>CM023610.1:18405738-18708238 GCA_013358685.1 Antennarius maculatus | reverse complement strand
AACACAACTTTCATAAATCAGTGTTCAGTAAAAAGGCTTCATCTGAAGATGACGTTTAATGCTTCAAGTACATGAAGTCCTGTAAATGTGCCTGTGCTCATCAGTTGATCTGCTGGTTGCTAGGACCAACATACAGTTCGAAGGAGCAACCCCTTGGGGCTAGTGCTGGATATTGTAGGCTAAAGCATTCATGATACAACAACAGGCTTTTACTCAAAGTAATGATCTGAACATCTGAAGTGACGTGGTGCCTACCTTATAGAGAACAACCTGTCCATCCTGTGGGTTCCCTACGGTCAAGAAAGTTTCCTGCTTCTCTTCATAGATCTCGTCGTTACCTGGAGCAAGGTCTGTCAGAAAACACAGAAGTGTTTAAAGTAAGAAATCATGTCAGGACATAAGGCACCATGTTTTTTATATCAATTCCTGGGATTTAAAATGTAAATCAATGATGACAGACATATGTAGCATATGACCTTACCTAGTATTCCCATGTCATATTTGCCCTCCTTCTTATCTTTCTCAATTAGGTAGTCAAAGTTGTCGGTGAAATACTGGAAGAGAAAGTTTTGCTTGTGCACCTCCAGTCCCAGGATACGATTTAAGAACTTAGTGATGCTGCAGTCTACGATAAAGATACAACATAGAACACTGAATGCAGCTGACTGAATATTCAATTGTGTGTTCATGGTAGCAATCTTCTGGTATGAAATATGCCTCTATGCCTGTTAGATATTGTACCTTTCTCTGTATTGATCCCAAAGCGAGGCTCCTTACAAAAGATGCCAACATCCATCATTCCAAGCTTCATGTCTGAAATAAAGAAGCGTTCAGTTGGTTCCCTGATCAATCACTGTCAACTCTGTGTTGGTGAAGATACTCTATTGACACACTAACTGCAAACATACCTCTGAAGAACATGGCATCCCCCTCAGGGTAGCCCTTTGGAGGGGGGACCTTGTTCTCTATGTGGCCAAGGATCGCTTTGGTGATTTTATCAAGAGCCTTGGTACCATACTGCAAGAAAAGTGACATTTCACTTAAAGAGTGACAGAGAGAGAAAAAGAGACAGAGAGAAAGAAAGAAAAAGAGAGAGGAGAGCGAAGAGAGATTTTGAGAGAAGATGTTAGAGATTTTGTTTGTTACCTACCTTATTTTCAAAATTGTACTTGCTCAGGTCTCTGGATTCTGTGGCCCTTCTGTCTCCATGGGTTAATGCACCCTGCACAATGGGTCATCAACAGTACTATTATTAGCATAAGTGTTAGCCACACAGCCTTCAGAACATCATTGCTAGAACACAGACACACTGATATGGGATAAATCATTACACAACATTACTGTATAACCTGACTTTGCTGCTCATCCTTGGTACCAGGAGGCGATTGAGAATTAAATAACTACATCAAATCAATCAAGATATTTTACTGATCCCAAAGAAAAACTGGGATATTTATATAGGTATATAAAAATTATTACGACAGCCTAACAATGCATAACAGTATGGAGGTCATTCGTGATGTCTGCTCTTTTAATTATGACTGATAAAGTATATAGCAGGACTGAGATATGAGACAGATGTCATATATCGGCATGTTTAATCTACAAACTCATCAGATATCTATAGGGGCCTGTAAACAGTAACTAGTCTGGAACTACAGTGCCAATAAACAGAAAATAGCCTGTGGCAGGGTCTACTCATGAGAAGATCCTTCAGCTTCAGGTACCTTTAAGCTGCACCCAACAGCCATGCAAAATTGAGATATGGAGCTAAACGGAATCACTTTGACCCTCAAAACAACTTGGAGTGACAGATAGAAGGGACCTTGAATTTTGTTATTTGATCCAAACTTTTCTTGAAGCTGTTTTCTAAGGTTGGTGCTGTTTTTCTTGATGGCTTTCTATAGTCTCTTAGGTTTCCAATGAACTGTGACTGTGGGGAAGGAAAACTTAAAAGGTGCCAAGTCATCAGAACAGCTGCTGAATCTACCCACACCGATTCTGAAAACAAAAGCACGACTTAGCCAACAATGACTTTACTGCTGATCTGGAGTCAGCCAGTTGAGAAGGTTATCAGGCAGCGAAATGGACTGACTGTGTGCTGGCTGGCAAACACAAGACAAGACATTGTTACCCTGGTCCAGAAAAAACTGTCATGCTTTGTCATTGTGGAAATAAATGTCCAGCTAGCACTGAAATAATTTAATAATAATGGAAAAGAAAGCTAAACTTTAAAATTATTCAGACAAGTCACGTTTTTTCTGCTTATTCAGTTTTCCGTTACTGAGCCGGAGAAGGGAAAGACCCAGAATCCCTTGAGGTTTGTGGTGGCAAGTTGATATTACTTCAATAAAGAAACTCATTAGAGAGCTTTTAAAGTCTTGAATATCCCAGAAAACTGGAAGGACAGAGGGTGAAGGCAGTGTCAGGACTCCAGCGGTACAGCAAAAGCAATACACAATAATCCATAAAACCTGAAAGTCAACACGATATAGATCTGTTTATGATGGAGCGATTATTTTGATTCTCAATGGGACAATATATAAAAGAGCAGTAAAAGTGACATACACAAAAAAAACACGCGCACGCACTCACACACGCACGCACACACACGCCCACACCCATAAGACCACGACACTCACCAGGCTCTCTAGTCTTTTAGCAACAATGGAAGCAAAGCGGCGCTCTCCAGCCAACTCTGAAATAAGGAAGATGTACTCTGGGGCTGTCACCTGATTGGACCGATGGGTGCGACCTGGAAAGAACAAAGAATACATGAAGAGACAGAATTTACAAACCTGAAGGTGTTGGGATTAAAGTCGTAGTAAAGTTGATGACACACATTTCTACGCTCTGAGAGAAGAGAACCTGCTCAAATTGGGTTGACTAACAACTCAAACAACCATCGTGGTGTATTCGTGCAATGTGTGTTTGAGCAAACATTAATCAACCAAACAAGGATTAAGCTTTGACTTTCACATCAAACAGGAGAGCCGCTAATGGAAAAATTACTTAAGATTCAATTTACTGCAAGTAATAAATGTGTCATCTGCATTGTGTGTGTGTGTGTGTGTGTGTGTGTGTGTGTGTGTGTGTGTGTGTGTTGTTGTGTGTTGTTGTGTGTGTGTGTGTGCGTCAGTTGCAGCAGACAAAATTAAGTAATGACTGAAGGATAGTTCTGAATATGTAAATAAAACGTATGCAGGGGAACACCCCAGGAAATAGGAAGAGCAGAGGTTGAGTCATACTCATTTGATCTCAAGCTCATAAATATGACTTGTTGATTATCTGTCTTTCAATCTGATACCTCGTTTAGAATGGCAGGACAAACCTTATGTCTCAATCTGCACTGACATTCAACACAAAATCGTGATTGGGGAAAATGGTACTGATTTCACTGTAACACCCACAGCAACTTTTGCCTGAATGATCATTATCTCATCTTCACAGTAACCCCATCACTTTTGTGAAACACAGTTGCTTTTAAAGGGAAAGAGGAAGCTTCATTTACTTCCTTTTAAGATTGAAAGGCTCACTGTGACGCTGGGTGTCCTGACTCACCAAACTGCTGAATGGCTCTGTCTGCACTCCAGGGCAGCTCAAGCGTCATGTGGACCCTCCGTCTCTGGTTTTTCACTCGCTTGTCTGCCTGCAGGGAAATACCAGAGCTGGCTGCCTCTGAGATGATGGCCACCAACTGGAAAGTAAAAAGTCATTGTGAGTTAAGTTCTTCCAACTGTAAATATCTTTAGGATGTAGCTGCTTTTATACGCTCACAACATTTAATATACAGGAAATATTGGAACACGTATTATGGACAAATGCACTATCCATGAACTTTTGGACTGCTGTTCGTATTTGTGTTCTCCTGGTGTATCTGACCTTCTCTCCACTCATGAAGCGATCTTTCTCCTTGATGTTAATATGATCGATGGTGAGACCCTGCTCAGCCCGTGACTCATAACGGACGCTCCCGTCAGGGCGCCGCACCACACGACCCTTTCGACCGGTCATCTGCAAAATAAAAAAGGAATCATCATCTTAATACGTTTTCAGAGAGAACCTCTGCTTTAAAATGAAATTTTTTTAACACTAATTTAAATGTTGCCAAGTGAAGAAAATCTAAGGCTCGTACCTCTGAGACTTTATCTGGTCCTCCAAACTTATCGATGAGCTCATCCAAGGTATTGAGAGGTAGTTCTTTTCCCAGTATGGATATTTTGTTAAGCAGGCCCTGTTTCATTTCCTCTATCCTAGCTGTAAATAAGGAACACAGATGTCAACTACATAACCTTTTCAGGAAAAACATGTCTCCTACTCGCTATAATGATAAATTTCTAAAAAGCATATCTATGGATAGGCCTCAATGTGTTGGAAAATATCAACAAATCAGTTTTTCTAACATTTTTGTATAAAAAAACATGCATGAACCTCATTGTGAGGTAGGAACAGAATATTATGATCTAATTTTTATCCTTTCCCCCCAAAACACTTGCTACTCATGCATCCATGCTTCTGCAATCACAGCAGAGAAAAGACACATGTTCTTACCTGTCTGGCAGCTGGTGTGGTTAACAAAGATGACATCATCGTTGTCTAGAAGGGAGTCTGGTGATGAGTTGGAGTCTGTGTCCATGCCATCAGAATCACTGCTGCTGTCATCGCTAATGTTGATGACTCCGCCAATGTCCACAGTATGTTTGGGAATCTTGGGCTGCCGAAATCTTGGCTTTCCTGATAGGAAGCCACAATGTTACAATTTAGGAATACAAGTAAAAAAGAAACCTTTACATAATTTTTGGCAAATATCTAATCAGTTCTGCAGGCTGCAAGAGAGAGGGTGTTACCAAGGAAAAAAATCTTGACCATTAAATTAGATTTAATTGCAATACTTGACATGTCAGCTGAGCTTGGGCTACATTGTGTAAGAATAAAGAAAATATTACAACTTTTGCCAAACCATTCAGAAAAGCTGTCTTCCTCATCACTTACGTTTTCTCTTATTTCCTGGTGCTTTCTCCCTTCTTTGTTTCTCTGACGGGAAGTGTTTGGTTACAAGAGACTGGAATACTCCCCTAAAAGAAAGAAGAAGAACAAAGAAAATAAATATTCTGGTAACAAAGGGACCGTGACAACATGAGGAACTTCTGGTAGTTAGACACTACATAGTCCTGAT
The DNA here is from genome assembly GCA_013358685.1 of Antennarius maculatus. NCBI lineage: Eukaryota > Metazoa > Chordata > Actinopteri > Lophiiformes > Antennariidae > Antennarius > Antennarius maculatus. The sequence continues at coordinate 18,703,062 of CM023610.1, read as the reverse complement.
TTAGCCTTGTTATAGGTGTGAGGTGCTGACAGGTGGAAAATCATGTTTGTGATCTAATACAGTGCGCCCTCGAGCATTTGCGCGTTAACACTCGTGGCTTCACCTCATCTTGGATTTTTGGTAGGCAGTCACATGATACCGTACACACATTCTATTGGCTGACAGCATCCGGAAGTGCGCTACATTCTGTGAGTCTTGGACTTCCGTGAGACACAAAGGTGCTTTAAACAGTTGATAAGAGTGTGGGAAAAGGTAATACAGACAGAAGGTGGTTTAATAACAGTATGGGGAGTGTTCATAAACGTTTAGATTATCGTAAATAACAAGATTAATAGTTTGTCGCTCTATTGCAGAATTCTTTATTCGCATGTGGTTCCTGTAACGCATTTAACCGCGAGTAACGAGGCGCACTGTATAGCTTTTCAGGTAATCAAACAAGGAGCACGCTCTTTTTCACTTACTCTGCGGCAGAAACAAATCTGTCTAGATGCCCGTCGTTCTCATCCAGGACTTCTCTGGTGCGGGACTCTCCAGTAGACTGCAGCCCAATCACAATGCACTGTAGTGGCGCAAAACAGACACACATTAACAACAGAACAATTATACTGCTTAAGGGACTAGATTGTGCAACATGACAGGCCATTAATAAAAACATCTTTGTGAAATTTTTGCAGCTAAAATGCCATCATTACAACCTATGAAAAGTGCTTCACAATAATTTTAATTTACTATAAAAAACAATTTTGTTCATGTGGTGCTTCAGTGCTTTTCCCTATTGATGCAACATATATGGATTTTCAGTTCCTACTCACTACCACTTCCTCTGGGTCGCTTATAGAGGAATTTTGAAAAGATACCATACAACACTATGTTTTGCTGACCTTTCCGGCCTCCAACTCTTTTAGGGCCAGCTCGACCAGACAGCGGACCTTGGCAGCTATGCAGAGGTATTTGAAGAAGCGCTGATGAGAGGACCAGAACTGCCCCCAGAGTGACTTCCTGCTGACCAGCCCCAGTTCATCAGCTGCACGCATGAACACCTGCAAAGCCTCTGCCCACTGGGCACACATTTCACATGTACCTCGTCACTTTAAATTAGTGTTTTTTTTAAACTATTTCTCACAAATGATCAATAAAAATGTAGGCAAAAAATGTGACATCTGTGAGAGACATTACTCTCACCAGTCTGGCAGCTTTGTTATAGACTAGTTTGAAGTCGCTGTCCAGTCCGATCTCTTCTATGCGGAAAGACACCCCTGAGAAGCTCAGCTGCCTGGCGATGTACATCCCACTCACTTTCATGTCCATGGCAACAATTTCCATGGCGCCAACACCTCTGTACACAAATGCCATAAAAATCACTCAGCATAAGTTCCTCATGGGTAAACCAGACATTACCACAAACTGATGGTAAGGTATTTTCCAGTAAGCCCAGCAATTTCAGGAAATGTGTCCACATGATTGAAAGGCTCTCTGCAAACACAACGCTTGGAGTGAAATTCTGGAAGACATCCCCCACACAAACCTCTTCTCAATGGCGTGCAGGAAGTCATCAAATGCTCTGAAGGGCGTGCCCTCACCCCAGATTCCCAGGCGGCTCATGTAGATCATGTTCTTTGGCTCAGAGGCACCTGGGGCAGAGGTTTCAAAAACATGTATTTTAAATGTATTGCTTGGTTTTGCGTTAGTTGTGCATGTGTGTGTGTGTGTGTGTGTGTGTGTGTGTGTGTGTGTGTGTGTGTGTGTGTCTTTTTCTGTGTCAGCCTACCTGTGGCACTGGCATACACAACTCTGGCCCGTGGCAGCTTGTTTTGCAGGTCAAGTACTGCCTTGCCCATCTTTGTAGATGTGGCATTCTTGGCTTTGTGGCATTCATCAAAAATAATCTGTGATTAGAATGGTCAAGGGAAAACATCTCAAAAGACAAATGACAGTTTTAGAGATGACTTTTAGATGCAAAATTTTTGGGATGAAAGGATACAACTCCATCAAAGTCTGGCTTGCACCAGTCGAGGATCTGTTTAATCCTGGTTCTGTGCTGCCCTCCTGCCTGGCTCTCTCCAATCAGTGCAGAGTAAGTTGCAAACAGGACTCCTTCTGAGGTAGCAGTGTCTCCATACTTAATCTATGAAACCAAACATTCATGCAAAAAGAGTATGTGTTGAGATGTATACATACATCTACAGAACAATGCAGTCACCAAACCCAGATCATTTAATTTTCTTCTCACTTCAATGAATGAAATGAACTTGACTCACCTTGTTTAAGGCATGCACAGGAATATTGGATGCATCTATATCTTTGAGATCTCTCTCTGCATCAAATTTCAGGTCATTGGATATGCTGAACCTGAGGGTAGAAAAGACCAAAACTTAGTCAGATTTTAAGAAACAAGCTTCTACATGCTCAGCATATCTATATAAATCAGTACATTAAGCATAGTGGAACAGTGTTTTAGCTTTACTTGTAGCTTCATGAGCTGTTAACATGGAACGCCAGAGTTATAAACCTCTCTTACCATAGTGCTTTCTTCCTTCCCTTAAGGTAGTTCTCCAGGATGATTCCTGCCACAGTGCGTCCCTTACCGACTCCTGCCCCATCTCCGATCAGGAAGCCTGCCCTCTGGTTATTCTGAAGGATGACCTCGTGTTGCTGAGCACACACAAAATACAAACGCAGTGATGGAGATGCATGCATAACCAATCACGGTTATTGATCCCAATTGAACAAGTGTTTAATGTGCTGTAATGTTTGTGTTTGTACCTGGCAGGCGTAGATGATGGCCTCTAGCTGCAGAGCGGACAGCAGGCCACAGTTAATAATTGCCTCTGGGATGGACAGAGTGTATGTGATATCAGGAGGAGGGACACTCGATAGTGTGTTGGTCTCCACCACTATGTCAGGATGAGAGATTCCTATGGTGGCTGAGGAAAGATAAAAAGGTGAAGTTTAAAGAACTGACAGCTTTGACATGTTAACAATTAACTACAATAATGTTTTATTAAGAAGAGGAATAAGGGAATGAGAGTGAAAATATATTAACTACATGTTGACATTCTTTCTGTTGACCTACATTTGGAAGGTCTGTACTCTGCATATGTGTCTACATGACCTAGTTCCTCTGTCTCCTCTTCCTCGGCATCAGCATCCTCCTCCTCTGGTGGCGGCTGAGTTCTCTGACCCTGGGAGCAAAACGGAGACTTCAGTATAGAATTCATATTAATACTATCCTCATGTGAAAACAATGCTTCTAGTTTCAGTTTAACTGAAAGTAGGTTAAGAAAGAGGCTGGAGCTGTAAGTCAGAGGAAGGTGAGTAGTTGGTAAAGTGTTATCAGGGAACATCTAATCAAGGAAGGTTCACCAGGGCAACAGAAACATATGAAATGGAATGGATCATAAAATCAGCTGAAGAATGAGTGATGCTTTGGAAAATGTTGATAAGGAGAGCTTTTCAGGCAGCATTAGATTGATTCTATCTGAGAATCTGGAAATGCACAAAGGTTCCCATTTTGAGGTTCACGTTAGCCTGGCCATGATTTGTTCATGTTTAAAGAAAACAATGCTATGTGCTCACGATGAATGGAAAATACATACAACACGTAATACTTTTATCAGCAGCAGTAACACTGACTTTCAGAGAAAGTACAAGCACTATAATTTCAATCACTGCCAGGCAACGCCTTTATAAATTAACTGTCAAAATGTGGCCCTTAAGTCTAAGACTGATATCACATACAGTATCTTGTGTTGTAAAGACACATGTAAATAGAACAGTTTAACCAACATGTAATTTTAAATAATTCTCCAGTTCTGGGCAAACATCACTGACGTCAGTTATGTGAGGTCGACATTGTGACAAGATAAGGTTGGTTGATAATATTGATCCGTAAGTGTGTGGAGAAATAAAATGGTTTGCAGACATAAGCTCATGAGCCAAAGCTACATATTGCCACATCATTAAGTGTTTTTTAATTACTTTTTAAAATTCCTATTAATTAAGCAAATTGCTTACAAATGGTGAGGCTATTAAGAATTTGACAGCCAACAGACAGTTTGTATCGTCTGGGTGAGGGCTGTCTTCTGTGCCCAGAAAAAACCATGTGCCTCATGTTTATGACAATTAATAAGTAGGACTGAAAATTTTTGATTTTCCTCACAAATTTGTATTCAAATTTTTTAGACAAGAAAATGATGTATTGTACCAGTAAACCTTATGAACAGAATTACAGTATTTTCTGCACTATAAGGCACAATGGATTATAAGGCGCACCTTTAATGAATTGTTTATTTTATAATTTATTCCATATATAAGGCACCGGATTATAAAGCGCATGTAATAAAAAAAATTAAAATGGATTTAAAAAAAATAGTGGCAGTAATTGCGCTATCCGTCCACTAGCAAGAACATTCATGACTAGTCAGCTGTGAACGGCCCTATTGTTATTTCAATGAAACCATTCTGAGGCCCCGTCCACACGATGCCGGAATTTTTTGAAAACGCAACTTTTTGAAATTCACGTCCACACGACAGCGTTTTCAAAAAAATCTCCGTCCACACGAAAACGCATCAGTGCGTTGATCAACACGTGTATAAGCAGAACAACTCCGAGAACGACAGGAGAGAGGACCGGGACGTGCGGAAATTCACGGTGTTCCTCCTGGAGGATGACCTCCATCAGAGTTCTCCACCAGCAGACACCGCGTCCCGGTCTGACCCAGAACTGGCGTCGGCGTCTTTGGCGATGAACGTGAATGAATGAATAAATAAATACATATATAAACTTTATGACACATAAAAAAAGAAACAGACGAACAAATATTTAAGTGCAAAGCATGTTTATCAACGCATCTTCGACGTGGAGCTGTTATACATCAGAAAATAGCCGGTTTTAGCTCCGTTTGTACATGTAGATTCGGGTCACACGCATGACGTCACAGCGGTTTTAGTCACAGGGACACGCCCCCCGGATAAAAAAAGTTACGGGTACAGCGTCCACACGACAACGCAGGCCCAGCGTTTTCCAAAAAAAAAAAAAATCCACCTTGGCCAGCGTTTTCAAAAAGTTGCGTTTTCGTTCCGGATATCTGCGTTGTCGTGTGGACGGAAGGCGTAAACGCAACAAAAAAGTTGCGTTTTCAAAAAGTTCCGTCATCGTGTGGGCGGGGCCTGAGCCTCATCATGGAAATCTGATCACTTCATCACTTTGCCATCTTAGAAAGAAGTCAATAAGCACCTGACATCAAAAACTGGTTAAATTCATTATGAGTGGACCACTCATTTCGAACAGAGCGGATTATTTCCTGATCTGAAGTTCGAAGCAGATATTTAAGCTCCGACGTTCTCTTCGTTTATTAATTAAATATTGTTTCGATCGATCGGTAGTCCAGTCGGAGGTGAGGTGCAGCTATTTGCTGCTGAGTGTCCTAAACAATTTTTTAACTAGTTTTTAATGTCAGGCTGATAATTTATTGGCAAATGTGACGCTGTTTTACTCCTAGAACTGACTTTAACGTCGGTGTGTCACCGCCGTGAATCTCACAGCACGTCGCTGCAGACAGAATACACAAGCCTGATGCGCCCCTCCGCCGCCCGCCCAGAGCTATCAACTACATTTGCAAATCAATTGCAGCACACCGGACACCTTTGTCTAGCAGTGACTGCTCTTGAAATTTCAGAAAAGGCTGGAAGTTCAGCTTTGAGGGTCTTTCATTCGCCTTTATGCCAGTTTCTCCGTGTGTTCCCGCAAACTAATGGAATGGACCGTCACTAGATTCCAGCACAATGGCATTTTTTAGACCAATTAAGTTTAAAGTGGTTTATTTCCGGCGCCACAGTGGTTGGGAAATACTGAGATCAGTCAGTCAGTAGAACTTTATTAATAGAATTGCTGAAAGTTCCTTATGTTTTGCTACATTATCGTAGCCGGTCACTGGTGTTCTCAGCAGACTGCTCTGCCATCAGACAGCAGCTCAATGAGAGCCGCCACTTCGGCGACGCCCCTTGACTACCGTTGTTAGGGGGCGTAGGCGCGAATATCTTGTGAGGGTGCCCCTGGTGGCGGAGTGCGGCAAGACTGCCGGTAAGACTGCCGGCTTTGTTTTTAACCAATACTAATATTAATAATAATCCATATACTGTATAAAGCGCATCGGATTGTAAGGCGCACTACGGGATTATGAGAAAATTATAGGCTTTTGGGTGTGCCTTATAGTGCAGAAAATACTGTAAGTGAATTTGGATGATGTTTAGCAATCAACAAATCACCTCATTTTACTCCTGGTTCAGTGATCACTGAAGGTGAGATGTGATTAGACTTTCTGCTCCTATTTGAATCGACCGGTAAAACCAAACCCACAGCATATGAGTTAATCACTGATCACTGTCCATTCTAATTCCTTTGTAAAAACTTGAATTTGAAATCATTCTAGTGCTGTTTTTACACCCAACTGGTAGTTTCCTCAAAGATAGTGGTAGCTGCATATGCCCCAAATATGTGATATCATGTTAGACGGGTCAATTAGTGCTGCTTAAAACTGTAGCATAATGAACATACTGTATGTGTAAAAAGGTTAGAAATACTACTAATAAAGCTCATTTAGAAAGAAAACGTGGTTTCATTTTAGACATCAGATAGGAGAGGCTTGTTTGGCTACCTGGAATCCTCCTAAAGGTGGTGTGCTGATAATAGCAGTTATATCATCCAAGCTGGCCAAGCCCTGAAACCTGCCGGTGCCATTCAGCTGTCAACAAAATATAAAATGAAGAAATAGAAACACAAATATAATTGGTGACAATGCTCAACAAAAGAAGAACAAAAAAAATGAGTAACGGCTGCACGTGTGTATTATCTGTATATACACGAGGAGTGTGTAGGTGGGCACTGGAGATTGATGTGTGATGAGAGAACAGTCCACAAAATGTGGTTTGCTGTATGGCAGTGAAAAGACATCAATAACAACAAAAGGCAGTTAAAGTTGTGTCTGTCTGGGAAACAATGCATGAAATGAGGGTGGAATGAAAAGGAAACTATAAAAGGCTTTCAGAAGGCAGGGGAAATAAATGCACTCAGATTCATATCACAAAGGTACTGGACGAGATTGAGTCAAAGAGGCCTCCACAGCACAGCGAGCAGGTATAGGGGAAGGTTCTTAGTGGGGACAGCACATAAAAAAGTATGTTTGATTATTAGTCACATCTCTGCAGTGTATCCAAATAAAAATTACTAGTAAGGTAAATATCAAGCAAAAAAATGTTTTTGGGAAGGAACCCTAATTAAAAATTCTCCATCCATGTGCAACATTGGGAGTGGTAAGTCACATGGAATCATGTGATCCTGACTCATGGAATACCCCAACTGCAATTTCAAAATATCTTACAGCAGCCCATCACTGTATTTGAGCCTTGAAACTTTGAGATTAAAAACAGAAAAACAATTACCAAAATACTTAAATACTTGTAACATACAATCTATTCAAAGAGTTGGAGTTCACAAAGTGTTCCAGTATTGTACAGAATTCCTAACAATATTGCAAAGGCTCATTTTTTCAAGTGGTCTGGTCTCTGTGGTAATGTTTGTGCTCTTAGGTTGTTACACAATCTGTGAGGGCGAAGGCTTGGGAGAATGGTAGACTTCAACAGACTGGTGTGGTAAGAATTCAATTCTTTGAAACCACTGGTCAAGGGTTTAAAATATTGTGGTCGGGATGGAGCACAAAGATTGTTATTTATTCAAATGTACAAATGTTGTGGAGACGATAATTAAAATAGTTTTGTGGTGAGTGGCGGTAAACCATTATTTGTCGAACATATTATTGAGGATAAAGGAAACCTTCAATGACTAACTTCATCGCATGAAAAAGTATGAAACTCATTCCAATTATGTCTGACTTATGGATGATATTATCCTCTTTGGAGCCAGTTGATGTTGGCAGCAGAGTTTTTGGTCGTGGCATCTCTGTGTGAGGACTTGCTACGTACCTCTAGCTGGCTCTGTGCTGGTGTGGTGGTGGTACTAGTGTTGACATCCCACAAGGTGGGCACTGTGTCCAGGTTGTCTGTACTGATGAAGGACTGGGCATCAGCATACTCTGACAGCGAGTCCGTCGGAGAGGAGAACAGGGAGTTTGTGGAGAGGTCATCGATGCAGGACAGATCCTGAGAAAGAAAAAAAGACATTGTATGTACAGCTTCTGAAACAGCCCAAACACACACTGACAACTGTCAATTTAAACAGTTCAATATTTTGAACCTGCATATTCTCAAACAGCCAGCAGTACTAGAAATCCTAAGTATCGAGAAGAGCACACAGTTAGTTCAGCACAAAAATAATAAGTCCATACCTAAGAATTAGCAAACAGATAATAAAGATGGCACATTATAGATTGTAGCCAATACCGCACGTTTTTTGGGGAGGAAGAAGCCTTAACAAAATGTCATCAGACACAAATGTGTGAAAGCTAGCACAAAAAAATAATGAAGGGTCAGCATAATAAGGGTGTTTGTGATTGTGCGTGTCACTTGTGTCAGCCATGGCTAACCTCTAGTCGCCCATCGACCCATATCCTACGCTAGTAGGATCGCCCATCTACCCATATCCTACGCTAGTAATTAGCATGCCGTGCTCTTTAACTGCTTCTGTAACTTCCTGTAAAAGATTATTTTAAGGATCTCACACGAACAAAAACGGCTGCAGTGAGATAGGGACTGAGTGGCGATGAAGAGGAGAGAACATATTTAATGATGACAAATTGAACAGAGCAGTGGTCTTTTTTAAGTGTGGGTGAAGATCTCTTTTCTTTGTGTGTAGTCCTCAGTGTGTGATTATATGTTTGTATATTTATGTTATACCAGGAGTGGAAGTTCCCACATCACCAACTTCAAATTAAATTCCCCAGAGGACCATGAAGCAGGATTGAATGTTACACATTCACGCAAAGCAAATATCCATGCATTTAGTGCACAGATCTTTGTAACATTCCCTTTGAAATGTTCAAAGGGTTTGTTATGGCATGTCTAAAAAATAAACATACTGAAAGAAAGACAAGAGTTGACAAGTAAGATTGAAGAACAATATTCTTACTGAAGATTCATTTTATAACAAATGTTAGACCTTATTCAAATCTGACAAATGATTTGTTTGAATGATGTCTCGCTATTAAAAATATGCTGTAATCGATTATTGATCAGAATCTGCGTTGATTCTGACGTGACTATCAATAAAAATGTTTCAGGCATGAGAACACAAGACACAGAGCTCTTGGTACTAACATGACTACATCAAGTGGGAATGGGGCCCACTGAGGGAGGAAGGCAGCAGTGAGATACATAAACATGAACATATTTTCGTCATCTGACATCACAAAAACAATTCAATGACCAAAACCCAGGAGTGTTTGTGAGTTGGAAAGAGTGAAAAAGCACTCTTTCCAAGGTTTTCAAGGTTAAACTAGTCAGCTTATCTGGGAACTCTACGTTCGTTGCTCTCCCTTTATCGCTCCCTCTCTACATTACTTACATTTTCTCTTTCGGTATGTGTGTGCGCGCGTGTGTGTGTGTGTGTGTGTGTGTACACGCGTGTGCATATACTTCTGTCAAACAAGATCAGGCATGCATTCTTTAAGTAGTCTCAGCAGTAGAGAGGTCATCAACAAAATTTGTTCCAGGGCTTAGACATTTCAAACCACATGAATAAAAACTTTATTTAGCTCAATTAATAGGTTATTATTATTTTATATTTTAACTTCCATCTTTCATTGATATTACTCTTATTAGGTTGTATCAGTGTGAACAGAACTCAATCAACACAAAAAACAAAACTCCTCCTCAGGATCTCAGGACCTGATCAGGACCAGTTTTCAACCTTCTTTTGCCTCACAGCCAAGCTTAGTGAAATCTGACAATTCTATAGTTGTGTCCCAGAGTTCCACAAGTACGCAGCTGTCAGTCTAAGATGACATACAGACTAGGACTGGGGCAGTGTCATAGTGGGTACGTAGTAGTGAGGATGAATATGAGAATGATCTGATCTGGATTTCTGTTCTTCACACCAGTGGTTAGAATGTTAATAAATGATCAAGACAAGCTGGTGCTCAGATGAATACTGTGGGATGCATTTTAGTATTCTACAGACTGCATGTGAAGCTTTGGTTGACCGTATGTCATGCTGCCAGGTCAAGATAAATAATTTATAATGATAACCATAGGCTAACACATTTTTTGACACATTTCCTCACCCCATCCACTTTGTTTTTCCTCACACCTGATTTTCTCTGTAACCCACCTGATTGCTGTCTCACAAAATAAAGCTCAAAAAAAGTTAGCACGTCACCAAAGGGACATTGCAGAAATAAGCATAAATGGCAAACACTTAATCAAGAGAACAGAAAAAAGTTACATCTTTAGATTTTTTTTTTTTTTAATCTACTGTATAGTTACAAGTACAATGCTACCATGATCACTTTCAGTTTGAAAACATCTGCTGTGAAAACCTTGCCTATTAAATATGCTCAATTACAATGAATGATTTCAAATTTGTGAAGAAATTAGCCTCAAAACAACTTGTTCTATAAATATGCATATATATTGTCTGCGTTTTAAGGGCTGACAAATTCATGCAGAAGAGCATATTTAACTAGATACGGATGATCATCAGTCCCCGATCACAGCTATCACACACCACTTTAGCAGGTTGGTCGGTGCTGAGACATGGCTGACCTCAGCTCCATGCTAATCGAGTTACTCAGCAGAGCGGGACAGAGGCAGCAGTGTTTGTCCCTCTACAGGGCCGTACCCTGGACTAGTTCATCTACTGTTCCAAAGACTGGGCTCCTGCCAAACAGAGATAAGGCTTGAATTCCAACTGCTCTGATGCTAATCTGCCTCCTTCCACAGCACACAGCCACACAACCATATAATTACTAATCCCGCCTCTCTGTCTCGCTCTCCTTTTCACTGCTCAGAGATTAGAAGACATCTAAATGTGTGCTTCTGTGGGGAAAATTAGCATCAGATGAAATGTCCTTGGTGTCTATTCTAATTTCCAGGAATAAGTAAAAGGAAAATCATGTGTCTGCATATATACATATTATACTACATAATAATGTATATTATATATTACATATGCAGACACACATGTTCGTCTTCCATGTCAGTTTCTTCTTTGCCATAAATGCATAAGCCAGTATATGTGCATGTCTATATATTGTGTGTGTGTGTGTGTGTGTGTGTGTGTGTGTGTGTGTGTGTGTGTGCAAAACAACCATGTACTAGACATACAGTGAGATGCCTTGTATAAAGCTTAACACACACACACACTAACACACACTACACACAGAGACTGTACGTCACGTCATGTGTGCACAGAAGCAGTAAATTGTGTTTGAGTGTATGGATAATGACCGTTTTCTGCCTGAACGTGATTAATGGAGGCGCACAGCAGTTAAAATTGTCAGCAAGACTTCAGTTCACAAAGTGCCTGCAGAGCTGATCATGGTTGTGGTAGCATTTTAAATGCTCCAAGAATAAAAAAAAGGAAAAATACACTTCTAGACATGACCTGACCAAGAGCAGCAGGGCATCATGATCATCTGATGGAGTTGAATTAGTTACAGTATGATAAATAATTAGAAAGTAACACGATGCCCCACTCTTCAAAGAATAGCCCTGAGAGTCTGTGATCACAATGTATTCAGGGTAAAACAAATAATAATAATTACCAAAAGGTAATTCTCTGCACCTCTGATGTCACTACAGCTGCCTTCAGAGAAGTGAAGAAGATTCCATCCTGATACCATGATTCACGTTATGACACAGACATTTGATAAGTTCAGGTGTGGCCAAACAAGGAAGTCCAATAACACTATCTTCATAAATAATACTACTCACATGGCCAATGTACATTTGCCTGTTAATGTTGTTCTTTACTATTTAAGGGAAAAAATTCTCTAACCGTGAACCCCATCAACGACAGGCAGAAAGTTTACTCAGATGGGAATCTTAAGCACATGTCCTTAAAAGAATAGCTGAGTAGAACACAGTTCCAGACCAACTGGATTATGTTAGATTTTTTTCCCCTGGTTAAATAGTTTTAAACAAATCTTTATTTTTTGTTTTTTCTGTCCAAATTGTTGCAGCCAAATTACATGCTATTTCTCAACAGAACTTACTGTGGTATTTTGGAAATAAAGATAGTGGATGGTATAGCAACACATTGTTATCAGTGCAAGAATGGCTCCACAGTAGAATTCCAAGTGAAATCACTCCCAATCCTTCTTGGTGGAGTTCATGGATAAATTAAACTTGGTTATTCTGAACCAGCCTCACAAAGAAGCTGCTTTTTCTGCATTTGGTTTAAGTAAGACTAAAAAGTAAACAAAGCTGCAGGTAAAAACTCCTGTGTGTATTTCCAGGCAGTATCATGTTAAACTCAGTAACCTGCCTTAGAGAAAGGCCAGACTGAGGCTCCAGACAGGCAGACCAGGACAGGGCTTTCCCCTCCTACACATTGCCAACTTGGCTGCTTTTCTAAAGACAGGAAGCAAGTCACCCTGGCCTTTCACCTACCCCACACAACCACTTGCATATATACACAAACACATGCCTCAAATGACCTCACAGTCTCACCCATACAATTCTGTCAACTCTAGCTTAACGTCTCCCGCTTTTAAACTCCACCACCCATCTCTTCCATTTCAACCTCTCATTGTCTTTTCATCCTAGTTTTGTTTCTTCACAGCTTCTACAGCAGGATCGGGTTCTCTGGAACACTTAATTTTCACTGCTATCAAAACTTCTTTTGGAAAACATTGCTGTCATGTATATATCCTCAAACCTCTCTTCACTATTCTGAATGGCTGTAAATCCTGCCTAAGAATATAAACCTTGCTGCAGCAATAAAAGCAAGGCTGGTTGTCAGGTTGGGGGGTAGTTGTCAGTCAAATCTCAATCAGGAATCTGAGGGCTAAAAATACATATAAAGTGTTGTTCAGGTACCGCCAAATTAAGTGTACCATAAGATCAACTGATCAATGATCTAAGGAGAGGAAAAAAACACACTAATCTGTGGCTGGTTTGTCAGTTGGTTATTAACCCCCACCCCCCAAAACACTCACAATTAGCCGACTAAAACAGCCCCTGCCTCAGGCTCTCTCACTTGGGATCAGCTTTTGACCTTGTCTAAGAAGACAACAGGGCCAGATTAATGGCCTGTGTGTGTGTGTGTGTATGCGCGCGCGTGCGTGTGGGTGACGTTTTACAGCACAGCTCTGTATTTTTCTCTGACTGTCTTACAGACCTGAAGCAGACGGAATCTTTGGCAAACTAGACCTCTGACTGATTTGTTATTGGGAAAACCAAAAGCAGTTAGGTTTCTTTTAAATTCAGTATTGAAGTGATTAAAATGACTCAAAGACTTCCACAAACAGACACGCATAACGCTTCTCCTGCCACAGAGATTTGACACAGGAGCCAAGATGTCAATAAAGCATTGCAATTTTATGAGCACACATGGAAAGTTTTACATTTTGTTATGCAAACTTCACAGACAACCTAAAGGACTGTTCCGTTACTTTCTGTGTACCATATGTTCTCATATCAGTCTTTAGAATCCCAGTAGTGCTCCTTGTGCATTTCATTTCAAACTAACCACATTTTAGTATAAAAATTCCATTTTTTCACTTTTTCGTGTGACCTGTGTCAGGATCTGATGATGCCATTGCTTCACAGAAAACATTCTCACACCATTACCTAAGTACGCTGTGGGTCTGTGTCTGTTTCAAATTGTTCAGGGATTTTGAGTTTTGAACTGCCAGGCAGGAGACCTAGAGGAAGACCAAAGAGGAGGTTTATGGATGTAGTGAAAGAGGACATGAAGGTAGTTGGTGTGAGAGAAGAGGATGCAGAAGACAGGGTTAGATGGAGGCAACTGATTCGCTGTGACGACCCCTGAAGGGAAAAGCCGAAAGGAAAAGAAGAAGGGATGTGAATTAACTACACCAACGCATGCCAGCAACAGGATAAAGTGTAAAAATAATACATACAAAACAGAGCGATGTGGCACCTCCCCACAGGATTAGTTTTTTAAAACATAACTGCCATAAATCACTTTAACAACAACTCTTTCTGTCTCAAATTCCCTGCCGTGTACATCCACAGGACACCGCATCGCTCCAGTCACTCTGAGCTCACACAAACATCACTGTCGTCTGTCTCCATTTCAGCTAGAAAGCAACTTTGATCATTGCTGACTTAAATGTTTATTTAACATTATCGCTCACCCCCAAGCTCAAATTTTCCAAGTTAACACATTAGTCATTCTCCGTGTTTGCACCATCAACAAAATTCTGTATGAGTGGGTTGGGAGGGGGACAAAGATGGAGTCAGTCCCTTGCTGGATTTTAACTGCTCTACTTAGAAATGTCATCAAGCTAGAACTGATGTTAAAGAGTCTCAGAGAACAGTTTCTAATCAAGTACTTCAATTTTTTTTTATTTCTAAGGGCCTGGTTGACCCCCTTAGATAATTGTTCTGATAAAATTTGGAAATAAAAACATATAAGAAATCTAAGACAAAGACAAGATTGAAATTAGATTATTTATTTTCCAGTTTTTGGGTCAAACAAAACTGATCGTGCAATCTCTAGGCCACAGAGCTCTAATTCTTGCCTATCCTCGACCGACAATCCTGACAGCAAAGCTTTCATGCAGTGCCAAGTCTGAGTAGAAACAGCCAGGGACAGCTCGCTGCTCCCAAGCCTCCTGGAATTTTCCAGTGTTTTCATATGTTCTGGAAAATAAAAGGATGCAATGTCAGGTGTCTCAGATCCCAGCAAATAACAGACCTGCTTTATAGAAGTGTTCTCCTAGTGGAGTATGTAGGACAGCCTGAAGCTCATACTGAGTTGACCGCTAGAGAACTAAAAAAGGTGACAAGGCTCTATAGTACTGCAAGAAAACAACTCAAATTTATATTCTTGACATGAAACATAGCAGAAGTTGAGAAAACTTGAAAATGAAAAGAGGAAGGAATACTGAGAGATGTCATTACTATGTATATGGGGATGAAAGCTGCCATGGAGACGTGTTGGTATTCAGGCATGTATGTCTCAATATTTGAAACCCACATCTTGAACTGATAGACGAGGCCCTTGTGAAATAATAAAAACAAGAAACAACACACATACACACACACACACACACACACACACACACACACACACACACACACACACACACACACACACACACACACACACGAGCGTGAGTCTCGGGTGCTGCGCTGTGAGAGGAACGCTGAGACAGGACAACAGCTTAGTCTTTCAAAATTTTGATGTATCACAGATTCACAGACCGCTTTGCAACGGGGCAAACATTAGCAGCAATTTCATGGACCATGACCCACAAAGTAACTATTAATGTTATCCGATCCTAAACCAAACAAGGTGATTGTGTTCATTGCTCAATACTTTGAAATGTCCTGACTTCACACAACGAAATTACATTCAGCCTGTTGTGTGAACAAATTGGAGATTTAGAGTGTTGCCTAAGTAAAGTGAAAAGGTGGCAAAAAAATTACACAACATCTGTATCCTGTACACAATTATTGTACATGGAAGACCAGTAACAAGAGGATTTACATATTTAGAACATATTTATGCTATTCACACACACACACACACACATAGACACATTCTGCAGTCAGTCTGCACTACCACCTGTGACCAAGGAGGATTGTATCGCTGCCCATAGGTTATTGATTTGGTTCCTAAACAAGTACGACTGCTGAGTGGGGAGAGGAATTGACTCTTCTACAATCATGAGCACATGTGTTCTGTGACTATGGAGTTTCAATGATGCACATGATGATGCATGTTGACAGATGGATATTTCAGGTGTTTATCCTATCGGGTGAGCCATCTACAGTTACAAAACCAAAAAAACTTGGTACATGCTATGACCAGTGCTTAAAGAGTTAGTCGCACACTACCAAGAAGACAACAAAATAGGTTCAATAACAATTCAGTCCAGTATGGTACTAAGTGACCTGAAAACTATTCTCATCAGGGCAGTGTGACATCCAGCAGATGAGTAAAAAACATTTATGCTCCACAGAAGTCGCTTATTTTGTCTTTCATTTCCAGTACTTTAACTGATTAACATTAGCTGGACTGTGACGTACAGTAAACTGTGTATAGCAAATGCTATAAAGTGAAACCTCTCCAGGCAAAGTTCATTCATTTACTTTTTCAAATGAAAGAGGGGGACAAAGTTCTAACTGACAGTAAACCAGGAAATCAACCAACTTGGCAGTAGACAAAATATCATGTTGTCACAAACGTTGTCAGCGCAAAGGAAAAATCACTACTCGTCAGCAAATTGACCTGTTAATGTTAACAGTACCAAACATTTGAGTCTCATAGTGATGAGATGCCAACAAGAGTCTGAAGGTGATTGTCAGACATCAATGCAATGACTCTCTCTGTTTTGTGATTAATTGCTATTTGCATTAACAAAGTCATCAAGGACAGGAGTTAATGCAGTCCATTTACAAAAACATACAGTACATTACTTTTTTATTCCAAGTTACATTTCTAAGCATTTATATAAAGACATAAAGAAACAAGAAAATACAAAAAATAATAATTGTTATAGATGTACACAGATAAATATATCCACTTCACAAGTCACCAGATAAAGCATAAACAGGGAATTACATTAACATACAAGCAAATATTATTTTGATCCGCTTAACTTTGGTTTCTAATTAGAATTTTGTCAATCAAATCAAATTAAATCACACCAAATCAAATGAGATCAAATCACATTAAAGATAATTTATTGATGGATTGTGACTCGCTGTACTTGATGAATATTATCCAGGTAATCAAAAACAGGATTTTGTCTTTCTCATATGTAAAAGTGGCACATTTTCTGAAATTCCCGCCTTCAGGTAGCATTACTCTCCCATATGTTTTCTCTCTTCAACAATTACATTCATGCAAAGGTACAATAAATGTTTGTGTTTTCACTTGTATGTCCCAGAATACTTTTTATTTCCTTTGTCAGATCATGTTACATTATGACTTCATTATTATAGATCTCATCTCTTGCTCATTGTATTTCTTTCTTCTTCAGGTTATTTCTCTCCTTTTGCTTATTGGTGATGGTTACAGTTGCCCGTACTTGGTTGGAAGGTCCAACCCATCAAAACAATGCTTTCAAACTGTAAACATCTGATTCATTGTTCAGTTTGATCCAGAACAAGATCACCTCTTTTTGTTAAACCAAAGTAGAGTTATTTGATCTCGACTCTGGTCTGAGGGACTTCAGACACATGAAATTTCGGTGCTGATCAAAAAGTCCAAACATCTGGACCAAAGGAGTCTAGTGTGAAAGCACCCTTAAAGACAAGTTGGATCAACTACAGAATTTTTTTGAGGCGGCCGATTGCTTAAATTAAAAAGGCAAAACATTGCTTAAATTAAATTTAGGTTTCAGCTCAATGAGATGAACACAAACAGCTATTTCACTTACAGGCAGTCTTAAAACACAAAAAAATAGCAAATTAATGTTTAGGCACCAAGTTAGCATGACATTACGATTACTGTGTTTTATTTTTTAAATAAGTGACTCAATTAGTCTTACAGGTGACAAAATCTTAATTAATTTTAAAAAATTAGATATATCAAATACTTGTTTTGAAAAAAAAAAAAAGATGTGAAAAGACTAACAAATACTGTTGATGGGAGACTTTCGTCTTTTGATGAGATTGCAGATAATGATTATTGGCTGAAATCACATGTAAACAGTATTACTAGATGATCCACCACATCGGTACGATGCTATCCCTATATTGGCTGTTCTATATTATGCATTGTACAGAAATAGCATTAGGAGCTTTTGACAACCACAAATAACTACCATGATTATCACTCTGATTTTATTTTCATCCCTGTACCTTCACGCAACTGAATCACAGCAAAATGCTGCCAAACTCGGCATTATTCCTGCAGCTGTATTTAAATATTGGTTAAGATGACATGCAGGCTACTCATCACCAATGTAGCCACCATGCCGTTATGCATCCACACCCCCACTGCTTAATTACTGTACTTCTCGTAAGCTGAATTCCTAGGTCATTCTTGCTGGTGATATGCCGGGAACTGGATGACATGCGCCCACCAAGAGGGTATACAGCTTTTTTCACATATCTTTTAAAACAATGGTAATAAAATTTACACCGAGAAAAAAAAACCTGCTACTGGTGACACTCATATTTGCCTCAGGTCTATCAACATTACTGTGGATTTGTCCTCAATCACAACACAGATGACAAGTAAGGGAATCTCTAAATGTGACTGTAAAGAAAACTATTTCAACAAGCAAAACATCTTTCAGCTATCATATTATTTCAAGTATTTTTTAAAACAACAAACATGACAATTTGTGAATTTATTATTGCACAGAACGGATTTTGTGCAATTAGGACCTACAGCATACAATTACATTGATAATGCTGCAAACCAGCCCAGGATACAGGATCATCTGAGGTCTCAGCTATTATTCCTATGTTGATGAAAATGGTTTCCTTTAAACTACTGGAAAAACAGTTGCTGCCATTTCTCAAATTACTGTGACTTAATAAATTCTGATATTAGTCAGTCTCACTAGAAATTCAGTGGAAATGTAATCAGCAAATATTGAACCAATGAAGTCATTAAACTACTGCTGTGGTGCCTAATGAAGGGGGAAATAAAAATGTAAAAAAAAAAGAAAAGAACAATGCAGTTCAGTTTACACTGCAGTATAACAAGGAGTATATTGACCAGACAAACAGAAGACATACAAAGTGTCATTTAGCTGAAAAGGGATCAGGTTATAGCAATTACTGGAAGACAGCAAGGGAACAGACAAACAATTATTTGTCATAGTTCCTGGCTGGCAATGACAGCCTGAAAAAACACCAGGTGATGGACAAAGAAAATTCACACCCTGACTTTCTGTCTAACAGGCAGTTTTCACCAGAAAGGCCAAGCCCTAAACCTGGGTTAACTTCCTTGCTCTTTTTCCTTTTACAATAAGCACAAGTCGATATGTTAGTTTTATGGCATAAAATGAAAAAAGAGATAATTGTTTTCTGAAAGAATTTCTTAGCCGTTTTACAGGAAAAAATGATGTTGTCATCTATTTCATAATAAAAGAATTTAAGCATCATTGTAAAAATGGACACCACAAAAGCTTGTCATCTGCCACAGATTTGTAAGCAGATTTTAATAGGCAGAAGACAAAAAGACAGGCTTTTGTAATCATAGGGAAGTACTTTCAAAATTCACTCAAGGAAGTTCAAATTACAAACACATTCATAAGTGTGGAACAAAGTGCTCATTACTCTTTAGCCGAAGTTCACTGAGTAAGGCAGTAAAGATAGACAGCTGTCAGTATCCTCATAAAAAGTGTCTGATATATAATAGAGTCTCTAATACATAAGATTTTACATTTTATATTTTTCTATTATAATATATACACTTACAAAACAGAAAACTGTAGCTGTACCTTGGGAAGTGGTTGTCCCAGCTGTGAATACAATTTAGTCCAGATCTGCATGAGAGACATGGGTCCAACCGCCGCAGTGTGGGAAGGTACAACACACACATACACACACACTCCTGCTTCACCTTGAGTCCCTGAATGTGACAGCTTCTTCCATGTGTCGTTGAGAGTGGTGGTATTCACCTTACAGCTGATGCCCTTTGAACCAGCAGCCGACCCTCACTAGCCCTTTCAGAATTCCTCTCTGGTTCAACACACACATCTGCCTCCTCCAGGTATGCTCAGGGCAATGAGCTCACACAAACTGCTGCTTCCACCAACTGAGACACATCCACGTCTAAAACGGGCTTCCCGCTTTGGCTGAATTAGACATATTTGTGTAGAAGTCTTACTCATAGTGATTGTGAACTGCTTCCTCCAAGCTCAAAAAGGTGGCTGGAGTGAGAGAGCAGACAAGGGAGGGGAGGGGAGAGGTGGGGAGAAGAGGGCGGGGGGAGGAGCTTTCAGGAAATGATGCTTTTGTTGGTAAGTGACTAGAGTTACTGGCAGTCAGGCCCATTTTACTGTACATGGTGTAACTCAACCGCATTTGTAGTGTAAACAGTATTGCGCTCCGGACCTGGCTGCTCCTCACACCCCGTTGCTTACTGCTATATCTAATGGGCCTGGGCCACTACTTAATGATTATTATATTTGGAGACTGACTCCCTGCCCGGCGACCTGGCTTACTTCATGTGCTGCTCTTTGTCTATTCAAAGGCTGCTCTTTTAGTAGATATAATGATCTATTGCTTAGAGGTAGAAAGAATAGTAACAAGGAAGTAGGCAACGTGTCTAATTATCTTATCAGGGCAACATGCCACCTCTACTGAGACTTGTCAACCGGCCTGTCAAAACAGGTCCTTATTGTAACTTCTCTCTTGTGTTGTTCACCAGCATTGAAATAGACTTGACAGCCCCATTTTCAGTTTTCACACTGACCTCTGACTGAAGTCAGGAATGTTTTAACAGGTCGGGTGCAAGCTGCAACTTTGCCTATTCACTGAGACTTTCAGGCGTCGGACAATGCTTCTGCCTGTGCACAACTGCACACAAATATCTTATCGTAAATGATGAGTCCCGTTACGGGAAGTAGGGGCGTGATTGCTTTTAAAAAAAAAAATCCGGGAATCTGAATGAAAAGGGCTATTTTAAAAAAAAAGAAAGAAAGATGATTAAAGATGGCATCAGAACATTAATTTTTCCTGAGAAAAAGAGCAGTGATAACTGACGGCGAGCCAATCTTAGAAGCAAAGGGTAAGAAATAGTGTATAAACACAGAATTGCTGTGGTTTATCACCTTCAGGCGTGGAGCAATGGGGTCTATTTGCTCACCCAGCTTACAGGAATACATGATATCAGGGCAGCATGGTAAGGTAATGCAACGTCCATCACTGCTGGATTGAAGGGGATTCTAAGAGACAGAGTGGCGCCTGACTATAGTGTCATCAGCGTAGGACTGAGGAGCGTTCCTATAGTGTGTGTGTGTGTGCATGTGTGTGTGTGTGTCTTTGTGTGTGTGACTCAGAGTGTCATCAAAGGATTAATAATTAATGAGCTTCTTTTAATCATCATCACACGCCCCAAACAGACACAACATATGGTATCACAGCTATCAACAGGAACATCAACATGAATAATCCCTAATCTCATACACACCCCGGTTATTTAGAAAATTTCCAGTGATAATATTAAGATAATTGATTGTGACCAGTTATTTATATTCTGAACATGATTATAAACAATTCTAATTACAATTCCAGTTCTCACAGAGTCCTTGGTTCACTTCACATTACTGTTGGAAATTTCTCCAGTGCTATTATTGGAACTACATTAAAAATAGAGTCTGTATACAGCCCAAGCCGCAGTAAATGCTTTGTCATGGTTCAAATATTTTTGCTGTTGCCTGAGGTTATCTTTGTAAGTGTGACCGTATTTTTTGAACAACATATATTTTTAAAGTGCTTGTATATTAAAAACACTAAACTGGACATGCCATGTTATTCCCATGCACTACTGAGAATGTATTGGAAACAGCAAGAAGTTTCAATTTTCAGCTTTAAGAAAGATCAACATTTTTTTTTAAATGCTTTTATTTAAAACTATGGAATCGAGCAAATGATCCAAAGCTAATTTGATTTGTCAAGTGTTCCTAATGGAGCTGTTCAAATAAACCTTTATAAACTAGGTGCCCTGAATGGTAATGTCACAGTATGCCTTGTATTTCTTTTCATTTAGAACAAACTGAAAACTAACTTCAGACATTTTCCTTAGCTTTTCTCACATACCTTTTCTGCTGATCGCTTCATCTGACTCAAATGCCCAATGTCCACACAAGTTGTGTATTTTCTTTTAATCAACCTTTTGTTTATAACTAGACACGCTTACTAAAAAAAAAAATGTGGTACGTAACAAGGGAAAAGACAGTTGAAAGAAGGTGCAAAAGTTTAGGAAATCCAGCATCACAGATAGAAAAACCAAGGCAACTGGTGTTTCTGACTCCTTTTGACATCACTGGTCTGCAGGGTTTTAATTCCACCTTTTGGTAATGGGTCAGCTGGTTTGGACCCTCAACAGTACGGGTAATGAGAAAAACAGTACCGAAAAAAAGTACAGAGTAGTTCAATCAACAAGATTTGTCAACAGAAAAGCAAAAAAAGAAAAAAAAAAAGATGAATTTGACTGGAATAGGATGGCTTGGTGCAGATGCTACTGTAGGTACTGTAGGTATGTGAAAGTTCCCTTGAAAATTTAAAAAAACACAGCAAAACTGCAATAAAAACCGACAAACAAAAAGTAAAGGGCTAATCTGACACCTATATGAAGAAGGATGGGGAAAAAAGGATGTCTCTTTCAAGGGAAACTGCAAAAGAGGAGCTGATTCTCACTTAAAAAAAATAAAGTAGGGTGAAAAGCAATTTTTGGGGGGTAAAATAGCCTTGAAGATTAAGATGGATACAGAGTTCCATTATTTTCAGGGCTGCTTGATCTAGGTACGTGATTGTAAAATCCGATTGCCTTGCAGAGACGCCAGAGTGTGGGAGGCTCTTTACAACTGCATTATAAAAAAAAAAGGTTTTACTTTCTGACTAACATCTAATGTTCATAGACTTCTCAGGAAATACTGTATAACTGTCATCATATACTCTCCGTTATTTTTTTATCAATGAGGATGTGTAAGAAATATTACACTGAAACGACAGAGACCTGGAGAGTATTCAAGTTTTAGTGACAAGTACACTATCGCATTGATTACATTGTCCATGTACCTCTTATGATTATGTGATAATCAGTAATGATCTAACTTCGGCCCTGTGTCCTCTTTTCTGAAATTTGTGCACTACATGGGTTAAAGTGACTGATATGAAATCATTTTATTTTTTTTGACTGATGTGATAATTGACATTTGAGTCCACAGCCCTCTTAAATACTCAAACCGAGACAGGATATAAGGTGTAATGCTAGTCAAGCTGACAGTGATATCTCTTTAGAGTTTAACCCATCTCTCCTGTCAGTGGAAATGTTTTCTAAAACAAGTTTCTTCATGGAGTCCCAGTTTTTCACCTTACATTATGTTTCACCTTAAGTCAATGTTTTCCTCTCTTGTTTTCTGAATTCACTTTTTACAGTTATTAACATTGTTGGTAATAAATGGCTTGGGATTGGAGAAACCCACTTTTCCCCAGATGACAGCATAAATATGAAACTGAATGTCATCCATATTGACTTTTGTAGTATCATCATTATTTCCCTTCTTCAGACAAAAAAATAAAACAAATGAGGTAAAAATAAATAAAGTAATAAAAATAAAATAACTAATAAAGTATACTTTCTTTCTCTAAAAATGAATACATATATAAAATAAAAACATATATAAAATAAATACATATATAAAATAAAAAATAAAAAAAGCACAAGGCCCCTCAGGGACTCAATTATATCATCTGTTCACTGACAGAGCTAGAGGCTTACTATTGTTTATTGCTGTTCTCTATATCAGCATTCATACCACGCAGTTTATTTTTAGCTAAACTGCAATATCGTGTCATTGTGGCGATATTCAACAAATTTGCTTTTTCGATCCCAGAGATTCTCAGAAATGAAAGTAAAAGAATTTTGTTTTTATTTTTGCTGGTGTTGGTTTATCATTTCTGATATGTGTCTGACACATCATCTGACCTGTACCTGTCCTGGATGTGCCATTGGTTTTGGACACACAGCATGTGATCGTGGTGAATAGTGCTGGCTGTTCCAGGAACTGTGTCTGGAAGGTGGCTGCTTTTGGAGATACATGCAGCCATTTCAGTCAACCAGCACTGAGCAGCATGTGACTGGAATTAGCCAAATGTCACTTGAGTTAATATTTTTCTTCTTGGGTGACAAGCAAAATTTTTCTCTGTCATTTGGACTGCATTGCATTGACTGTGCTTGCCAGAAATTGCCTGGTTCATTCTCGATACACCTTGTGTGTGTGTGTGGTAGACATGTCTTATCATCATAATTAACTAGATGATGTAATGATCAAGCTGTAATAATTCAATGAAAATATACTTGTACAAGCCTGACCCTCAGCTGACAGCTGCTCTACAGCCATTCAGAACAGACCAAAAACAAAAGTGAAACAAGCTGCCAAAGCAGTCTTGAAGCAAGTTAAATCTTCCTAGAAGTGCAGCAGTACATGTGTGGTAGTGAGACGAACCACACAGAGCACGCATATAAAATAAAGACAGTACACCATGAGTACACGTGCCTTAGTGTGTGTGTATGTACTGCACGAGTATACAGTAAGTGTGTTAGCAAAGTACTCTTCCCTATTGTAGGTTAGCCACTGTGGTCAATCAATGTCTTCTATTATTTGCTCATCCAATAACTTTTGTCTTCACTGATCCTCTTCATAAAATTTTTTACAATTGTCCAGCTCTTTCATTCATTTTTTCTTACTTAAATGCACTTAAATCTGTTTTTCAAAGTTTGTCCACTGATTATCTTGACTTTAGTTTCTAAATAACCTCTAACAATAATCTGAAGTGCAACTGCTCTTTCTGGATAAGTTCCTGTGAAGAACTATGTAAATTTGGTTTTAACATTCTAAATATAATAATGTATGTTCTATAAAATGAAGCCATTTCCCACTTACATTTGAGTTTTACAGACAGATACCTACAAAATAAAATAAATAAAATACTAAGAGCTAGAAAATTCTAAAACTTAAGTATGGTCATATGAATTGATGTCTTTCTAAATCAAGTAAATGTTACTAAAAAAGCAGCATCCACATAATAATTTAGTCGCCATGATTTTCATTTCAGTTCCTAAAAATGGACACACAGTATAATGATTAACTGATAAACTAAGTAAAAGTCTCAAAGTTTCAAACAGGAGTAACTGGAGTTCTAACAAGAAGAAATGTTTCAGTTTTCCTTCATAGTAAAAATCTAGAGATAAACATCCAGCCTACAGTGTGATTCCTTACATGAATAGGGGTGAGCTCCAACAGAGTCTGCTGAACTGCATAAACAAACCGTGTGGGAAGTGGTGCTAACCAGAAGAGATTTCCTCAATGACCCTACAGTTGGAGCAAAAACAGGGACGTATCCGAGAAAAACATGGCAGTCACCTGACAAACTGAAAGCTACGTCAACAGTTTCAGGCAGTCTTCAGTGTTGTCCTTGTTCAACAGCGCAAAGAAAGCTGAACGGATCTGAATGTGTACAGATAAAGGGGAAAAATGGGCCTGGTTGAGTTGCCATGGTGATCAAGGCATGGACAAATATAAAAGATGAAAACGGAAGGGTTGCGCTGGCAGATTAGTCACGACGACCCAGTGGCTTACATTTCCTCTGCATGCCTCATATGGTGGCTGTCCAAAACCAGAACAGCCAGCTGTAAAAGCACAACAAGCAAAATCTCTCACACACAATAAGAGTCCAAAATTAAACCACGTAGAAATGACAACCTGCACGGCTATACATTTCTGAATATGTAGACAGAGAACAACATACTTTATGAATCACATAGCTGTCAACCTTCATTATTATTTGTAAGGAAGAAATCTGTATCCAGGCAGGCTGAAACAGGCACACAAAAAGTAGGGAAACCCCACATGAATCATTAGATCCATGCAATCACCAAAGCACAGGTGACGAGCATGACACATCACATACTACCGACTTTGTACCTGAAATCCCCACAGCTTAAAAATACTATTTAATTTTACTTAGAGTAATCAAAATCATTCACAGACTTGGAAACAAGATTGAAAGGAAACTCTTGTTTGCACTTTTATGTCTGTTTGCGTCTCCTTTTAAACTGTTGTCAACTACAGGACATGTGAAGGGAGGTAGTGGTACATAAAAACACTGTACACCTTCAAAATGGAAATCCAAATGTCACAAACCACAAATACAATATTACATTATACTGTATATGTAAATATTCTCCGACTTTAAATGACTGTAAATGTTGATATAACTCACATCCAAAACTTCCAAGTGTTATTTTGCCAGGGACATAATAATGTTGTTGATAAAACAGCCTGGAGCCCTCAGCTGTCAGACTGTGTTGGCTGAGCTTCTGCACACTGAAGTAAATCATATTAGTCAATTGACTCATTTGAAGGCTTCTACTAGAGGTCTACCTTTCTAGTAGAAAGAATGACATTCCTTTCTTCATTCAAGTTAATGAAATGCAAAAATTATTATTATGATGCTGTCTGGTGAATGAAATGCAGAAAATATTATTGTAATGCTGTCTAATGAATTCAGCATTGGATATGAACAATAATCTAGACTCCTGAATGAAATTGTGTAAATTATTTTTATTTCTTGCTTATTGCTTCTCAGAGGCTTATTCTTTGCTTCTCACTGACTTCGTTTCATTGTCTCAAACCTGAGCCCATGTGATTTTTATAGAAAACATACTAGTTTGGTGTAAGAGTGTCATTCTAAGATAGTAGGAGGCCTTTAAGTTTCTCTTTCAACTGAAATGGGTCAATGAGTTATCTCTTAGAGATAACTAACTGTGCAGCTAGCAGTAGTTTCAGTTTTACCTACTGTGGTTATGAAATATTAGTCTCTGAGGAAGATGGTATTTCGAAACTAATTTAATGCCTTGGATTTTGTATAACCCACAGAATCTCTTTAATTTTAGTTACATTAGTATGTATCCCTGAACAATGGGCAAGAAATGAGAAAACAGGTGAACACTAGTTCAAAATGAAATGATCAAATAGTACAATCCAATAAAAGCCTTATAAATTGACTATCCAAGTAAGTTTTTTTCAATGCCATTGGTGTCACATCTTACACTATATCTTATTATCTTATATATCTTATTATATCTTATTATTTACTTCATTGGACTTATGTTGAACTGAGACCAAACAGCAGATACCCTTTCTACCATCACACAGGCTAATCATAGGTTACAACAAGTCTGCTTGGTAACCAATGATTGCCCCTTTCAAGCACATTTAAAATGGGTGACAATTTAGAAACTCATTGGTCTGTGTTATTACTATCCACTCCTATGATTTTAACAATATGGATCTTGGTGGATAGACATAATATTCACAGAAATGCAAATGATAGGCCAGTCATCTGGTATGTAAATATATGAATGACCAGAAGTCTGCACCATTGCCTGCCTTGTGATTGGACTAATAGTTGCATCTCCTTCAAGATGGGGATTATCACAAAGACACTCAAAACTTGTGCACTCAATCAAAGTTTGACTGATATTTTTTAGAAAAATTATTTTCAGTTGGAGTGATTTTTGAAGGTGTACTATGAATAGACTTTTGAAAAGCATTAAATTATGGAGTCTTATTCATGACATGCTACGTGACAGGAATGGGGTGGGTACTATTGCAGGAGTCTAGACAACAAAGGCCTTTAATCAGGCTGCTCTGTAGTCAGTTTAGGAAAGCTGAGTACACAAAAAAGACAGGATAAAAGAAGTGGGTAGGAGGTATGGCCTCCCCACTGATAAGCAAGTACGAGACAGACAGATGGGAAGTAGGGTGCCCCATAATTCTGGGAGTGGAAGTTCTGAGTACGGACTTTGCATTTTCCTTAAAACCATCTTGGTGTTAATAGAGTCTTAATCAAACAATCACAAATGGGCAGTGACCACCAAGGAAATTTTCTGGAGTCACCACGAGCCACAACAAGAAATGTATAACAGAACATAATGGTAAAAATGCGAATTAAGCCATCAATTACACCACCAATTTAACCAAGAGGTGGTTAAACCATCTCTTCACAAATTTGTAAGTGTGAAGGCCAGTATTTATTTTGGGATGATTTAAATTGCATTCTACGATTGTCTGGTATGTTGTCAGTTCAGATACAACATGGATGACAAACAAACCTGGGGGAAATCTCCATTCCTTGGGAGGTTGAGGCTGGAAAAGTCCACGTCTGGGAAGCCCGAGTACATATCCATGTGCAGATCTGTAGTGGCGGTGGTGTTGTTGCTGTTCAAGTGGTATTGCCTGGAGGGAAAAGAGGTTTAGTTAGTTCAGTTTACCCACTACCTATCCAAGTAAAATTGTTACTTTTCATTTTGTTTTCATCGCTTGCAGCCAGGGAAATTTACACCGTTGTGTTTCTAAGCGCAACCACAACCTTCTCTTAAAGTACAATAGGGAAACCCGTAGAAAAATGAAAAGGTTGCTTGAAAGCACCTTATGTTAAGTTACATCAAAATTAAGATCTACAGCAGAGGGTGATGTTTAGTGAAGACTTTAATCTTATATACATTAAAACATTAACATCCCATGTTCCTCTCTTCCAATCATGTGCTATGTGTCAGGTTCACAGAGATTGACCCAAGGCAGAGTTATTCACAGGACTTGGCTTGGTGTACTCAACCATGGGCCAGCAATCATGACTGATTGATTTAAATTCAAATCACACCATGAGGGTGAGAGAGCAGCCTTAAGAAAGAAGCTGATCTATGACAACACGACTCCTGTGATTGTTTTCTTTAGTTCAGCAACGCGAGCAAGATTAAATTAAGGGGGGTGGGTGTTTGATCACTTGTCTTCTTTATAGAAAACATCATTGATCATTGGATAGATGGAATTTGGGAACCATGAATGAGGTAAACGAGCTAAACAAATGTAACTGCAGCTATATCTAGAACATAGTAGACAATGTGAAAACAGAATCAGTGTTTCAGCAATTTCTACCAATATTTCTTCTCTCTGAAAGAAGAAATGGGGACATTAGTATATGTATACAATGTGACACTTCCAGTTTGTATCACTATAAGGAGGGCATCAATCTTACACCTGAGGATCCAGACTGTGATTCAAATTGTACTCCTACAAATCCATTTTTATCTCCCACATTGGTTTTTAAATCTGGATCCAATTGCAGAAAAGGGTAGAACTTCATGACATGTCCATACATGTTCATTTTCATTGGTGAAGTATTTTTAGGACGTTTGCAAATTAAAAAAATATCGCCCAATATTGCCCACACAAATTATGATGTGGATGGATGTTATTATTTAAAATCACGATTAAAATCCTCATGTTTCAAGTCATGTTGAAACCTTTAAAAAAACATTTTCTAAAGTGAAAAGTAGGTATGTGAAATAACAAGGTGATCTACATGCAACCTAACAGCACCAAAACAGCACCTAACAACAGGCTCAGACTTCACTCTGGGCCTGACTTGAGAAGCTGCCATCTCTAAAGTACAACACTTCTATTACAAAAGTGAAGACTCGCCCTTTTCTTCCTACTCGGCTCCATTCATCAACACAGTTGATACTGTTTGGGAAAAAAAAATACCTTAGGTCCCATAGCAGCCTGTAACCCTCAATAATAATGAACATTTATTGCCTTTGAAATCCATACAATTATTTACCATGAATGAATCACTGGCAGCTCCTTGCGGCTCGCTCTTCATCACGCCGCCTACATGAACACATTACCTACTCTCCTGCTCCACAAGAGAGCTGCAGATTCTGTCTCGCATCTATCCCTATTGCAGCAATTTACTTGCGAAAAAAGATGATCTCGTTACTTGGCATTCAGTGTTCCATTTAATGCCATGGGTCACTTCATTCAATAATTCTCATTCAGGTGGTTACTGACGAAAAAAAATGATGACATACATTCAGCTTAATTTTAAAATGAGAAAATTTTGAATGTGTTTATAATCATAATGAGCGGTGAAATGAAATTTGAGCACAGCAAAATCACTAGCAGTGGATTAATCAGTTCTCAGAATGATCATTAGTGATGATGACTACTAAAAATGACTCAAGTTGGAAATTCCCCCAAGCCACACCCCTTCAACCAACACTGATGCGACAGCTGGCTGAATGTTGTGTACATCCTGCAGCTTTGTACAGATCATCATTTGCCTGATAATAATGTTTAATTCTCTTCTTGAGATTAAAAACATACTGTCCACAAATGTAATAACATACAATTTACTAATGCCTGGTTGTCACCTGCCAATTAGGTGGACAGCTGTTTATTAGTTATTTATAATTGAGAATCTTTTTTATTTGGCGACGACACCGGAAGTGCTTTTCAAAAATGATATTACGGCTTTGGTATTGAGTTTTCTATTGATGTTTTGGAACTTTTCAAATTACAGCCACAGATTTGATTTATTCTACTTTCCACATCTAAAAGGAGAAATAATAAGGGCTCATAGTCGGCTTCATAATCCCAGCACTGATGGTTCATTCATTCAGTGAACATGTGTTACATTACAATACGTTGTACAGGCATTGCCACCACGATGCTACTTCCCCTACCATTTATGTATTCAGAGACTTAGTGAGGTTTTAACGCCACTCATACGAGTAGTTCATGCTGCGTTGAAGTGAAAGAAACATGTCAGTCATTCATTAACAGATGCAATAAGGTTGCTTTTGCTTTTCTTTCACTACTGTGATTTATTCATTCTTCTGCTTCATGTGAGCAGACAAACTAAGACCTTACCAGAGCAGCCAACTAGTTATTATAAAGTCAATAATGTATGTCAGTCACACTAGGTAGCAAAATGCTGTTGTAAGAAAAGCAAAGCAAAGGAAATACAGTGGCCCATGAAAAAGCTTTATGACCTCTGTACTTTTTACCTGGTAAATTTGAGAGCAGAGACCAAGAATGGCAGCAGTTATTAAGTGTGACCTCATGAGATGATTCTTCATCATCCCAAAGAGCTTCAGACCTTTACTGACAAAACATGAATTACCAGAGAATAATGCTACACACCACAGGACATGATTCTTGCTAAAAGAGGGCTTTTCATGTCAGAAACACACCAGAACTACCATTCCTACCTTTAATAGTCCCTATTTCCTCTGGAGCTGTATTACCAATTGAACTGATTCTTTTTATGTCATAAAATTTACTTAACTTTGATCTACGGTCTTTGTTACTAACTAACTAACTACAACTACGTTTTCTTCTACATTGCATTGATGTATTGTTGACAGTGATGGAAGGCGGCACGGTGGTGAAGTGGGCAGGGCTGAGTACAGTAAATGAATTAGTATTTTATTTATCTTTACACATAGTGTTGGGCTATTAAAATTCAGGGGGTGGCACGGTGGTGCAGTGGGTAGCACAAAAGCCAGGTGGTTCCCAGTTCGAGTCTCGCTCTGTGTTTATCACCATTCTGGTGATTTTATCACCATTCTGGTGATAAAAACCACAGATGAATCGTGATTTTGATTACAAAACTGCATTCGTAGAAGTGTTGAGTACAACCAGCCATTTGTATTTGTTCTACACTGACTTAATCTGAAAACCACTAACCAAGAAATTTTTATTCAGTCTGGACCTTTTACTCTTATTCTAAATTGAAGAAATCCAGTGTAGTTTTGGTCACTAAGGTGTTGAAATTCTAGTCTTCTTGAAAACATCAGGTTATTATTAACATTCAAGCCAAAAGTCTTTGCTCATCTTTCATATCAGATTGATCTGATTATCATTTGATGAGAAACAGGTTGAATGATTGAGAACACAGCTTTGCAGAATATGTCTGGTCTGATGATGTCAATTAAAGGAATGCACACAGACAAGGAGTGGTGCATTGATCTCGAACCACTCCCAGCCCCAAGCCAAGGAGTTAATCTTTTGACCTATTTAGGCTGTGTTTACACGACACTCTTTTTTACTGAAAACAGTGATGTTGTCTCTTAAATTTTCTGTGTTCACACAGTGTAGTTTCTGAAACTATCACTATTCACACATAGTTGCAAACATGGCTGAAAACGCTATAGTCAGAAATCAACCATGTTGTCTTTTCAATCAACATTACAAAAAATTTTCATTAGGGCTTCATCAGGTCCTCAATGGAGAACCTTGAAACTCTAAAGAGTCTGAAGCACATAAAACAAAACAAGTACTTCTCAAAACAGCTAGCATTTTTGCCAGGTTTTTTAAATATCCCTATGTACAAACTTATATGTTCCGAACAGTTTAGCCTTTCAAAAAAAAATCTGACTATGACAGGACTGTAAGCCAGTCAGATCAAGTCTTGAGATATACATAACAGCACATTCAATTATAAACATACTGCAACGTTACCATGACCCAGCAATTTCTGCTGGTTCATGGTAAATTCTTAATATAAACATATTTTTAAAAAAATGGGAAACAGACAAGTACTGCTACACAGAAGCCATGTGAGAAAAGATGTCCCACAGTTTGGAAAGGTACAGTAAATATTTTGTGTTTTCCTACACACTGAAACCATACTGGACACTGACAGAGATTCTGCTGAGTCAACATGTTGCCTTTAGTCTGACAACAGGGGAATGACAGAAAACTTCTTAAACGGGAGGACAGAAAGAAATTAATCTAAAACCCTTACTCAATAGCACCCTGAAGAAAGGTCCGTGTTTCCTTCAATAGATAAAAGACTATATTTTTCACAAAACAAACATGAGCGCAAGGATGACTAAATGCACTGTTCGTGAAAATCAGGTCATCAATTATAAAAATACTGATTAATTATATCATTAAAGAGCAGACAGGTAGAGCTAGAGAACACAAGGAACCAGGCGAGAAAGAGATGCTGAAATCGGCAAAACCTGAACTGCTTAAAAAATACAACAACAAAAAACAGTCAGTCCCACAGTTGCCCCGCTTACAGTACTGACCGTTAGATGATCAAAATCGAACATAAATATTAACGCAATAATTTCATTTATTTGCCTACTTGTCTTATTGTTGTTACATTACATACAAGAGCAAACATCAACACTGAGTGTCAAAAGACCATATTTCTTTTAATTATCTTCATTTTATTATCCTCTGAGCTTGAAGAGTACATCCACGTGGATATGGCCAGGCAACAATAAAGTAATTAAATATGCATACACTATTAAAAGAACATTCAGATGATGCATTAAACTCAAATAGTACAGGCATAATGACTACAGAATAGGATGGGTTATGGGCAGATGGGACATTATGTGTGAAACTCCTGCAGGTTGTAATAAATGGTTTAAAGCCCTCAATCAGAAAGCTAGAGCCTATTGTCATCACAGAAGATGGCTCACGTTAAGAAACATTCTCAGCTGTCAAGCAAAACCACACTGTCTTTAACTTTCATGTGTTCATGTCATTCTTAGTTCCATATGAAACAAAAATGAACTTACTGATTTCCAGATTGCATAGGGCAGTGTATGCTGTATCCAGCCTGTTGAGAGTAAGATCCCCACGAGCCAGGGGAGGCATATAATGAACTCTGAAAAAAAGAAATTAAAACGCATTATTCAACATAAATGCATTGAAATGTTGGATTGAACATCTTATATCCAAAAGAGATTCCTCAGGACTTCTCCCTCGTCTATCTTTCTTATCCAGTTCCTGAGTGTACAAAAGTTGAAATTCGACCTTGATCTAGTTTTCTCAAGGTCAAGGTCATCATCTCATTTTCATCCCCCCTGTTGTTTAAGTAATCTGCTTTTTGTTTAATCTTTCTATCTGCAACGGTTTCGAAGATATTTGGTGGACTAACAAATGAACGGACGAACGACGGACGAATGCACAAACACTGACAAGTACATCACCGCTTGAAGCGGGATGTAAAAAACATTTATGAAAAATGGGAGTGATGTCAATCTTGAATGGAGGAGGTTATCTATCTTTAACAACATAAATAGTTGTCTTATCCTTCCAGCGATTGATGCTTTGGGTAGTTTAACAAGGATTTCCTGTATCGCACTTTTTCCCATTTAAAATTCATTGAAACAGAACATTAACACCATCTTGGCACCAGTGCACTTTAGCAGAAACTATTGTGAACTATTGTGAAAGTTATATAATCTCTCAAGAGTCAGTGCAATTGTTTAACCCTTAGTCAGTTGCAGTAAACCACAAACATTTTCTCCAATGTTTCTCAGATGATCAAGTTGCAGAAATTCTACATATTTGTCTATGAAGTATTTATCGAAGGGTAACGTCACAAGAAAGTGAACTGAATATGGGTATATATTCTTTAAAAAATTCAGTTACCTCCATGTTTGAGGAGGCCACTGAGAACAAGCTGCTGTCCAGCTGAGGGCCTTCTGGATGCAGGTAGTTCTTCCCGTCCATGGCCAGCGCTGAGGGGAGGATTGGCATCAGACCACAGATTCACACATGACCACCAGCTGACTTCGGCAATGCACCCTCTGACCTCCACCCACGTGCCCGCTGTGTCCCAGATAGTGCTTTTAACAAGGACAAAAACTCTCCATGACCTAAGGAAGACAGCAGATAAGGATGGATATAGAGAGAAGGAAGAGAAAAGCAAAGATTATCATTATTTTTTGCCAGAAAAAATGATGATCAATACAACATCAAATGTGAATGTCTATAAAGACAGAAGAAAAGAAAGTGGAGATAAGCCTTAGACATCAAAAACAGTGAAGAAGAACTACACTAAAATATTATTTTTAATATATATAATTTTTCATCAGCTTTAATAAGCTTCCATGTTGAAAACAGACAGGGGTAAGACAGAGAGGGACTCACATGCACTAAAACCCACACTGAGATCAGCTACCAAAACAAAGACTGGAGAAGCTCAGATTAAAATCTTTGTGAGCGTGACATCATCTTCTATTGAGGACACCATTATTCCACCAGAGTCATGAAAGTACAGAATACAAGGGCTTGCTACATTAATCTTTTATACTTCACATATGCAAATAGATTTTATCTTTTTTTATTAGAGCTTAAAATAAAATATCTACTATAATGAAATATCAAAAAAAGTAGACTTTTCCCAGTGTGATGCTGTGTCTTGTCCACTGCTTATTTTTTATAGAAGTAGTTTTTCTCTGAACTGTAAAAATTAAATGCTCCCTGTGGATGGGAACTCAAATAACAAAAGACTAATTCCAAATACAAGATGAGTAAAATAGAAAGAAAAAATATTAACTGAATAGCATGTGGAAATGTGAACAAAACTTCACAAAACTAGCAAATCTTTCCAATATTTCCCCACTCCATGATGCAGGTCTGTGCTGTGTCAGTTACACTTCCTCCTCTTACTAATCAATGCATTACCTTACCACATTCCTTCTTCCAGTTTTTTTTTTTAATCTGCAACAGGGTAAAAGTGTTCACATTGGAAAACAATGGGGCAATTTATCCTAATAGGTTAGTATATTCAAAACCTGTATGGGAAGGCCATTTTAATCGTATGGTGCCAGTACATTTTAATACAGGATAAGTTACAAACAAATGTGTGGAACAACCAAACAACCAACCGCAAACTTGCATTCAGGAGGCTTTAAGAAAAAAGATAAGAGCTACTTTACGATGAAGACTGGGACAGGACAGGCAGTTTGAGGCAATCTGTCTGCAGAGAGCTCTGTGAGATCCCAGTTGAGTTGCAAAAAAGAGCTCAACGCCCTCTGAGTGCATGTTCTCAGGCATCAGTTTACACATCTTTCAGCTGAACATGGGGGCTATAGCTGACACAGACCAACTACATTCCATTTGCATTTAGTTTGAATCCACCAACTGTATATACAGTATCACAATGTTTAAAATTTGGATCAAATGTCTTCACAGTCCACTTCACATTTACGTCTGTCCAAATTTAAGGCATTCAAATAGATGTTTAAGAAATTAATAAAAAAGGTGCTGTGTCATCATTTACAGAGGATGACGTAGGTAACCAAAACAGACAAAGGGATGAACATTTTCAAAAACATGTCTTTAATCATGTTGAATAATGTGTGTAACTTCACTTCATGTAATTTTTTAATTCCATGGAATTCAATGGCTTGATGCCAAGGAGTTGGAATCTACAGCTGAAGACTGAAGTCTGTGATGATTCTGATCACAGTATGTCATGCACATGTTTCCAATTCAACCCCCCCCATGCCAAAAGCTGCTCCTGCTGTATAATGCATAAAAACAATGTGATAGTGTCCTAATCTTTAAGAGGTTTTTAATTTTGAAGTATTTTTAACTACCCACTCATGCATTAGCAGAGTGTATTTCCTTCTTTTAATGTTTATTTGACCATTGAGTGTGACAACTGAAGCCAATCCAAGTTCTCCCAGTTTGCCTCTGATGGAATGCTCATGTCATTCCATCACTTTTCATCCTCTAACTCCATTAATACCGATGATCCGTGTCATTTCTTGGAAAACAGGGACTTTCTTGTTAAATGTTGCATTTTACAGGAATCAGTTCTTCACAAATCATGCAATTTGCTGTCTCTTAGCAACAAAAAATGCCCGTCTTTTGCTGTCCCCCTTTCCCAATCCTCACTCCTCCAAGGAGTCTCTGAGAATAATCAATACTGGTTATTGTAACAGTGGTCCCAGATATCTCTTTCCTGTAAAGCCTGTCATTACCAGAAAAAATCCTCTTCTACCATTATAGTGAGAAGACGGGGTGATAAAGAAAAGCCATCAGAGGAGGAGATGGTTGTGAAGGAAAACAAAACAAAACAACAACTACAACTACAGAAAACCCCCCATATCAGCACAAACAAAACAACAAATTCAAACAGCAATATGTACATAAGTTGCTTTATAACCCGAATGGTTAGAATTGTTTTATCATTGTTAGTCCTTGAATTTATAGCATTTGTACCACCACTGAAACAAACTAAGGACATCTTAGGAAGATACGGCCATTTCAAAAGAACACATAAATCCTTTGTTACAAAGCAGCACAGATAAGGAGGGGCTCTTTTGCGGTGTAATCTTTTAAATCTGTTAATTACTTCAGATGGTTACTACTGGTTTTTGTACACCCCCCCTCACATGTGTGTCTCCTTCCGTCTCACTCTGTGGGTGGCCTGGTGCAAAGGCTTGCTCTAAAGGAGATAAGGCCATTTTATGGCAGTAAAATCTTTCGAACGTGAAACAAACCCATAGTGAACACGTCAACAAATAAAAACGGAATAATCTGTACACATCATCTGCAAACATTGACATCAAGACAAATTTTTTTTTTTTTTTCCAGCGCCATGGATGCCTTCTATTCCGACTGGTTTGTCTTGGCTTTGTGAGTCACTCTGTCTTTGTCAGCCTGACAAAAGCTAATGTCTCATTTGCTTCCAAAAACACAAAAAAGTATTTACTGTGCTTTTTTTGTTACAGTCAACCAACATTTGCTGAAATGTCTGTCAGGTAGGAGTTGAGATGGTGTGTGGGAAGCAGGACTGTGTGGTTGAATGCTGGTGGCCTTTCATGAAAAACCAGCAGCAGTCAGAGCACATGGGGATCATCCAGGGAAGTGTGACTTCCTTAAGCTGCTAAGTCATGATTAACGCTCACGAGGAGAACAACTGCCTAGCCTTGCGCGTGCGACATCACTCTGACAAAATCACACTCACATGTGCTGCCATACATTATATTAAGCACCATAGGAACCTGGCCGCCATTTTTGTCTTTTTCTGTTCCTGTGTTTCCTTGAGACCTATGTAGGGTAAGACGTCTGTTTTTGTGGCATCGGGATTAAATTCACATTTTTTCCTTTCTCCTCTCTTGTAATTTTTCCCCTCCTTTTGTCACCTAGACCAGTGGAAATGAAGTATTTTGTCTAGATCCTGCCCATTTCTTCAAAAAACGGGCAGGGCAAGTTATAAAGGTATAACTTTATACTTCCCATTTTATGGTATTATTATTATTATAATTGTTAATATTTTTACTATTATTATTCCCTTTTCCCTTATGTCTTAATTTTCTTCAATGTAAAATTTATTCTCCCTGTTTCTGTTTGTTCATTGTGTCTGAATGCTGCTGCAACATGTAAACTTCCCAGTTTAGGATCATTAAAGTACTGAATATAATATCTTCTCTCTTAAAAATTATGTTGTTATGGCAGAACAGAAAATTTAACGTTATCTCTCACATGCGTTCCTCTGCTTGTAGTTACATTTGTGTCATTCTTTTTCTTTGAGCTTCAAACCAAATCCTTCTTAAGGCAAAGATGAAATCTTTGGACACTCGTTTCCGCTTCATCTTCATCAGCCACATTCTGAAAATCAAATCCAGGTGACATTTTAGCCACTGGCCATATGATGCCTGCATAAGTCTAGTTTGTGAGAAGTCCATGACTGGAGATGCCAGGAAGAATTAATTGGTTCAAAGAAAAAGAGTAAAAGCTATGGTATACACATTAAAAGGGAGTGTATAATACAGAAAATTATCAGGAGACCAGCCCTCTGCTCACATCTACTACTCTCCTGCTTTAGCATCATCATTCACCACTCATTAATCTGAGTCCATCAGCATCACCAGTAAGCAAGTAGCTTGTTATACCTTGTTAGACTGGATGGATTCATTAGCTGCTGTGATGAAATATTTATAAAAGGAACAAGTTACTGCACAGAGAAAAAAATGGTCCTCCATTATTTCAAACAACCTGCATTATTAATTGACACCTTTGTTGATACAATGCCTCAGTGTGCAAACACACATGTATGCATGCATGAGGTATAGTCTCATAGATGTGTTTGAGATTGTACACAATAACTACCAAGCAGTTCCTGTTCCCCTCCCCACAAACAGATTTTCAATTCAGTATTACAGGTATTGCTCTCAGGAGTTATGAATGGCCCAGTGACCATATGGGACACTGGATAGAGAACACCGATCAAATGAATGTGTAACCAAATCTGCTGTCTTATCAAAACCAGGAAATGGAAACAAATTGGATTTTAACAGTTTGCTGTTGTTGTATTTTGTCTGTTCAAATATTTATCAGAGGTTCTCTGGACTGGGACCAGACAAAGGAAGACTGTCATTTGAATGATTTGATCTGACTGAATGGCAGGTTGTGACAGTTCGGCTACCTACAAAGGGACAGCATTTAATTAAAATAAGATCCTCATTAATCCACTCCAAGTAGCTATTCAGCACCATTTTGCCACGATGATGAACATCTCTGTGCCCACAAACAGCTGAATGACATTAAAATGATTTATACATAAAGAGGGACTTAGCCAAGCTCTTGTGGCTCAGATGATGGCTTTACTGTGGTAAATAAAGAAAGACAGGCTGTGTGCTCTCAGCCAGCTAGCAAAAAGGGAAGAGTTTGACAAACAGATAAAGACAATTGTGCAGATAAGAAGAAAAAAGTTATAAACAACAGTGTGTAGTGGCTTGAAAACACAGATTTAACTGAAAATTGAATAAAAATCGATTCAGTTAGTATTTTAGTCCTGATTTCCTGTCATGTAATTTCTTTAGAAAACAAGGATTGTGACGCATGCTTGCTGTGTGCATCATTCTACTCTTTCTCTGCTTCAACATGTTAAATGAACATATACAAGCTGATTTGACCTGAATATGTTTTGTAGAGAAAGTCAGGCATAGCATTATTCAGAATTAGTTAGTTGATGCTGGTGCTTCTAATAGCATACTCTACCCGTGCCAAACCTGCCCTTGTAAGTGTTCAAAAGCTCCTGTGCTAGTAGCATGATATTCCCCTTCCCACTCTGTGCAGACTTGTTAGCTCTATGGATAACTGAGCTAATTAGCTAAGGATAGCAGCCTTAAGCGCAAGTAAGGAATTACTTTATGAGGGAAATAAAGCCATCTGACGATCAGGAAAGGAGCCTTTCTTCTCAAAAGTTAAACGTTTTGTAAGACATAACCTCCACCTTCACCTAAACAATTTTCTTGAGCAAAGAGGCCAATAGGCATGTCCCTGTATTCTTCAAGGTGTGATGTGCATGGAGAGTAAATCAGAAGCACACTGCACTGAGTATCTTTTTTTATTTCTGCATCAGATGCTCCACATATTTGAGCTACAGACCACTCATATTGGCCTTTCTTCTCAAAACCTGAACAATCTCCTCCATCTGTTTAAAACCCACTGTCAGCAATTCCACATTTTCTTAGTTACGTCAACCTCTCCATTTCTATGACCAGGCATCTTTCTTCATTTTAGTGATTGCCTGCTGTTTCCCAATTTTCATCATGATTCCCATGATTCCCATGATCTGGTTCCCATGCTGGCTACTTCAGATCTCCATGTCGCATTATTCTTTAAAATACCGTCTGTTATTCTTAAGACTATTCTTCCTACTGCTTGTCTGTCAGAGCGGCCCGGTAGCAATGGTTTGTGCCTCTCAACCAGCCTGACCCTCAGATGGGTTTTGCCACTGATTGGAGCCATCTGACTCCCTGACTATGAATCCCCACCCACTGCTCACCCCTCTCAGTTGTGGTTATATAGAGTCAGCCATAACACCAGGAAAAAGCTATCAGATGCACATTTCACAAACAACATAGCACAGGAAACAGAATGTGGAATGCTAGCTGAGTGTGCCAGATAACAGTTTCCAAACATGCACTGGGAGAGGATTCATGGCTGTTGTGATCTTCCAAAAATGAACTGAGTTCAAAATATCCAAACATATTAATCAAGATCAGGCAAGAGGAATTACTGAGCATTTACTGAAGGATAATCTAAAAAAGTACCTGGAGCAAACCTGTGCCACTAAATCTAAATAACTTGGATTGTAATTGAAAGATTATACCATCAGAAAATATTTATACTTCAGTCCTGCCCTGAAAAATACAGGGCTGAGTGAGATTCTTGTTGTGATATCTTAATATACGTTGCTCTAAACCCTTTCCTGCCACTGCTCAAATCACTCTTCACGGCTGAGAATAAACACACCTTATCTGACTATGCTCCATACGTACAAGAGTCTCTATTCTCTGTCTGAGCACTTTGTTACAATACCTTAAGTCCAGTTCTTTGAGAATAATGAAGCTGATATCAAACCCAAACAATTAAAGCAGTGTAAGTTTGTAAACCAGGAAGAAAACCAGTCAGAGAGGCATTCTTGAAAAATGCAGAATGTAAGATAAGATGGAAAGTTAAAATAAAGTATCTGGTTAAACACTCTTTAGCTATTCAAGATATCACTCAATCCAAGCTCAAATTAACCAAAAATGTGACTAAATTAAATTTAGTCAAAATGGCAAAAAAAATTGAGGTAGTAACAAAAAAAAGACAACTAGCAAAACAGAACATCAAACTGAACACAGAATCCCAGAATCCCTCACAGCTGATGTCATCTCATTTTTGACAAACTGTCCCAGTACGCTACCAAGTTTGGTCTAACAGCCAACTGAAATTGCCGTACAACTGTCACACAACTTGGCAGGTGGAAATGTGTTACAAGCAATATTTTTATTTGTGACCAATGTGCAGAGATTCTATTTGAATTTTGGACACATCATAGATGTTCAGTGTCGACAAACATGCAGGATCGGTTCAGAAGCTGTTTTCCAGTTTTTCATATTTGGCTGACAACTCCTCTTAAAGAAAGCATGACTCTCAAGTCTAGACAGATAATATAATCAGGCCAATGTGATATCTTCTGATACAAAAGCTTCCAATTTCCACTTTTATAAAGTTAATAATGACTGTCGAATAATTCTTAGAATAAAAAGAAAAACAGGCTATGTTTGCTGAGTTCAAATTGTTGAAGTCTCGCCTGATTTTTCCTCTGAAATTCAAGTTTTTCCAGAGTGGAATTTATACCATCAAACCAGAAGTGTACTGTGTGAATATGCAAAGCACTGAGCTATGTTTACCCTGTGTGTCTGTCACAGTTATACAGCTCATCCCCCAAAAAACAAATATCATATGAATCTGATTTAGAAAACTTCTATATTCCTCTTTACATGATCGCTGAGAAAACGTTCCATCGGAATTTATTTCATTTTTGTCCAAATTAGGATGCTCACACAAGTGTTTCATCAGCATTCTTCAATTATTAGCAGCAATAGGAACTGAAAAACAAATGTTTTACTGCGGTTTTTTGCCCTCAGATCTACCATTGAGACAGCAAACAAGTCAGGACATTGACGTCTGCACTGCTACTTTATTAATTTGGATGCTGGATTCATATCAATGACATTTTCTGTTGGTCAGATGCAACAGCTCATGTACAATTTGTTCACACTGATGCCAGATCCAGGTCACATACAAAGCGGATGTGAGAACTCAAGGCTTAAAGATCAGATATAGGAAACAATTGCAATTGGGTCACTTCAAAAGGTGTGAAAGTAGTACGACCATGAGGATAGAATAAAAACACATGAGGATAGAATAAAAAAAAACCCATAAATTCAATCAACCAATATCACGTAAGAGTAACTGAACCAATACAGGAGTTAACGTGAGTGAATAAAGCTAGCTACCAAAGGTGCAAAATTCAAATAAGCCAGAGGGAAACAAATCAAAAATTGTCTCCGGGTTAAAATGACTCTGGCCTGGCTTGTGGCAAATGTTGTCTGTCCCTCATGGATACATTTAAAATAAGTATGCTGGCGATCTATTTACCATCAGTCTTTTATAAAATAGTAACAGCAAATATTACTTTAAATTTCTTCACAACCAAACACAATTCAATAAACCACTAGCCTTAAAGTCACCTGCAATGTACGTCAAATGACCATTTTGTGTAAACTTAACAGAAAATTGCAAATTTTACTGCCACATGGAACTTAATATCTGCAGTCGGACTTTGAATTTCATTTTACTATGAAGAAATCTGCTGGTAAGTACCTACATCTGATTATCCTTCAATACTCATACATAGGAGCCTTCTACATTCAAGATGGAGAGAGAAAAGGAATCCAGTCACATAATGCTGCCACAATATGAAGGGTCTTGATATCTTTATTTATTACACCACTGCACATACCTTTTTATATTGTACATATCTGTTTATTGTGTATTTTATCGTTAGTGTTGGCTTAATGTGTATTAAGTCTGGTTTTTGGTCTTTGTACTCTGCATTTCTTTTTTTGCACCAATCCTGCTTTATATGCCCCTTGGGAACAAATAAAGTTTTTTGTATTGAATTGAGTCACTACTATGAATGTGCCCTGATCAGAGTTGACCTTACATGTTTATCAGGTGCATTGCTTAACAGGGTCAACATGGGACAGCACAAATTAGATGTTGCTGTGTAAAAAGCGTGACACAAGATTACCTTGGGTTATCAAATATGGTCTGAGGCCCATGGGGGGAGGAACAATTTCTGACCACCAATTCTTCAGTTGCTTTCTGCAGAAGGCTGGAAAAATGTCTGACTATAGTTCCACATTAATACCTATATACTGTATATATACCTGCACATAACAACTTCTTTTATTAACATCAGAAAATAAACCACTTGAGATAATGGACTACAGGCACTCAACAGGGCACTATGTAAGAAGATGAAAGAAAAAAAATTCTATGTAGTTACTGAGGAGCCACAGTGATTTTTTTGAATCTGGATCCCACTATGTTGATTCACACATTACTCACATTTATAATGTTTATGAGCCCATCGGTGATAGACAATTCTTTTACTTGGATGTGGACTGCAGGTCCTGAGCAGCATGTCTGGCAATTAAAGTTAGCGTGGTTAGTCATGTCCAAAATTATGTTGGTGACTTACCAAAATGATGTTAGTGACTTACAGACAACACATTTATTTTGTGTGTGAGTGTTATAGTGAACTGAGTTTGACGATGTCAGCAAGGGCAGCAGATGCTTCACTAAAGCTGTCAAATGCTGCACATCTTCAGATTCATGGAATCCTGCATTTGCAAGCGGTGCTCTCCTTATGGGCAAAAATCTATTTGCATATACTGTATTTGGACTTATTTGTAAAATTTCATCAACAGCCCCCACACTAACTACTTGCTCTGTCTGCCATGATGACTGGAGGGGAGTGCACATTGTCGCTTTGCATTTACAATGCATGATTTAATCACCCAGAGCAGACAGCCCTTCTTGTCCCCCACCGACTCAATTTAGCACCAACCACTTGAAAATAAAAGCTATGCTGGAATGAACAACCGTTATATAAATAATAATAGCAGCACTGTCTGTCCAGGAGCATATCAACACTTAATTTGGAATCAAAACAAATTTGTTACTGGTTCATTGTGACCCTCCAGGTTGCAGGTTATATGGCAGCTTTCAAACAACTTTATTTTTCTTTGCTTTTTAAGAGGATTGTTGTAAATTCAATATGATAAAAGGATACACAGGGTATCCATCAAAACTAGTACAATAATTATTTTTTAAGAAGGATGTTGAAGCAATTTTTCCATAACTAATAATTACAGAGTACAACATTTTTTACTGCCTTTGGGTCATCTCTTCCAGAGTTTTTATGTAGCTTGGTATTCCTATAGCTTGATATTCATGAACCCTTCAGATACGGGTACTAGCTGGCCATGAGATACTCAAACAGCCTATCATAAAAGACACATTTGTTTCTTGCCACAGCGCAGACGTCAACAATATGGCCACATATTACCAACAACTGTCATTTGTTCTTTCACTCTCTTCTTACCAAACATCCATGTTATGTTTAATACATGAACCATTATCTAATGAAGGCCACATTCCAGGAAATCAGGAACTGAATCAAACCTATTACCTAGCCTGGATTCCCCTCCTCCACTCCACATATTTTACTCTCACTCTAATCAGTCTATGGGCCATAAATGAGATTTATCACTGGCACCAATCGGAGGTGAGAAAGAAGGGCAAGCAGAGACGAAGAGGGAGTGAATGGAGGCCAAGTCACAGAGAGCAGACAGCATGAGCCACATTTGAGGGATGGATCACAGCTGTTTGGGTTCACTCCACCAGGGAGTGTATCAAAAACCATGTATATGCTGTTTCCTGCTGATAATAACTTCAATGATAACAAAAACTAGGTCCAAGTTTTATAAACTATATTGAAGATATTTTCAACTGTTTCCACTCTACAAAGTTTTGTGAGTTATTAATCCAACTTTGTGAAACAGACCAGTCACGTTTATGTATCATTCTCATCGTTCTTCTATCAAAAGATGTGGGGTATGACCATCAGATGTCCAATC
This sequence comes from Antennarius maculatus, assembly GCA_013358685.1. Taxonomy (NCBI): domain Eukaryota; kingdom Metazoa; phylum Chordata; class Actinopteri; order Lophiiformes; family Antennariidae; genus Antennarius; species Antennarius maculatus. The sequence continues at coordinate 18,658,127 of CM023610.1, read as the reverse complement.
AGAACACTAAAATACAATATAGGAACTGTGCATAGCACTCGCTGCACATTTACTAAAGAGTATCCATCAATAGCAAGGAAATAAGACAAAACAGTACCCACAGCAAACCAATGAGTCGAGGCTTGTGCAAGGCCTGACTAGCCTTGGCTGGAGGCATTAAACACAAGGGAAAACGTGACAGGGAAAATTTCGAGGAAGAAAAAGAACAAGGGGGGTCTGCGTTGTCACTCTTGAGTTAAACCGGAACATCCAAGTCTTTTTGCTTTTGTGTTTTTTACCTTTAACTACAGGACACTGGTATTGAATAAATAGTACAAGTGATTTTTCTTTTTTTTTTTTACACAGAATTCTTCATGTATAGTAGTGGCTAGTCATCATATTAGTACAGATTTGTGTGTGTGTGTGTGTGTGTGTGTGTGTGTGTGTGTGTGTATTTTTTTTTTCTTTGAGCGATACCCACACAGCTCCATCGTCTTAAACATGCACGTATTATAATGCTTTACTTCGCCCCTACTCTCTACCAGAATAAGGCCAGTTTATCATTAAAAAATGTGCTGTGAAAACTACATTCATTTCCAACAAACAGCGACTTCTGTTTCAGCGTCAGTGACCGTCTGACCATGTTTGCTTGTTTATACTTTAAAATGGGATGCGTGCATATAATTGACTTATAAATGCTTTAATAATTGGGATTGGTTTGGCTTTCACCGAAGAGACGTAAAGAGGCACAAAGGTCAGCACACAGCACAAAGGGAGGCAGCCGAGCTCTACGTAGTGTTATTGCAACTACTGTTAGCATAACTCAACGACATACGATGTATTTAAGAAGCGTCAACGAAGAAACATCCACTGTCCACCGAATATTTCAACATTTTCCTTTTTAATACATCCGCCATTATTGCGTGAGGGAAAAATATCGCAATATCTCACGATAAATTGCTAGAAATATGCTCAATTTATATAGCTAATTGTGCTATCTAGGTTAGCGTACGTAGCTCGTACTCGTTTTCTCACTTTGGGTATGTTCGTTTTGTGCATTGCCTGAAAACATTTTCTGTCTCTGTTAAGAAAATGACGATTATTGTGTTAACAACATAAATGACGTAGTCCACTGTCATAAACGTAACATTAACTATACATATTTTGATGAGCTACTTCACTTACTTAGTAGCTAACATCAAATTAATAGCTTATTACTAAGTAAATAGTCAGCTGGCTTTGTTAGCTGCTGGCCTTTCTTGATAGTATCGTAATAATACTCACACACCACTAACACTACACATCGGTCATTAACTAACGTCTTACTAACTCAACAACTTTTTACCTCAATTCATTAATTACAACGTCACCGATAACATATCCTACTACTGTATGGCGTTTAACTCAAGGCAGCCGCTCAAGAATCGGCGTAGCCCGTCGTCAAAAACGTGCGCGCCTAGGAGAGGCTACCCAGAACATCTAGAGAACTGCCGATGTGTCGCTCGCCTTTTCCTAATATCCTCCAATTTCACTCACCGTTGATGTGTTTGCTATTCTCAATCCAAACCCCGAGTAAATGGGCCGCCTTTGAACGAACACTCGGGCCAAAGTAGCCGCGATAAGGAATTTTATCCAACTTATTCTTCTTAGTTGTTTTCTCCACTTCCTGATAGAGACGGTGCCATTTTGAATAGCGAAAAAATATTTCCGCCGTTGTCGTCACGCGCAGTGCCGCAAGCAGAAAACATGCAGGCCTGAAATAGTTGATCACAGATAGAAACCACCGGCACAAGTTAGACAAAATGATGGGGGATGTGGTTCAAATTGTAAGATTTAAGCCTCAGTTTATTAATACCAACACATTCAAGTGTAATAAACAAATGTAGTTTCATTACATGCAATTAAAAAAAAAAATGGGTTGGACATATAAATGACCTGACCTAATGATGTAACTAACACTAGAGTGGACAAATAATGTCCCATACAGAAGATGAACAAAGTTGATTAAATTTAACTTAAAAAAATATATAAAAATTTTCATGTGTCATGAATGAAGGCATTGTAATACATGAATAAAAATTAAGTGTCATAGGCTTGTGATAAAGCCTCATTTTTAATGTGATTATGGGCTAGTTGTGGATCTCAATAGTGCGATGAGGAATGATGAATCTGAGGGAGAAACTTCTGATCACGTCTGAACAAAAGGGATGGAAAAAGTTCTTGATAAGCTCCCCATTTCTCCCTGTACAGCCCTCAACAACCACTATGTTGTCCAGTTCAGCCCCAACCTCAGCACTAGATTTCCTCATAAACTTGATATAAAGCAGATTATGTACTGTCTCTGTGGAAGTACCGCAAGATTTATTCTGGTGACTATTTTGACCGACAATGCCAGACAAATTAAATTAGATCATTACGTTAAAAGAACATGAAGGCCAGATAACAGCAATGCAAACAAGATGAAAACAGTCACAAATGATACTAAGCATAAATAAAATTAATACACACAATAAAACATGCACACACGCACAGTTTCCCCAATGAAATTTGGCAAACCGATCAATCAATTTATGGTATACAATAATTTATAAATATTTGTCATGAATGGAAAATCTTCATTGTTAATCACTAAATATCTATCACTAATTGTATTTCATCTTTTAAAGTTTTGTATCTTGCTTTAAGTAGCCAGGTCTGGAATTCCTCCACAATGCTGTGAACTCCACTGTTGCAAGTTTGACAGTGAATAGTGGAAAAGTTGCCACTGTGTGAAATTACAGATCACTGAGAAGAAAATTCATCACACAAACAAAATGGTATTTATGGGAATTAATACCAATGGATAGTGAAATTAAAACAATGTTCTATTTGTACAGTGTATATGCATTCTCAAAAACTAAAAATTCCTTCCAAGTTTCATGCAAAGTATTTAAATGAAATTGCTTGGGCTATTACCAGGCAGACAGCAATTGCATAAAAGCATATTTCATTTGAGAGGCTAAATAAAGTATGTGTTCATCCTCTTCCTGCAGGTCGCTGTCCCACTTCGGGATCCATCTGTCCATTTCATGTTATTGAGCGGCAGAGCTGGAAGAGCTCCAGTTGTTTCCAGCAAACTTGCACTGCTGCTGTCTTCCTGGTATATCAGTCCCCTCTTTCCGAATAAAGAAGGGTGGTGGGAAGCAAAGGGACAATGTGTGTGTGTGTGTGTGTGTGTGTGTGTGTGTGTGTGTGTGTGTGTGTGTGTGTGTGTGTGTGTGTGTGTGTGTGTGTGTGTCTGCCTGCGTGCGTGTGCGTGTGTGTGTGCCTGGTCTAATTGAAGATGCTGCTTATGAAAGATGCTGGCAGTGCTGTGCTTTATTTTCCCTGTGTGATATGGTTGCATTGTTTTTTCACCAGACATTAGGAGTTAGTTATACCTTCATAATGCATATTAGATCACCTGTGAAGACACCATAAGTTATCAGTAGCTGTGCTGCACAACAAAAACAAAACAACAACAAAATAACTGCAGGAACTGGTGGTCAATCCTAAGAAAATCTATGATCTGGATGCTGTACCTGTCATTTTGATTCCTTTTTTCCCCCCATCCCATTGGAAAGGTGTCTGCACTTTTAGTTTGAATTTGGCGCACCCCACTGGAATTATATGGCAAACACTTGATTTCAACTGGATTTTGAACCGCCTGTTAACATGCCTGTTTGATCAGGGTAATTAAGTAATTTAATTACAAGCACATGCTCATTCAAGTGGCTGAGGGAACCCAGAGAGCACAATGGAAATTGACAAGTTAAAGCATTTTATAACACATGCCAATATTCACCCAAAAGCACACACAATAAAACTTCCCACATGAAAACTCACTCAATAAGGGAACAGACACACTGAGAAATTTGGGGTTTAAGGACACTGCAGTATTTAGACTTCAAGGGCAGTGGATCAAACTGAAAGAGGAAGAGAATGGAGCCTTTCAACTTCTGAATCTAAGCCTCCAGTGGAACGAGGAACTGTACTGACAGTTCTTTATAATGACATGGGAAAGCAACATGGAATTATTTGCTTTTTCCTGTTAGTATCCTGTTCAATTATTTCACATCCAGTTTTATGCAGTACCTGTATTCCAACAACTCATCTGTCATGTTTTCACTCACTGGGACTCAGGTGAGGTAGTTCCTGAAGTCCTTGTTTTCCCAATCTGGGGGAAAAAACTGGTAAGCGTATGTCTAAAATAAAGGTAAAAGGACAAAGTGAAATGATGTTTGTTACGTACTGAAACAGATGGACTGTCAAACCAACTATGTCCGTTGGATTTTTTTTGATAACTCTAAAACTTATTAGTAGATGGACATTCAGATTTAGGCCATCACTTTCCATAGAAATGGAAACATAAGTGGAAGATGAAACTAAAACATTTGGTTTCCAATTTAGTTTTGGTTCTTAACTGAAACAGTTAAACAGATACTGTACTACATCTATAACCATACATTTCACACAACATTACTGGTGTACAGTTGAGCATACAAAAGACTCACAATGCAAACATTTAGTAAACTTCAAGATCAAGTGCTCAAAAGGGATCAATAAATAACTTTAAATTATGTTGCTATATAAAGAAGAATGTAGGCCTATGCTCTCTAATACGACTTATGCAAATCTCTGACAAAACCAAAATTGCGTAACTTTTCCCCCAAAAGCTTCTTTGTCTCAACTTCATTATATTCCCTGTAAAGGCCATGAAAGCCTCGGGCCAGCAGTAATTTGATTAATCCACCCAAAGCGTAGCCAGACGGTAAGAGCCTGCTCTGTTTCTTTTCATTCTATTGAACATTGCAAATCTCATTCAGGATTTTATTTCATGGCATTTATATCATCTAATTGCACTTAAAATATTTATTTACTTTGTTTCAGATCTCAAAACTGTATTGATATCTTCGCATAACTCGACTACCTGTCTGCTCCAACATTAGTGTTTTTGTTGCTGGGGCAGCTTTTATTGACTTCAAACTGACATTAGGTGTGCATTATATTTTCAGAGTTCCGTAGATCCTGCGAGGAGGGAGGCCGAACTGTTTTTAAAGCAATGGAGACCTTTGTATTTTTATTTTCATTTTCTGTCCTTGGCGTTCTTTATGCCATGAATAATGTTCCTGCATTTCAAGAGTGAGTAATTCACAAATTTCTTATTGCTCAGTTTCAGCCCATCCTTCTATGATTTGGGGCAAAAGCTGTAAATAATTTTGTTAGAATTGTCACATCAACTTTTATGCAAAAATATCAATAAAGCGGAATTCATACAATCAATTACTATACCAATTATTATCTATATCACAATCAATACTATTAAATCTTAATGTAATCACAAGAATATAATTGTGCGTGTGAAAAGTTGTGTTTAAGACAGTTTCCATTACCACCACTAGAGTATACTCTAAGCTTAAAACTCAAGCTATACAGTACAGTATGTATCTGCTTATATTAAATCACTGCTTCATAAATCCTTGACCATGTTGATTCCAACTACAGTTGTTCCATAATCTTCCTGGTCTGTCAATTTTTAGTTACGTTAACCATTTACATGATTAAACCTGACATTTCTGGAAAGGGCAAGACAATTAATGGAAAGCAAAACGAAGGAAATGTCAACAGAATTCAGAGATAATTCATTATGATGTTGGAGGCAATTATGCTTTTAGCCACAAGGGATTAGTTTCTTATTCAAGGCTGATATGTTTCACCCGTTGATGAACCACCTTTATAGTATTTTCCGCAGTTGATAATTCCAAATTGCAACACTAAGAGTGAAATACATGTCCCTTCATTCTTTTTAGTACAATTTATTTCTCATTTCTGACAGACATTTATACTCCTCCTGTATGAGTAGCTCTGCTGCCTCTTTTTCAATTGTGTCAACGCTGACAATCAGTTCAGGCTACGCAGAAGAGTTTGATAAATTCTCACTCGACTAGCAATATGCCTCCTGCCCTCCCACTCCCAAACAAACACTATTGTGTGCATAAATCTTCCTGCACTGTTGAATTGGAGACGTAGCAAGGGAGCATCCCTTTGCTCTTACAGCATTTGTTTTCCTTATGTGAGCACACTGTGTGAGTTCTCCAGGAATGTAATGCTGTTTACTGGGAGATACCTCCTGCACATTAATCTTTTCCAGTGCAAAGCAGAAGTACCTTTGACCAGAAAACATGGAGGGCACTGCTGAACTAACATGGGCTTAGCTTTCTGCTTCCCACACCTCTATGATTGATTACACCCTGGTGAATTTGTGCTTTTTAGCCACTGGATGTTTATGACCACACCATTTCATCATTCTGTTTGCCCTTAGCAAACTAATTACGAGGTGTCAAAATACTGTCTGCGACAAAGCAAACTACCGTATATATTACAAATAATAAAGTGAAACAGGCATAATTTTGAATTTAAAAGATGCTTTTATTGCATGAGTTTTATCAGAATGTGTATTTTCATGTCAAGACCAAGTGATACTTTAATTTCAGCAATATATTCATAAGTTAATAAATTTGGAGATTAAATATGAGACTATTTCTCATTCACAGCTTTTTAAAAGGTAACATAAGACAATTTGAACTCAGGGCAGTAAATTTTGTGTAATCTCACCAGGAGTCTCCAGCCACCTCAAGTAGTACCTTTTGCTCTCTCTGGGTGCAGTGCATTTATCACATAGATTTTCCTTCACACTTCTGCACTATTTCTCTCAGTATTAACTGTGGAGTGAATATAATTGTCACTGGCTGCCCATTCATCATCATTTTCTAATTTAGCACTGCGGAAACAACTTCCTTGGGAGAGACTAATTAGTAAAGAGAATGAAGCAGAAAATCAGAGGAGATGTCTAAAAGTACGGTGTCAGCAGTGAGACTAAAAAAAAACAACAACAGTTTTTATTCTATTATAAGACAGTTAAATTTTTCTTCTTTCATAGGCCGTTTGTGGTCCTGGAGATCGGTGTTGCTGTTCTGGTGATTGTGTTTCTGTTTTACTTCCTCATCACTCGTGGCAACCCGCCCAAAGATCCCTTGTTCTTTGGTAATTAACACAAATATGTCCATTTCTCAACTTATATGCATTGTATTGCCAAATACAACCACCGTGTAAAGACGCTAATCATTACATTGTAATATGCTAGAGCTGATTCCAAGGCTTTCAGAATTTTTACTTGCAACACAGAGTGAGAACTTGAACCAAGCTGAATGTGATTTCACCTCATATGTTGAAAGCTGCTTAGACTGATCAGGCTCAGAGCAAAGCTCAGGCAGACTTTTCTAAGACACGACTAACCTCCTGTAAGCGATGGACCGTCATGGCACTCATTTAACCTTATAGCTATTCTTTTGAGACCGGGGTCCTACATTGACCTTGGAGCAAAATCACATTACAGTATTTGCATATAAAACTGTTCTTCACTTCTGCCTCACCATAAGGCCACTAAAACTTTTGAATTCACTTTGATGATGTAACAATAGCAGCTTGTGCGCCTTCTCACACCTTTAATTAAACTTTTCTGCAGGGATTTGTGTCATTTGTTTTACCTTATGTTATGTCTAGCTAAGAGTCATATCTCCAATTTTAGCCAAGGGCTTCTGAAAACACATCCCTGAAGCAGATGCCAAAGGCTAAGCTTTATGACAGCCTCTTCTCAATGGCCGAGAGCCATAATCTCACTGTTATCTCACCTTTCAGATGTCAGAGATAAACTGTATTGTCCTTAGGATTACAGACCTGGATGGTGCACGGGACAGACAGAAAGTGTGTCTGTGTGCATGCACATTGAATATGTGTTCAAACACTGTGTAAAGGACAGATAAGAGAGTGATACACCGATTTTAAGTCATGGTATCTAAAGAGAGATGCCCCTGTCATAACACACAGTTATAATGACATTCAGCAGAGTCCAGGCCGTAAATCACTGTAATGGCTTTTACAGCTGTTCCCTGTGAACTGAATCCAATTGTAATTCACTCATGCACACTGGTCTAACATTTGTGTCTGGATGACCCTTTGTTTTTATTTATATACTATAAGCTATTCATCTACAGCTACCAGCACAGCATATGGTTAGTGAATGTCTCTTAACTCTACTCAATGGGTATCTGCAGTTGTAGCCATGGAGAAAAGATCCATTGCGTCATATTGTCAGCCCACATGCTGAGTCTGCCATTGACTCATCACTCGAGGCAATGCTTTCTCCTGCCATTTATGGTCAAATAGGCACGCTATCAACTGTAATATTACATTTTAGCAAATTATAATAGATAACAGAGGCACCATAAGTGTTGTTGCTACTCCATAAGTGTCATGTTAAATTTCGTGTTGGAACACACACCCACAACTAATTGTTATGATCTGAGCTGTTAGACATTTCTGGTAGTTATCTGATGAAATCTCTACCAAGTTTTAGGTAATGTGGCACCAAATCTATCCCTGGGTCAGAGGGTAAGATTGTACTGCTTTAAATTTAGAAATTTCGGAAATGGACACTTCTGGTCTTCAGGTATTCAGCTCTGGTCTCTTCCTGTGAAGGTGGAAGGAGACTATTCTTTGTCTCAACATAAATATGCCTACTGCCCATTTTACTAATCAGGACTACATTTTCTCCCAGGACTGTGCAATAAATCAATTTATATTGAACTCAAAATAGCAGATTTTAAGATTTGGAAGAAACCTGGGAATTAGTTACAAATGGAGATTGAGGTTCTGTGTCATTTTGCTGCCAATTTTTCTATTTTTACATACAGTCTTCTTTTGTAGTCTTTGCAGAATTTTCTTTTACCTGTGTCATTGACCTGGTTAGTGCCTTGGAGTATGATGGCATTATCTCTGGCTTTATGGAATTCTACAGAAAGACAGTAGGTTCATTTAATTATTCTTGTATCTAAAATTCTGATAATTAACTTGTAACTATAAGAATAAATGTGCCTAGATTTGATTTAAACATCACATAGACAAGAGTGGAGAAACTGATGAAGTACACAACATGCCCCTACATCATACTCCCTACATCTGTGTTGTAGGGAGAACCTTATCTGGGAACCTCCTATGCCATCATGATGTGTTATTGGGATGGAATAGCACACTTTATCATGTATCTGGTGATGATCAGCAGGATAACAGACAGGTGGGTGATGGTAAAGTAGCTTCACTTCAAACTCATTTGTGTTTCTCTCCATCAAAAAAAAAATCTAAATTCACCGTAGAGAGATCTGTATTAAACAATTCAACAAAGCAAATAACTTCTTAGGAGTTTGTGAAAGATAAAAGTAGCCGTTAAACGATATTTAAGCTGAGATCAAAAATGTCCACACTTCAAAATAATCCTCAGACTTTCTTATTAACATATTTGATTCAAAAGAAGTGGAAAATGCAGCTGGTGGGAAATCAGGTGTTTCAATCAACACAATAGACAGAATAAACAAATACTTACAGATCCCTTATAAAGGGCGTTTTTGTCATAATGCGCTGCCAGTGAGTTCAAGAGTTCAGAGCGAGTACTGCCTTGGGGGCAGGCATTATCATGGAAATTAAATAGTCTTCTAAACTATATCAGGTTTTTAGCGCTGGAAAGAACCGTGCTGGGCTTTATATTGCACAACTATTTATGTGATGGATACGTCAATTATATCATTACAGAGCCATGAGACTAAACGAAACTTGTTTTATCACACTTGCTTTACCCTCTATTGTTTTTATGATAATATAATCTGTTTGGGTTTTTTTGTGTCTTTCCCAGGAAAGCCTACCGTAGCCTGGGCTTGTTCTGGGCTGGCTCTTTGTGCGCCAACATGTCAGTGTTTATCACTGGGATAGTGGCAGGTGAGCCTCATCCTCTGTTTCCTGTCTGCTCATCCTGTGATGGCAAAGCTTTATTAAAGTGAACACCTGCAGTGTCATGTGCCATCAGTGTCACAGTTCAGCCTGCCAACAAAATAGAAATGATCCCCATGCCTCGCATGCCCTCACAACCAACAGAACAAAACAGAAAGCAGACTTGAAGCATCTTTTCTCAGTATTTCAAATTACCTAAATAAATGTCACAAGATTCAAACATACAGAAATACAGTATGTTGTTCTGATGGTTGTGTTAACGTAGGCGCACTGATGCAAGCCTTTCCTTTAGGCTCCCTGTGGCAATTTATTTAGAAGCATGATGATCAACCTGCATTGAAATGGGTCTTTCTGCAGGTGACTACCAACTGATAAAAGTATCTGTCTTTTCTATATGGCAGGTAAATATGGATCCGAGATCCAACCAGCCTTCTGGCTCAACTTTGTCTTCCTGCTGATGCCTGTATGGGGAGCTGTCACATTATTTACCAGGCCCAAGGATAGACCACTCATCGGGGGATACAATGTATGACGAGCACAGTAATATTTTCCAAGAAATTAATTTTAAAAAGGTTGCTGAATGTATTTAAAAGTTTAGTTTATGTACCTCTACATATTATTTTTTGTTTGCTGTTATCTGTGCCATTTTCTGCAGCAAGTTGTACTAAAACTTTTATGATTGAGTCAGTGATTCTCAAATGGTGGTGCGCGCCCTCCAATGATGAGGTGCCTGCAGGGGGGTGGGGGTGGGGGTGACCCTGGGGAAAAAGCACAGAGAAACTACTCTTACCTTTTTCATTGACGTACCAGAATAATGTGTAATTGCACATCCGCTACAGTAGGAGGCAGTGACGCTTCCGCATCTACATGTAATGTACAATTAATTGTAATTAATAGAACGTGTGCAGGGAGTATTTACTCCTCTGCTATGGTGCATGATAAGGTGCGCATGTGCAGACACACACACCAAAGAGTGTGTGTGGCGAAGAGTGGGGACGCAAATGTTTTCTTCTTTCTGGAGGGCTACCAGAAAACATCTGAGAAGAATTGCTTTGTGTGAACTCAGTCGGGCAGTCAGATGCAGTTGAAGAGTCTAATATTTTGTCTGGGAGTTGGTGGAGACCAAACCAGAGATAAAAGAAGGGTAAATAAATTATTTACATTCACAGGCTGGATAAAAATGTGAACAAATTAAAGTCAGTGTTGTTTTTAAGGGAATAGATGAATATATAGTTTTTACATATCTAGTTGAGAGTTTGTTATAATTACAGTCAATGTTTTTCACAAGTACTCACAAATGTACAAAATACATCCGTAATGAATGAAATGCATTACAGAGAAGCCTCATTCATGCATTAATTAATTCCACTCTACACAGACAGACTGAAATTGAATCTCATTGAAATGAAAATGAGTATGATGAAACCACAGCCTTGACCAGCTCTATAAAGTACATCGTGCTGACGTATTCCCACAGGCCCAGCAAGCCCAGAGCATGAAGTTAATCTGGCGTCCCTTGGATCTGATCTTGGTGCTGCTCTTGTTAGTTGCCATGGCCTTCACCATCCTCAGAGGCTTGGTGAGTGTCAGATTAAGGGCAAGGCTGCATGGGATCTCTAAGCAATGACTACATTAGTCCTCATGTAATTTATTCATTGACTGAATGTTCAGAATTTAAGCAGAATGTATTATTTAACCATTACAAGCTATAATTAGACTAACTGAGAACCATGAGAATGCTGTGCATTTATGTTTAGCTCCATAAAGGATGAGGATAGAATTTTGTGTGTTTTAACATAATTTACAAGACAAAAAATATGTCAGCATTATAAAATGAAAAGGAACAGTTCAGAATTCTCAGTTGATGAGAATACATGCTTGTATTATAAATAAAATTACATCTACTAGCTGGTTAGATTAGCGCAGCTCAACCTCAAATAAACATTAAGAAGGACCTTTTCATGTCATTTGTGTTCTTTAGGTGGTGTTCAGTGGGTTTTGGCTGCTCAATGTCTTACAGTTTCCATTATTTGTGCTAAGCTAAAGTATCTAGCTGCAGACTGAAGCTTCATATTTACTAAACAGACTTGAGAGCGGTATTGATCTCAACAAGAAAATGAAAAAAAAAAGTTTCCAACAAGGGTAAACTATTTAATCCACATTTAGTGTGCCATTATAGCTAATGGCACGGTAATAGATGCTCTATTCTAGAAGCTGTATTGTGTTCTATCCAGTCAGTGTAAGGGAATATTAAAATCTATTCATTTTCAGTGGTACATTGAAAGGAGCCTCATTATATGATGAGCTGTTATATTGTCCACCCTCTGTAGGTGGCTCTGGACTCCCCTGTAGAAGCCTGTTCTGACTACCTGAGGCACTATGAACCCTACCTGAAGGATCCCGTGGGCTACCCCAGAGTTATGGTGAGTGCTTTTTTTCTCTTTCCGCCTCTTCACTTAGCCTGTGTGTTGGTAGCAGCTGTGGCACATGAATGCTCTGCAGACCGTTTTCAATGACCAGCCACATAATGGACTGCTTTCATGGATATCACTCTGGGTGTGCTGCAAGCTTGCCCTTATCACCTCCGCTCTTTTAGCTCGCAGCTAATTCCAGAGACTTTTTCATCATTACAGCAACAAAGAGTGAGGTTTGAGAGACCAGTGCATCTTTGAGTCTCTCAGGAGAGACGAAGATGTGTCAGTTGGATAACAGATTATTTCTATGCCCGGTGGTGTTTGCTCCTTTTATGCTGCTGATGACACAATTGTGGTTTATCTTATGTTTTGCTCAGCGTACACAGCTCTGTCAATAGGTTATCCAAAGACCTCGTCGGGGTGTAGTAACACACACAATTCCAAGACATTGATTGGACAGACAAACGGCACACTGAGAACTTGATGAGATAATCCCTCACCCAAAGCCCCCCATCAACACCTCACTGGGTGGGAGGAGGGTATGTGTGCAGCCTGTGGAAGAATGTCTTGGTTAGTGGCATTCAGAAGTGTGTGTGTGGTTACTTTGGTTCTATGGTGAGTGACCGGGTCATTCATTGATGTTGGTGAAATATGTATGTGGAATTACTGTGGAAGCACTAAACAGAAATTCCAACAGAAGACTAAAGATCGTACCTGATTGTCTTTCAGACCTTTGGCTGACTGTATTATTCCTGACTTCAGACTGAAAATGAAAATAATTTGTTCAATAGTATAATTTGAGGGTTTTATGAAATGGCAAGCTGGGTTTCAGGCTGCTAATATTTTAAGATAAAAGTCAAATAAGCTTCTATTATGGTCCCTGTGTGACACTTTTGTGCTTAAGGCGTGATGTACACTACACTTACCAGCTTAGAGATACAGTACTGAGATTTTGTTTGGGACTTTTAATTTTGCAGAAAGTTCATTTTTCTTCTTCACATTTCATTAGTTTGATGCCAAACCTTTTAACTCTACTGCATGCATCAATTTTAGAGTAACATTCCATTTAACATGAGATTTAATTGAGGGAATTTGATCAAATGGATTATGGAGCACCTGACTCCTAAAAACTCTCAAGTGACTGACTATTGTGTTATAACTGGAGAACTTTTGTGAGAAACACTTCAAGAGCAGGTTCAGTTTAGGATAGAACCCCAGAGAAGAGAGATGAATAATGAGATAAAACAGAAACCATGGAATATGACAGAAAAAATAAATGAAATAACCTCAGTAGCTGCATTGGTCGCGTCAAATAGTACATTCACTTTTCCATTTTTTGCTGTGCAACTTTAATGCACAAATTATTTGGAAGTGTTTATTATGCATTCAAAGCTATTCAGTATTCACTGTGAGGAAGAGGACTGCAGTGTAGGACAATGAGGAAGTGCTGTATCAATCTGCTATTACATCACTGGTCGAGGGCCAACAACAAGTTAGAATGACAGTGATTGAGGGGCAAACCTTTATGTGCAGTGTTTTGGATTCATAATCCTCATTCACCTCTGATATAGACAAAAACTCAGCTTCTGTGTATAAAAATGGAACCACACATACCGATAAGGACCACTGGAAATGTGGAGGAAGGTTATAAATGAATATGTTCATCATATTGAACGCTCATAAGTTGTCACTTTATTTGCAGATGTTGCACCTATTCTTTTATGGACTTCCCCTCTTGGGTGCATTTGTCTATGGACTCCTCAAGCCCGGCTGCACATGGATGTCAGACTGGACTCTGTTCTTTGCTGGGGCCATGATTCAGGTAACACCGCAAAGACCAACAAGTGAGACTGAATACGTCATTTAATAATGTCTAACACATTCTTACATTCAAACTCCTTGTGGTGAGCAGTCAACCTGAAACGTGTACCCCTTGAATGGATATTTTAGTAAACATGCTGTTGGCTCTCTTCCGTATTTCTTCCATAATAATTTGAAAGAATTGTAACCATGAGGAAATATTTGATTAAAGGCTTCTTTCATCATTCATAAGAGACTACACGTTCTTCCCTCCCCATTCTTTTTAACAGCCAGGAAAATTTGTTTATGTGTCTCCCTTGCAATGCTTTTCCTTTCAGCATAATCCTCTGTTAATTTTAACAGTAGACTAATGAGTGTAGTGAGGATAGAGCTAGATAAGTTCCTCCCTCCTTGATATTCCTCTAGCGGGAAAGGTAGAGCTTTCAAATGACCTGCTATTAGAATGGAAGTTAAAAAAAAAAATCTGGTAATATCTGTGTTGGACTATGTGCAACATGACAATATAATCTAATGTCTTGCTTGTTTTCTATGTTTTCCAACAGTGCCAGTGGGCCCACATTGGAGGTTCCCTTCACCCTCGGACTGCAACTCCGTTTCATATCCCAAATGATGTTTTCTGGTCTGTGTTGGCAACTAACTTGCTTTATGCAGCTACTCCCCTGCTGTTGGCCTTGCGTGTTCAAAATGACCCTTATTTCTTCCTGAAGATAGCTCCCTTTCCTGGGCAGACAGGCTTACCAAACAGTGAAGAGAAAGATACCAAGTACAAAGACAAGTAGTGTGGAAATTCTTAAAAATCTCTACATTTGAAGTTAATTGTTTGTTTGATGATTCATGAAGAGCTGTTTTATTGCGTATTTCATCAAAAGGCCAAAATACAAGATCGTTTTACTTCCCTTATCTGGATTTACTTTTTGTTTAAATGTTTGCTTCCAATGTTTTGATCAATTACAGTATATGACGCATAAGCAAAATAATTGGTCGGTCATTGAAGTATTGGTCATGCTAGTGTCATTGTCCTGTTGTCAGTCACAAGGTTTGTCTGCTGGTCCAACACATTTGTGCATAATGAAGTAACAAAATGAAAAGGATGTGTGCTAACATCAGTATGTCATTGTTAACCGTCAATAATGGCCTACAAATGTGAATCAATGATTAGTTTATATGTAATATGACATGATCAACAAATTTTTTATTGATTCTGCAGAGTTGTTTCTTGCAACAGTTTGTCTTCCTAGTACAGAGCCAATGGAGAAAATTTTTGCCATTGAGTATTTAATTGCATTATTTTTATTTTATTTAATTGCATTATTTTTATCTGACCGACCACAAGATTAATTGTGAGGAAATACACTCAGTATGTAGAAATTAGATGAAACTAGAAACAAAGCCAGCCTCTCAATAAATTTGAATGAAAATATTAATGTTATTTATAGAGAATCTTTTGTTTTTGGGATCCACTGAGAGCTTTTAGGAGAGGCAGTCAGTCAGATAACCTGACAAAAAGAAATAGACAACAGTCACTATTCTCTATTTCCTTTTGATAAATGAATTTGATGTTGAATCTGCACAAGCAAAAAGTACAAAATCAACCAAAGAAGGTCTTGCTTTATTAATTTTGTGTCCTGTATTTTAAGCATGCTAATGAAGCACTCATTCCAAACTTGCCTGTTAGGAATAACCTAATTACTTGGTGTCTGGTGTTGCCGCTTAAAAGCTCATGGCTCTAGACGCTGCAGGTCCAGATCCACCTTTTCCAATATGAAGTTTTAAATCTTTCAGTCATGCTGCGATGCCCCACTGCATTAATCAGTTAGTTAGGGTACTTCTCAACACATGAGGAGCACTATAATTATTCCAATAATAATTATTATCATCATTTCTGCCTCTTTGGTACCGTGTAATTGACTGATTTTAAGTCATAACACACTTCACAAAAATTCACACAAACAATTAAAATTTTCAACTATTGACAAAACAATTCAATGCATAATTACTTTGTTTAATATTATTTTTCTGCTACTCAAAATAATGCTTCTCTTCGTAATTACATTCAGAAGTGCCCCTTCAATAATTTGGCATTAGTGTGATGGTGGATACATTATTAAGATGCTGCGTTCTAACACCAGAAATGTTATTTAGAATTCACATCTCAATTAACTAGAATACAGTAATAGAGTTTAAAAAAATCTAAATCCCACCTGAGGTGTATTTACCCAAAACCTGCACCAGGGTGGAGGAAGCCTTTGTGCACCCCTTGTACACACAAAGGTAATTTCACTCGATTGCCTGATCTCCCGCCTGTTAGCTGTACTTGATTTGAAAAAAAAACCCAAAAACAAAACCCCACACTTTTTTCATTTGGAATAGTTCCGTCGCAATTACCATTTTCACTAAAGATATATGATGTACAGTGTCATAACTATAACAGTCAGAAATGAATGTGAAATGCACATGCTTGGTATTTTTCACTTAACGACACTGGAAGCCCTACTGTTCAATACCTAGAGTTCAGTGATGATGAAGACCCAACATGTACTTGTGCAACGTGCAGGTTTTGTATGTAACAGAAGATTTATTAATTGAGTTACTCTAGATCAGAACAGCTCTATGCTGCCAGCCCACCTCATAAAAACAACAACTTTTCCTTCTTGGTTAAATAACAAAACAACATTCAGTCTACTCTCTGATCATAATGGGATTTTCATCCCTAAACTTATACATTTCTTGATCCTCTATGTTCTTGTTCTGCTAAATGTTGCTGCTGTGTGCCTCTTCTGTGTGGTGGTCCAGTAAAGTTGGTGCAACCCCACTTCTGCATCCAAAATGTTGAAACCATCACTGTTTGTGTTTATAAAATAAAAACCTGATCATCAGAATAAAATGTTATTATTGACAAAAACCAAAATATATATGAAAAACTTTTAAAATACTGAAAAAAATTTTGGGTCCTCAGCTATTCAAAGTGCTTTCTTGATTTTGATAGAACAGTTTATTTACATAGTTAAATTAGATTTTAAGACAACAATATGTTATAAGCTTCTCTCATCTTCTCTGTCAATACCAACAGTCCATTCATGTGCTGGGTAATTATCATTTGCACTCTGCTAAACAATAGGCCAACAAACCACAGAGAGAGGCCAACTCATTTACTTCACTCTCCCTCAGCATCTTTTTCGTGCTGATGTGTGACATCGGCCCTGCTTGCATATGCTGGCCGTGTGTAACAGAGGCTTTAAATCAAATGAGGCCACTCCAAACAGCTCTGTAATCCCATGATGGGAGTCAGGGGGGATCTCTGCTGCAGATGTCTGCATGGCTAGGCATTCAACACCAGGGAGCTGTGGATCTGTGGCTCTGAAAAATACTACATAATGTGTGTGCTGCAGTAATGGAAGAGGAGCAGAAAGCTTCACATTATTTCAGGTAAGCTGTTAAAGCAAGACATCATCAGGATCTATTTTATTTAATGAGTGATATATATTCTGTGAGCTGTAAGGTTAAGAATTTACTTTACCTGAGAGTAGTTTCCTGGTCATGTCAACAACATCCTGTCACAATTCTCACATTCTTTTTTTTCAACCTGATTCCTGGACTTGATTCTGCTTTTGTTTCTGGAATTGTTTTGAACTATCTGTGAAGTAAACTTCCCACTGTTTTTTTAAATTCACTTTTTTTTCCTTACTAAATCCTGAAGTAGAACTCCTTGTCTCCTGCTTCTGTTGACATTTAAGTAAGCAGTGTTAAAATGCAGAAAATTTTATAAGGTGATCCGGATCCTTTTTTGTACCATTCACCGATACATGAAACCCACTGGAGTGGATAATGTGAATCTGCATGATCTCAACTGCATATTGGTAGCAGTGCTATGACTCTACACTTCTCTCTTACCATACTGTGACCCAGTACATTGTTCAACCTCCCAGATCAATAAAATTGTACACAGAGATGGATCGTTATCCATGCCAGACTTAAAATTTTTTTTTTTAATTTTGATTGAACTACGACTATATTGTGTCTGTATATCGGCAAAATGTTAAAGACAGGGCTAAAGCTAAAAAATTGACTGATCCAGAATCTGGTCTGTACTCAGATCTGTTTAATATTGCAATGAATGAATTGACAAACAAAGCTGGGCCGTTGTGTGACCTCCAGCTCTCATTGAGAGAGGTGATTATATTGGCTGTAATATTTGATATGTTAAATATTTAACATTTGCTGAACAAACATTGAAGGAAGGCTGGGATAGTAAGGGAAAATGGACAATTTTACCAATACCCTGGACCTTCAAGTTTTACTTTAACTCTAGTGTTAACCTACATGTTACATATTTATTAACATGGTCTTACATGGTCGTTGGCATTGTCATGTTACGGTTTCATTCAAGTCTCAAAGAAATCTGTTACAACTGCAAGTATAATCTCTGTCTGATTACATTTTAGAACCTACATTAATGTTATTGAATGCCCCACACCACAGCTGATGTCCTCATTAATGTTATGTTTAGTTAATAAAAGTACTTTGGTGAGGGAATCTTGCGTAAAACAAATAATAATTGATGCCAGTTTTTACTGATATATTCCATGTCAACATTTTCTCACTGTGATTATACAAAATATAATCGATTGGAAACTTTCCTTGTAAACATATTTGCTGATGGAAGTTTTGTTTCATATAAATGAGACAGGGCTGATATGTACATAACACATTTGAAAAACATTTGCTTCCCACGTCTTTCCATGTCCTATGACAGAGGCTTCTATCCAGCCATGCATTTTCTGTTGCCGCTTTATCTGCTGTCGCGGATCACTGGGAGCTGGAGCCTATCCCAGCTGGCTTGGGGCATGAGGCGGGGGAAACCCCAGGCGCGACGCCAGTGCATCGCGTAGCCAGACAAAGACGCACGCACTCGCACACTACGTTAAATTTGGGACCAGCCATTTAACCTGAAGAGCATGTTTTTGGAGTTGGAAGGAAGCCGGAGAACCCGGAGAGAACCCACACAGACACGGGGAGAACATGCAAACTCTGCACAGAGCTGGATGTGAACCTGGAACCGCCTTGCTGTGCAGCGACACCGCTACCCACTGCGCCACCGTTCCGCCAGAGGCTTCTACAAACTTCAAAAACTGAATAGTTGATCTTTTCCTTTTAGCCCTCCTTTCTTTCTCCTTTTTTTCAAGCTGGCCTTTTAAATCTACAAAATGCAGCCCACTGAATCACTACAGATAGAGATCTCCAACCCATTGTTCATTTTTATGACTTGTATTTGAGAAAATGACCTCCCTCCCGGATAACATGTTATCTAAGAAAAGATTCAGTGCTACAACAATATTGGAATAAAGTTGCCTAGAGTGTAATGTATTTCTCCTCTTGTAATAAGTATGTAGGAGGATAATCTTTCTCTGCTTTCAGGTCCGTAAACTGGAGCAAGTATTCTGCAAAGGCCTTGGCTAAATCCTGTGGATGCAGGGCAGAAGCTATTTTTGTTCATGTCTGAGTAAACAATGCATTATTAAAGATGACTTTAACTAAACCAAATCAAGTGGCATCCAGCTGTAAGCTACCAGTCCTCACATTATTGGCTTCTTAAAAAGCGTCACTTGATGCTGAACAACATGCTTTCTACTTATCTTCCTGTTCTTTCTCAAGCTTTTAATATTCCTGAAATACTCCTGGAAGAGTTGACATTCATTTTTCTGTGATTAACTCTTCACATCATGACGCAGCAGCTCTAAACCACTGTAAAACACTGCTGGTCACTCAGCAACACAGAATGCTGCAGTCCAGGTAGCAGTGCAGTTTAATCTTTTCATTTAATGCAGAATGCAGCTGCCTCGTGATAAGTGTCCTGTCTCCCTTGTCAGCCTCAATGATGTCAGTGTCTTCTCGCTAATTTTTCCTGGTGCATTCCACATTATTCCTGACTTTCATCCATTTGTTGCTTTATCAGCAGGCTTATGGCTCCAGAAATAAAAGAATAGATGAATAAATAAACAAGGCAGTCGAAGACTGCAACATCCTGCCACACCCCTGAATTCAAAATTTTACCCTGACCTACACATTTTCAGGAAGCCTCTGGCTTCCTGAAAATGTACTTTTTGTTTTGTGATTATAGATATAATCAGGTTTCATCATCAGGTTTCAGAGAAAGTGAAAATTTGACCTTGACCTAGTTTTTCAAGGTCAAGGTTGTTATCTTATTCTCATCCCCTTGCCACCCTGAACATAATGCCTTTTGTTTCGTCTTTCTATCTTATCCGGTTCCTGAGATATGTGCAAAAAATGTATAAAAGTTGAAATTTGACTTTGATCTAGTTTTCTCAAGGTCAAGGTCATCATCTCATTTTCATCCCCTTTGCCGCCTGAGTAATGTGCTTTTTGTTTCATCTTTGTACCTGCAACGGTTGTGAAGATATTTGGTGGACGGACGAACACACAAACACTGACAATTATTACATCACCACTTTGTAGGATGTAATAAAAGTGTAAATCATATCTGCAACTGTGTACTATCATTCGATAATGAAATCCATCAAATTTAAATGATTGACTGTTAAACATCCAGAAACCTGCATATAAGACAATGAGTATGAAGGCTTGATTGACTTAAAGGAAACTGCTTGACCAGAGGTCAGCAAACTTTTTGGGCCCTGGGTCACATTGAGCTCTAATATTTGACAGAGGGCCAGGCCTGGAATAAATGGGCTAAGTGTTTGCATAAACTAATAAAAATAACATGTAAAGGATTTGGCCATTTACAGTTAGAAAAGCATTAATATGGAAGGATCATTGTACAAATTGATTTCCAAATGCATTAATTTCATTAAATTTAATTGGTCAGCTGGGATAGGCTCCGCTCCCTGCGACCCGTCACAGTGGATTAAGTAGTAGAAAATGAATGAATGAATGAAATAACTATAATAAATACAGCACAGAAAGGCACATTCCGTTTCAGTGAACAGGAACAATGTTGTTGAGCTCCCTTTTTGTCAGTGCATCAAAGTTTGGAGATAGTTCTGTAGTGGAAATTCTTGAGATAGATCCAAGGTGTTGGTTAGTTAATCCGATCTGTGAGGGTCTTTGTCGGTGTTCATAACGCTAAATGTCTGCTCAAACACATAGGTAGAACCCTACGTAGTCAGCATCTTCTGTGTTATCCTCCAGAGGTTTAGAAACGTGGATTCATTCAAGTTAAGCATCAAAGCTGGCCTTCAAAATGCACGTCTTAAACATAAAATCATGGTGAAATCATTGCTGTGATTTAGTTTTTTTGGTACCCAGTCTGCATAATCTTAAGTGTTGTGTCAGACCCAAAAACAGCTGCAGATCCCCTGCATTCTGAGAGATCAGCCATGGGACTGGAGGCACAGAGAGAGGGAGGGAGGGAGGGAGGGAGAGAGGGTGGGAGGCGAATGCTGCTGCAGAACAGCATTCAACCTGGGCTGAGGAGTTAAAGGGCGCACAGCAGCACATCATCTTCATCCAGGCATTAATCCTGTTGTGATAGCCATGGTAAGTTCAATTCTGTGCTCCATTAGTGAGGCTCTGCCCTGCAGTTCTCTGTGCTGCATGAGGGCTGTGAGGATGTTCATTGGACTAACCTTGAGAGAGCTGATGGCACAGGTCTGTTTATATAGTGTGCATGAAAAGTGGCTGGTGTAGGGGCTTACTTACATCTTGCTTCATCTTGGGCCTGTTCAGATGTACTGCTGCAGTGCAGTGAAGGAAATGTTCCCTTGTGCAGGTGACCTAACAATGCAGACCTCTAGCTGTGTAACAGACGTAGCACCCTGCATGCTGTTGTTCCGATATTAATTCATCCAAAATGAATTAAAGTATACCAACATCAGTCTATGTATCTGAATTTGAGATGAAAGATTGTATCTCACAGTCTCTCCTTTGCAACCAGTTGTGGATTTAGGCAGACAGAACACACATAAATCAGAAACCACAGCATCCGCATCTATAATCTGAAGAGAGCTTGTAAAGATAAAAGTACTGGACCAGAATAAGCAGCATTGACTTCAAGGAGAAACGCTGTTTTTTAGGAAGGTTATTATTCTTCAG
Source organism: Antennarius maculatus (assembly GCA_013358685.1). NCBI lineage: Eukaryota > Metazoa > Chordata > Actinopteri > Lophiiformes > Antennariidae > Antennarius > Antennarius maculatus. The sequence continues at coordinate 18,635,985 of CM023610.1, read as the reverse complement.
TCACTGCCAGGAGAGATTATTCACAAAAACGTGTTATCTTTGCTCTCCTTCTTTGGTCGTGTCTAATATGTGCAGTAAACACATGAGCAGCAGTTTTCTTCAGCAACTGGGATGATTTTGTCTGAGCACACATCTTTGTTTACTGCTGGCCCCTTGTGAACCAAGCCTGCTTCACTCACAACTTTAAAAATACTCCCTCTCTCTTCAACTGGCAGCTGGTGGTGGAGATAAAAAAAAGTGCTAACCAGCTTTAAGTTTCGACTATTCTGTGAGGACTATTCCCTCTCATAATGTCACTGTGAGTTACACAGCTACTCTAAATCTGGTGTGTATAGCAGGCTTCTGTTTGAAAGTGTGACACAACCCAAACACAGACAAGTCTGAAGTAATCAATTAACCAATATGTTACTTTTTTGTTTCACCGCCTGAGCAGTTTAACTTCCTCACATACAAATGAAGCACGAGTTCTCTGGTGGAATCTCAGCTAAAGGAGACAATATGACGTTGCATTGTTTGGTGTATGGTTATAGTCCCTGAATGTTTCATTCATCCTTATTTATAGAGAAACCCCTAAGTGAATTTCCATGCTGATGTTGCCATTTGCCATTTGCATATTTGTCCTTTGAGGTTAACGTTGTTGTCCTTGCTTAATATTTTACCTTAGAATGTTTAGGTCTTAACTGCTCCCTTCTTTTCCTTGCACACCTATGATAAACACAGTTCTCTGTTGTATTCTTTCCTGTCGTTTTCATAGCAGCCGTGGCCTCTCGCTTTCATGTGTTTCATGCTGACTTCTGGGCTCTCAGTGATGTCACTGCCTGCTGATACAGGCAAGGGAAGGAGGAAGGTGGTGCACGTGCTCGGTGAGGATATTTTCTATCTTTTATGTCTCCCACAGCTCATAACAAAAACTGAGCTCTCCATCCTTCAGCACTCTGCATTAAGAGGAAAACATTGCAGATACACATTGTCTTTAATGTAATTTATTCATGATTTCACTTAATGTTAAATGATGCAATGGTGACCAGGAAAATAGCTCACTATAAATCTTAGACGGGGCTTAAATATCTAAAGAGAAAAGCTAAGCCTTAATATTGTTTTACAAACTTTGTGTTCTTTGCAGCACTGCTGTCAGAGTGAGAATATAGTGTGTTTAAAGTTTTGATTGAGCACCACTTGATGCTTTCATGGCTGCTGCTGATGAACAACTTTACAGAGTGCAGTAAGCAGTGACAGGACTAATTGCTAGCTGTTATGGATAATTGCTGCCACCTTTATCTGGTCACAACATAACAGAAAACCTCTTGCAGCCACTCTTTAAATGTGCTCAATGTTTACGCAGCACTGTCACACGTGTGTTGTCTTTGGCTGCTACACATTCTGAATGAATATCTGCCAGAAATGCAAAATAGGTCATAATATTATCCATTTGGAAGAGGAGGCCTCTGGTTACTATTAGTCTTGGTCTGTTTTGGTGAATTTTTATAAACACAGTTGTGGTTAAAAGTTGGAGTGGGTAATATGATGACAGGTCCAGACAAAGAGTGGGCATACCTCACTGGACTGTAAACTTTTCTTACATTTCATATCATGTGAGGGGGCAGCAGTGGCTCAGCGGTAGAGCAATCGTCTTGAAGACAGGATCGCCCAGCCATCAGGGGCTCGAATCCCGCTCCCGCCAGAACATCCAACCGAGTGTGAGTCGGCGGTGTGAGGTGTCGGCTCACTTCCTAGCCACTGCCGAGGCGCCCTTGAGCAAGGCGCCGTCCCCCCTACAAGATGCTCATTGGGTCGCGACCCTCGTGCGTGACCCGTCACTCCGCCTCCCCTGTGCTCTCTATGTCCTCTCTTGACTAATTGTATGCCTACAGGCCCCTAGTGTGTGCTGTGTTCAGGGGCCAGTAACCTGTAACCCATGTGTGTAATTAACACATATATGTGCATGTGTGAAATGTGAGGGTAAAAAGAATTTCCCCAAGTGGGATAAATAAAGTAAAGATTATTATTATTATGTTGAGGCTGGTGATGAAAAAAGATTCCCAAAAGTCCTTGTACTGATATATCCAATTTATAAGAATAATTTTAATCCACCAATTATACATTAATAATCCACTAATAAGGTGTAAATAATCCACAATAAGTTCACTAAGCTGCATCAGTATTCCAATAAATTGTGTTAAATAATCTAATAGGCTGTTCCAGATGTTCTTGGGACAAAAAAAAAGAACAAAGACAAGCATTCCAAGTCAAAAGGTGTTTATTCCACAAAAAACAGGACCTAAACACTATGAGTATACCACGGTGGTAGACTGATCGGATCTCCTTGTGCGCCCTTGTACGTTTTTATTTTCAAGGAAGAACAAAAATAAGGAATCAGATGAACAACATGACTGGGTAATCATATTCACTGAAATCAATGCTTTAATATGTCAGCCTTCCCTTTCCTATCTGCTCCAACAGAGGATGACAGTGGAGCGGTGATAGTGCAGACAGCTCCTGGTAATGTGGTGACACATCGAGGTGGCTCCATCACTCTGCCCTGCAGATTCCACCATGAGCCAGAGAACATCGATCCTGCCCGGATCAGGATCAAATGGACCAAAGTTACTGACATGCTGCAGTTTGAGGATGTTTTTGTGGCGCTTGGAAGGTAAAACCATTGATTGTATTTCACTGCAATTTTATGTAGATACTTGATTATGGTTTGGTCGCAAGGCCACAGCCCACTTACACCTATTATTTGTCAAGTCTGCTTGTAAATAGTTGGCCATCTATTTGTCTTATGGTTTCTCCTTTGCATACCTTTTTGTACACCCCCTTGAGGCGGCAGTAGTTCAATCCAGTGGGTCTTGGGCTGTGAACTGGAGGGTGGCCGGTTTAAGGCCGATGTTGACCAAAAAGTTAGGAGCGTGAACTGACAGTGGAGAGGTGCCAGCTCACCTCCTGAGCACTGCCAAGGTGCACTTGAGCAAGGCCCCTTCGCCTTAAAAGTTTCTCAAGAAGGAGTTGCCCATGTCTCTACCTCTCACTATATATCTGCATGCTTGCAGTGCGAGTGTGCATGTGTGTTTTTATTTCAGGGCCTTTCCATATATCAAGTCAAAGCATTTCTACAATACAATGCTCATAACAAAATTTGTAGAGAAGAAAAATACTTTGAGCTTTGCGTCAAATTTCTCTAGACAGCAGCGAGTATTTGGACCGTACAGAGGCCGTGTGTTTCTGGAGCGGGCGGGACCAGGTGACGCCTCTGTGATCATCCAGAACGTCACATTGGAGGACTATGGACGCTACGAGTGTGAAGTCACTAATGACATGGAAGATGATACGGGATTTGTCAACCTCAATCTAGAAGGTCAGTAGTGAAAAATACAAAAGAGTTGTTCTTTTTTATATTTGAATGATCTTTTTGCTGCTACATAAACCCCACTTAATGGACTCACTTCTACACTCTATAGGAGTGGTGTTTCCCTACTACCCACAGGCGGGGCGCTACAAACTCAACTATCACCAGGCAGAGGATGCATGCAAACAACAGGATGCCATTCTGGCCTCCCATTCTCAGCTACACAAGGTTGGTGTAACTGTTTCCTGTTGCTAAAATGTCTGTCACATTCAGAAATTTTAGCAACAGGAGTTGTAGAGTTAATTAAAAGTCCATGGATCTTTTCTAGACATATACAGTGCCTTGCGAAAGTATTGGCCCCCCAAGAACTTTTTGACATTTTGCCACATTTCAGGCTTCAAACTTAAAGATAACAAACTGTGAGACACAATCGTGAAGTGGAACCAAACTTATTCAACATTTTATATTGTGTTTACAAATGAAAAACTGAAAGTAGGACGTGCAAATGTAACACCAAATGACACACAGGTCACTCTGTTTGTCATTGTTGTCATTTAGGTCAACATTGGCTCGTTCAGAAGTCATCAGGGAACTTCTGGAGTCGTTTAGCTGAGCTGAGAGAACAGGGGACCAATATTTTTGCACATCCTACTTTTCAGTTTTTTATTTGTAACAACAATATAAAATGTTGAATAAATTTGGTTCTACTTCACGATTATGTTGCTGATTCTTGAAAAATATTTTCAGTTTGTTATCTTTAAGTTTGAAGCCTGAAATATGGCAAAATGTCAAAAGGTTCTGGGGTGGGGGGGGGGCAATACTTTATCAAGGCACTGTATATACAGTGGTTTGCAAAAGAATTCATATATCTGGGTAGCCCTCAACCCGGAAGTACAGGGAGAAGGATTTCTCATATTAACCAAACCACTTTGCCTCTCAGGATTATGTTAACGCTTCAGTACGACTTATCAATAATATGGTCTCATTCCACAGGCCTGGCTGGAAGGGCTAGACTGGTGTAATGCTGGCTGGCTGGAGGATGGCTCAGTGCAGTACCCCATCTCTCATCCCAGAGACCATTGTGGCCACAAGGACACCCCTGCTGGCATTCGTAACTATGGCTACAGGCAGAAAGAGGATGAACGCTATGACAGTTTCTGCTTCACGTCCAAGCTCAATGGTGAGACAAAAAGCAAACGTAGATGGGCACACACACAGACATCTCATTGAAATGATCATACAAATGTTCAACTAAGTAGTCAGCATCTTTTGCTCACAACTGGAATAAAATGAGGCACTGGAGGAGCTGTATTGTAGGATTGCACAGAAAGAGGATATATCATGAGTGTTGTACCCTAGAGAATTTAGGTCCAAGTCTCTGATCTGTGCCTGTGATCTCGCCGGCCTTAGGCCAAGACTGTGTTGATTTTGACTCACAAGAACCATAGTGTCCTCTGGGTGCCAAGCATCCCCTTTCATCTCCCAGCTCTATGATTTACATCACATTCCCACAGAGAGTCTGCTTGTGTGTCCGTCACAAACTGCCTCCAGGTTCACAAGCTCAAAGAAACTTGTGAAAGTTAGAAGCTGGATTAGTTTTTGTATCATTGAAGTGGTCTGAGCAGAATAAAACCAAGACTCCTTTTAGAAGATCTGGTGAAAGCTTTTATTACGTACTATACGGTATTTTTATTTATAAAATGTTTATATTATCATTGCAAAATAAGCACTCAGTGCACTCACTCACACTCAATATGCTCCATGTTTGAAGGGTTCTGAATCCTGTTTTAGGTGCAGGGTTGGGTATTCGCAGGTGTGTGTTCCTGGAATTTGCTAGAGCCACTCTCCCAGTTTAAGTGCTCCCACTACCACAGGGTGGTCATGTAGTTGCAACCACTCACTTCATGAATGAACAAACACAAGTCACACTCCTGGGTTCGACTAGAGGTCTAAATCAAACGCAGTTCTTGTTGAGAAAAATTATAAAATCTGTTTTCTTGGGCAGAAGGCTAGAAGGGCAGCTGTTACTGGAGCTGTCTGCTCCAGTTGGTGACTTTGAAGTTGCAGGTGCTGCTTCAAAACTTTTCATACAAGATAACACTGAATAAAGAGCAATCATATGTACTTTGCTGAGTTTTAACTGAAATAAAAAAACTGAATAAAAGCAGTCAATTACAAAATTGTATGACAGGAACCTTACACGATTCCTGATGGCTTTCCCCTGTGTGCTAATTATTTTGGACAGTCTGTTGTGGGAAGGAGGTTTCAGTGGTGGTTGTGACCGACTGTTGCTTCGTCCAGCTGGAAGGTATTTACTGAGGGCCCCCTTGGGAAATGTGAGACAATTTCCTCCCTCTCTAATAGCCAACAATCACACAACAAAGTCAATAGTTGGGCCAAGTGCAATGTTAAGATTGCAGACATGATTTTCATGAAGGTAGTTTTTATTTGGTGAAATCAGCAACCTCTTTATTCTTGGTTATGGGGGTACTTATATTTTTACATGTCAGAGGAGAAGCTACTTTATGATTCAGTTCAGTTCAAACAATTCAATCAGGATAGCAATTTTTTCAAGTAGTACACAGTGAGAAGTCTCTCCAGAGGTGAGATGAAAGCAAAAATCTAAGCATTTTAAGGGTGCATTTCAGTTGTGGTGCTAACAGAATTTTGCCTTTTGAGTTAGAACAGCTGCACAGATGGCTCTTACAATGATTTGATATTCTGGACACAATCAGGCTGAGATACAAGGAAAACCGAGAATATGCACCCTCAGGGCTTGACCTGTCTCTGGGGCTTAACTCTCTTATTCATGTGTCTCTCTTTCTTTTCTTTTGCCCTCTTGAACATAAAACTGCTCTCTTCACCTTCTGAAATATTTTGTTTCATAAAATCTCCTTCTCTTCTCTTCTCTTCTCTTCTCTTCTCTTCTCTTCTCTTCTCTTCTCTTCTCTTCTCTTCTCTTCTCTTCTCTTCTCTTCTCTTCTCTTCTCTTCTCTTCTCTTCTCTTCTCTTCTCTTCTCTTCACTTCTCTTCTCTTCTCTTCTGTCCTCCTTCAGGTAAAGTGTATTTCCTAAAACGCTTCAAGAAAGTGAACTATGCTGAGGCGATGAAGGCTTGCATTCGGAGTGGATCTGTGATAGCCAAAGTGGGTCAGCTGTACGCGGCATGGAAGTTCCAGCTTCTGGACCGCTGTGAAGCTGGCTGGTTGGAGGATGGCAGCATCCGTTACCCCATAGTCAACCCCCGCAATCGCTGTGGAGGAGCCCAGCCAGGGGTTCGACACCTGGGTTTCCCGGATAGAAAATTCCGCCTCTATGGGGTCTACTGTTTCCGCGAGAACGAGGATGAAACAGCAGAGGATACTGAACCCATAAGAGATCCCACAGATATTTTGAAAAGGAGGATGAACAGTAACACTATACCTACAAACATCACAAGGATGCTCTAACAAGGAACATCTGAGAACAGTTTTAATGTTGTCAACTGTCGCCAATCAGTCTCCATTCATCACAGCTGAAGTAATGTACTCTCACGCAGAGTATTAATTTGCGGATTTTCCAGACAGGGGCAAGGCTGAGTAAAACTGAGGCTGATATTAGTCATAGATTGTGACTGTGATTGTGATTTACTAGGGCCATTTTCCATTCATCCCCATTCAGACAATCATCTTGCTCATGTTTACACATCTGATTTGGGAAATTTCTATCAGTGAACACACATCCTAAAAGAGAACTGTGATATTATGCACCTTGTGTGCATCATATTATATTTTATGCATGTTTTATTATATTTTCACCCCTGCTGTGGCATCTGACCACCAGCTTGAGCCAGAATCCCAGTGCTAGGGTGAAAACATTTGTTACTATGGAAAATATCCAAGATATCCTGCAAATTTTAATTGTACCAGGTGTAATTGCATGTCTGCTAGTGTCATATTTGGTAAACAACCCTCTGGCAATAATATTTTTCTCTTTAACCTAGACCTGGAAATCTCATCATCTGAGTGGAACAAGCCAAGTGCTCAATAAATATTACACCAACTCTTAAATTTTGCACCTTAACTACATAGAGCTTTGTTATGATGTAATTTTAGCCTACATTTAAGGAAGCATGCACTGCCTGGCTGAGAGTATTTGCAGAGGCTGGCAAGGAAATACTACTGGATATACAAAACTCCAGAAAATCCCATTTATCTCACCTACTGCACTTTTAAGCTACCTGGGCCCTCCAAACATTACATTCAGTAGCCTTTCTAAAAGAATGTTTGCCACTACAGAATAGAATACAGAAACAAAAGTCTTGATTAATGACAACTAATGATTTGAGCATGTGTTTGTTTCCTTATGTAAGAGATGCATGAAATCGTTTACAAAAAGAAAAACAATAAACTGAGTGGAGACATATGATAATGCACACTTATTTGTTTTCATACAGAGCACGATAAGTTTAACATAATGGTGATGAGGAGTATTTATTCAATTTAAATCAGATGTCCGCGTTGCACTGGTGTTGGGCCCGGAGTGTACCCTGCCTCACGCCCCCAGTTGGCTGCAACCCGCGACAGCGGAAGAAGCGGGTATACTTTAAAAAAATGAATGAATGAATGAATGAAATCAGACATTCACAATAGTACCAGTAGTCAATCATAATACCTTAAGTTTAAAGTCAACCAATTTACTTCTGCTATGTGTCATCCTCCAAAGTTTACAAAAAGTGCAGAGACACAGATTGAATAAACGTGAACTTTGTTTAGTTTATTAGTTTAGTTTGGCGATTAATTTTTTCAGAAGCATACTGAAAAACAAAACAGTATTTTGATTTCCATTTTAAAATATAGGATATGTACAAGGCATTTTGATAGAAATATGATAATTCTGTACACAACTGTTTATTTTTTTAATTTAATACAAACAGAAATTATGAAAAAACAGAAATGAAAAAATACCATTTAAAAAATTCAGTTCAGAATTTATATGTGGCAAAACACGACCTGTCTTTTCCAAGACTAATGTTTTACTAATATTTCAGTTATCATCAAAGAAATCCTTTAAGGTTTGCTGAAATTTTCAATTAATTCTCACTATTCCAACTATTCTCAGTGAAATTTTGATGTATTTTCCAAATGTTTTTAAATGTGAAATTTCAGGGAATATTATAAAACATAGGGAGATCAAAATATTTGGTAAATAATGATGCATACTGTAAGGTCAGCAATTAAGCAATCAAATTAAGCTTTATCGGTTCTTTCAATTCAACAGTACTTTATAATTATATATTTGTATAGCAAAAAATATAAATTATTGTAGTAAGTCTGTTTGTTTTGACCACCAGAACTTACCAATGTGAAAAAATGTAAAATCCTATTGGCAGGATTGACTTGGTCTCAAAAAAATCAACAAAAAAAAAAATCTCATCAATAAAACTACACTGCTGACGCAGCTAAAAATGATACCAGAGGTTCACCACTTTTCATAAAACTGTGCATGTAGAAGAAACTCACCCTTTCCCCCCATCTAAATTAAACTAAAATGTAACTAACAAACCTCACAAAGCCTATATCTTTGTGTTTTTGTAACCATTATAAATAATTTGTGAGTGGGAATAAGTAATCTCCATTTCGCTTCAAATGTTTGGTTGTTTTTGAATGAGAGGACCTGCTGTTAAAGATGATTTTGAGCTCTTGGGGGGGAAAAAAATATTGATTTTTTCCGCATATTGTCAAATTTGTTATTTTTTTCAATAAGAGGTAAAGCTCTAAAATGACCTCCATGAGCCAAGTTGATGTTTTTGATTATACATTGAATGCTCACCCACCCAATTAGCTGCTCTGTTGTACAGAAGTCACATCAACTAAATAACCTGCTTTTGGTATTGTGAAATTTATAATTAATGGAAAATGCATTGCGTGTTCCAAGCCTGAAGCAATTCAATCGATTTATGTACTCTGGACCGCACCTGTGAGCCTTACATGGTTTATTGATGCATATGTTTGAACTATGATTCTTTTAAGAAAACCACTTCCAGTTGTTACAGGTCAGACTAAAGAAGCCATACATTCCACAGATGGAGAGCTCAACAGGCCAGGCAATAGCAAACCCTCTTGAGAAATAACAAAGTAGTAGCTGCTGTGATTAAAACTTCTTCACATCCCTTTCATTCAATGACAAGAGAAACATTCACTGCAATGACAGAGAAAGGGAGGTCAGCGAGGTGCAGTAGAAGGATGGTGTGAAGATGAGTGATTGAACCTTTAGAACTGATTGGTGAGGAGATGACAGGCCTGTCTTTATTTCATTTGTCCCTCACCTTGCCTCTTCACCTGGGCATTAAGTGAAATTAGATGACTTATAACAACAGAGTGTCTCTACACTATAAATACAGAGATGGAATTGCCAGGCCTTCACTAATCTGCTAATCTTATCATCTTGTGACAGAGGTCAAGGTCAGGAAACGTCAGGTATTGAGTGCAGAAAGGAGGTGTTATTTCACAGAAAAGTGACATATGGAATTGAACAATTAGACCTCTTACCTCGGCACAGATCAATTAACACCTCTCTCATTCTCCTTTCATTCACCCATTTTCTTCACAGAAAATATTTTGAGAGCTCACAACAGAAGATTGACAGGTGGCACTTAAGCATTTAATGATGGCTCTTCTCAATTTTAGTGTTGTATGCTATGTACCTTTACTGAGATATGTAAAGGTATATAGTTACCAGAGCCCATGAGAATTACATTCAAATTCTGTTTGCTAAATCATTCTTGTTTTAACTGATGATTGTAATTTTCTATTATAATTAATTTTCTAAAATTCTAAAATATGTGCATGTTCCTCAGGGACACCTTTATTCTGGCCAGAGACAGTATACCCTCAGCTCCTCTGGGAGGCACTATAGTTGGCACACTCAAGTAGCAACAGCTTCTTCTGTGTTCATATGACATAAACTTCTACAATAAAGGTGTAGAGATCTGTTTATACATTTGTGAAAATTTTTATATCTTTGGAGAAGAATTATGATTGAATTGTATCACTGACTGAACTCTGGAAATGCAATGGCAACATTTGTTTTTTTTAGTTTTCTTCTAATAGCGACGTATCTGGGTCTAGTTTAATAGACATTATACCATATCAAACATGCTTAGTGTGCACAGCAACTGCTATGCTTGTTTTTATGAAACGAATTATAAATCATGTTCAGGGTCTGCTTCATTATAACTTCAAGTCCACTTTGGTTTTTGCCTGTCAAATTGGGAAATCCTATAATAATTTCTAGACATAAATATTTTTTTCCATATATTGTATATATGATCATCACACTATATAATATTCTTCATCAGAATGTATTTAATTTATTAATAAATATTGTCTTCATTATAATACCTGCTGAAATCCTGTCCTTTATTTTTCTCTGGAAACTTCTGTGCATATGATTCGTTTGTACACAACGCTTGGTGATTATTCCCACAGGATTTAAATTCAGACCCAGCCATTGTTATGATTAAAAGTAAAAATAGATATAGTAGTATACATACAGCAGTAACCCATGGGAAATGGCTTCTGAAATTACACCATCTTCCTAAATGATCTCCACAGTGTCTGTAGTGTGTGAAGTTTAGTTGGACTATACTGTACGTTTGCTGAGACATGTTATCCATTGAAAGCAGTAGGTTTGCAGAGTTGGGTAACTGACCAAGATATGAGAAGCTGTCTTCCGAGTGCAGAACGTATTAAACAATAGTGAGTTAATTCAAAGTGTTAGCCATCTAATGGAATGCACTACTGTTAATAAATACGAGTCTGTCCTGTGCAATCTATAATTGCTTCTTAAGAAAAGTGTGCTTTAGTTTGGGCAAAAGAGTGAGTCACACTATTTTACAACATTCCCAGATTTAGTTTTGAAGGAATGCCAGGGGAAAAAGTTCAAATCATTTGCGTGGCAATGAGGATCTGAAGGTGTGTGTATGTGAATGTAACAAGACAAAGGAGACTACAATGTGAGATAGCTGGGAGAAACATGTTAGTGAGAATAAAGGGAAGACAGAGAGATTAAAGGGAAAAATGGGCAAAGCGGAAATTGTCTCAAATTCAGACTGCTCGGCATTGCAAAAATACTCTGGTTGTCATTGGTGCAGACTTCAATGGACATGTTGGTGCAGGTAACAAAGGTGATGAGGAGGTGATGGACAGATTTGCTATCCAGGAGAGGAATGCAGAAGGACAAATGGTAGTTGACTTTGCAAAAAGGATGGAAGGAGGTAGGTAGGAGAGTACTCGGTGTGTCATCTGGAAGGAAAATAGATAAGGAGACTTGAAGGTGGAATGAGGAGGTACAGGAGTGTATACAGAGAAAGAGGTTAGCTAAGAAGAAGTGTGACACTGGGAGGACTGAGGATAGTAGTACAGGGAGTACAGGGAGATGCAGCGTAAGGTGAAAGTAGAGCAAAGGCCAAACAAGGGGCTTATGATGACTTTTATGCTAGGTTGGAGAGTAAGGAGGAAGAGACCGATCTATACAGGTTGGCAAGACAGAGAGACAGAGATGGGAAGGACTTGCAGTAGGTTAGGGGGATTAAGGGTAGGGATGGAAGTGTACTGACGGGTGCCAGTAGTGTGATGGGAAGATGAAGAGTTGATGATTGAGGAAAATGAGAGAGAACAAAGACTAGAAGAGGTGGCTGTTGTGGACCAGGAAGTAGCAAAAATTAGTCAGGATGAAGTGAGGAGGGCGTTGAAGAGGATGAAGAGTAGAAAGGCACTCGGTCCTGATGATATACCTGCGGAGGTATGGAAGTATCTAGGAGAGGTGGCAGCAGAGTTTCTGACTGGGTTGGTCAACAGGATCTTAGATAGTGAGAAGATGCCTGAGGAGTGGAGGAGAAGTGTGCTGGTGCCCATTTGTAAGAACAAGGGAGATGTGCAGAACTGTGACAACTACAGAGGAATAAAGCTGATGAACCATACAATGAAGTTATGGGAAAGAGTAGTTAAAGCTAAACTAAGGGCAGAAGTGAGCATTTTTGAGCAGCAGTATGGTTTCATGTCAAAAAAGAGTACTACAGATGCAGTATTTGCTTTGAGGATGTTGATAGAGAAGTACAGAGAAGGCCAAACGGAGCTGCACTGTGTTTTTGTAGATCTGGAGAAAGCTTATGACAGGGTGCCAAGAGAGGAACTGTGGTATTGTATGAGGAAGTCTGGAGTGGCAGAGAAGTATGTTACAGCGGTGCAGGACATGTATGAGGACTGTAAGACAGTGGTGAGGTGTGCTGTAGGTGTGACAGAGGAGTTCAAGGTGGACGTGGGACTGCATCAGGGATCAGCTCTGAGCCCCTTCTTGTTCGCTATCGTGAAGGACAGGCTGACAGACGAGGTTAGCTAGTTTTGCATACAAACAAAACACTTGTTCCACTACATATTACATATAAGACCTTAAGCCATTGATAAAGGGTGAGCGGCTTAACACCACCATTGAGGGATGACTTAAAATCAGCTTGACAAAGCCAGATATCCAGATCATCAGCTGTCCTGTAACACTGCACTGGTTCTACAGGACTGGCAGAGCAGCATGCCAGTGCGATGATGTATGAATGACTTGGCTCACGCTTATGTTGTTTTTGGCTTTGCTCATCATGTGTGATTCCCCCCGTCCCTCTCTTTCTTTCTTTTGCTTCTTTTCCTTTCAGCTTGTCCTGTTTGGAAACAGCGTGTCTTCCTTTTCCATGTCTGCATGTCTTCTGCATCCTCCTCAAACACCAACTGCCCTCATACAGTATCTTCCGCACTACACATTCACCCACCTTCTAGTTGGGCTTCTTCTCGCCATCTGGCCAAACAGCTCCATCCTCAATACACTTTTACCAATATACTCATAATCTTTCCTCTGGACGTGTCCAAACCATCACCCTGTTCACTGTAGCCATGTCCATCCTTTTTCAAATTCTACCAGCATCCCCTCCAAGTTCCTTTCCTGGATGCCAAACTTACCCATCACCTCTTCATCACCTCCATTTCCAGTTCCTACCTGTGGGGCATAACTATTCATCATATTATACATAACACAATCAGTTTCACGTTTCACCCTTATCACTCGATTTGACACTCTTTTCACTTCTAAGACACTCTTACCTAAATCTTCTTTAAAAATGACCCCTACCCTATTTGTCTTGCCATCAACACCATAGTAAATTAATTTGAATCCTGCTCCTAAGCTTCTAGACTTACTGCCTTTCCACCTGCTCTCCTGCACACAGTAAATCTGTCTTGCTCCTGATCATCATGTCAACCAACTCCCTAGCTTTTCCTGTCATCGTACCCACATTCAAAGTCATTTACAGATCTTAAGGCTTTCCTTTCCAATTCTCTTTCTGTCTGAGAATCTGCTCTCCTTTGGTTTTGACCCACAGTGGCTGAATTTCCATCGATGCATCGTAGGTTAACGGCACAGATGGTTGACGTTGTTAACCTGGGCCACATTTGATCCAGTATGGAATTCTTTAGATGAAAGCTCATATTTGTTTGGTGATGTTTTACGTCGGATCCCTTCCTGCCACGACCCTCTGCATTTATCTGTGCTTGGGACCGGCCTGCAGTTGATTCTCTCTTGGGCTGTATTAAAGATGAGAAAGATAACTGGGTTAATATGTATATTAATCTTTTTTCTGTTTAGGAGTAGCACTTTTTTGCGCATTTGTAACGACAGTAGAAAGTAATGTGCTTATTTTTTTTCTGTCACCACAAATGCATACAAAACTGTTACCTGCAGGCTGCTAATGTGTGAGGAAAGGTGTCAGAGCAGCTCGATGTTGAGAAGGAGGCTGTCAGCTCTGAGATGAGGCGAAACCCCTTGTTGTTTTTCATAATCTTCTTGAACTTTGGCAGTGTCATTAGGAGATAATGCAGGATAATACCAGAGATCCCCATCGATTCGCCACGCCTGCCAGATGAGCCCGATATCGACCCAAGAACATGATTATGATGAGCTGTCTTTTCATTTATCTGATCGTCTGAATACCAAGTTATATTAAAGAAATCATGACAAATCTGAGTATACCACAAAATGCATGTTTTGAAGTCTTTTTACTGGTTATTAGTTTTGAAAGAAATATGTTTGGATATGCTTATGAAAGCTTCATGGACACTCTGCTTAGAGTGGACAAGTGCGTACCAGTACTTGGGGACAAAGCCATTCAAGTAGTGGCCACAAATCTTTCACCACTGCTTGGCAACAGAGGAGAGCTGAAAGTCATTTTGTCTGTGAATTTAAGAGAAACTCGTTTAGAAGCTTTAATGAGCACTGTCCTTGGAACTCAACAAGATGAGAAAAATCATCATCCAGCCAGCCAGGAAAAGAGAAAGAGGATGTAATAGATACTATATTCAGTGTGGCTGATTGTTGTTGAAAAACAGAATCTGGCAGTATGGCTTCTTCCAGTGATTTTGGAATAATAATTAAATAAGTCACATATCAAAGGACATGAGTGGAATGAGAGACAGAGGTAAGGATAGAAGCAGAGAGAGAGAAAGAAAGAGAGACTTTTAAAATTAATTTATTAGACAATTATGAATACTTTACTCCAACACAGATATTCACGAAACTAGAAAACTAAATAGTAACACAAACAATAAACCTTGTTAACAAAAGAAGTTACAGCAATAGCCGTAGCTGTCCTGCACCCCCTACAGAACACAGAACCCCATTCATTGCCCCCAGGGTTCTGAAGTCTCAAGATTACCAACTGTCTGGTAGTAGGCATGTTCCACCCCCAGACGGGAACCTACCTGTCCCTTCATTACCTCCACACCATCGAAGCAACTAGCACCTTTAATCTGGTTCTTACGGGAGATTCACATCGCCAGCTTCGCCACTGCAAATAGAAAGTTCAATCTTCTTTTCCTTTCGGCTTTTCCCTTCAGGGGTCGCCACAGCAAATCAATTGCCTATAGAAAGTTCAATAATATGCACAAATGCCTTTTGTTCAATGTATATTTTGGGCCATATATGAACAGGTCCAGAGAAAAACTCCCAAACCCATACACCATGACCTTAATACTTTCAGAAGGTCAGCAAGCCTTGGACACCCAGCGAAAAGATATTCTAGGAGGGTCTCCTCTTGAGCACAGAAAGGACAGTCCACCCCATGGATGTGATCCAGGTGTGCTATGTGTCTGTTTATAGCTATTGCTTCATGTATTATCCTCCACTGGAGGTCAAGAAGGTCCTTGCACAAGGACCTCCAGTTCTTTCGGGGACTTGTCTAGGCCGAAAACCTCAGTCCATCTCGACACTTTTACCCCTGCCAGGGACCTAAAATTGCATGTTTTTACACAAAGTTGGTATACTGCTTTCTTCCTCAAAGACTCGAATGTCCCCAGCTTTGGAGTCACAAAAGTTAGCAGCTTCTCCTCCTACTTCTTGCCAGTCTCCTACCATTGGGCCAACAGTCAGAGAGGGAAAGCTGTCATGACTATCTTCATCCCACTGATGACCATTGCAGATAGAGCTCTCAGCATAGCATCTCATGGCTATTGGCAAAGATGAAAGGACCTCCTTCATCAGGCAGTCCAGAGTCCTGGAGGACCTGATGTTCATTTTTTGGGCCAGAAAATCCAGAGACACCATGGCACTCTGTAACAGATGTCCAACTTTGACACACCCTGCATTTTGCATAGCAACACGCAGACGGGCAGATGACAGCAACCAAGACTGGATGAGGCTGCTGTACAGCAATGGTTCCTCTAGAGGCCATATACTGCACAATGTATCACCATCTCTTATGTGATGCAGGCCCTGCCCGGACTGAGCCATAGAATGGTGACTGACTGGTGAGATCCACCTCCTTTAGATGGACTAAAAACAGCTGCTTACTATAACTCAGGAGGCCCACTCTCGAAGGAGCACCTCTGCAGTCTCATGCCATTTAAGACCACAATGGTAAAGGAGCCTCTGAGCAGTCTGCAGTCTGAAAGACATTATTTTTGATTGTAAGTCCACATCCTCCCTCTTCTACTGGAAGGTAGAGAGCAGCTGCATGAATCCAATGCTGACCAGTCCAAAAGAAACCTGCAAGCAGCTTCTGGATGCCACCAACCAGGCTCCCAGGCGGGGATAACACTTTAAGTTTATGCCATAGTCTCGAGGTAGCCAGATTGTTCACAACCAAGACTCAGCCCCTATACGACATTTGGGGCAGCAGCCATCGCCATTTAGACAACTTTGAGCACACCTTTTCAACTAAGCCCTCCCAGTTCTGTTGCTCAAAACTATGATTCTAAACACCTAACACCTTCATCCCATTATTTTTCCACTACAGCCCCGATGGGCATGTGGGCATCCCACTGAAGTCTCCAGTCCCACAGTGGAAAGCCTCACACTTATCCCAGTTAACCCTAGCGAAAGAAGCTCTCTGATACAAACAGAGACTATCCTGTAAGGCACACACATCATACTGACTAGACAGAAAGATATTCACATCATCTGCATAAGCAGACAACATCAACTATACACTGTAAAGACTACTGGGAATCTGAAAACCTTTAGGACTGTCCCTCAGCTGACATAATAATGGCTCTATGGCCAAGCTATAGAGCTAATCAGAGAGGGGACAACCCTGCCTTATTGTCCTTTGGACTTTTATAGACCGACTTAACCTTAACAGAAAACGATGGCTATGCTACTTTTAAAAGTAGCATAGCATAGCATAACAGAAAACAATGGCTATGCTACTTTTAAAATTAGTCCCATGGCTTAGAATACACTGACCATCTGCCCATAAGGCCCAGTCAGTTTCGTTTTTGGGATCAGAATGGGTTTCCTGGAGGAACATGATGTCAAACTTCTTTTGCTGAAGAACCTCTTTAATGAGGGCACTCTTCCGTCTGTCTCTTCCCCCGTTAATGTTTAAAGAGCCCACTCAGCCCAGCCATAGAAGAGGAGCGGAAAAAGGAGAGAACAGGAAAGGACAACAGTACATAGAAGAACAGAGAAAACCCCATGTGATGCATGACCATACCTACAAAGCTTTCACTTTTTTAGCGTGTTTCTTACAATTGGCAGCTACAGCTTTATTCAGCGCTGTAACATGCTTTAGTCTGTACTGTTTCTTCTCATTTAGAGCATCAAAACCAACCAGCTTCTGCAGTGTCACTGCAGATCTGATGAACTTATCAGTGTCCTGAAAATAATCTTTAACTGACTTACCAAAAGTGTCATCTAAAAACTCATTTATGTCCTTCAGGTAATACGGATCACTGTACTGTATATCCATTATCACCTGTATCTGAATCAGACTCCTCATCTTCACTCATGTCCTGACTGGTGAGGAGGACACCTTCATCTGCTGTGATGTCCTTCATCACTTGCTCACTGGTAGACGGCTCTACTGCTTCAGAGGCATGCGTCCCACCGTCAGAGGACAGTAATTGTCCCCTAAACCTACGTCCTCCACCAATGACCTGCCCCGCTGAGCCCTGTTTGCCCAGGACCTCAGTCGATGGTCCACAGCGACAGCACCACCAATAGCTTCTGGTGACGCACCAGCAACAGCTCTGACCGCCATGGCGGGAGCTCCGCCGACAACGGCTGGTGAAGCATCAGCCCCAACTGCCATGGCGGAAACCCCACCAGGCGTGGTGGGCGCCTCCACCCCATTAAGCTTGTTCCTTCTGTGCGGACAGAGAAGTCTCTTATGACCGACATCTCCACATTCAAAACACTTCATCAGCCCGGAGCTGGCGTACACCGTGCAATAATCTCCATGTTTGACCCGAAATGATACATCCAGAGTCTGTGAGGCAGACTCCAGGAACATGAACCCCTGTCTTCTCAGCGATAACATGTGCTTCAGCTTAGGGTCCTTACAGCCCAGCCCGACTGTCCTAAAACCGCTGGCAAACTTACCAAACCTCCGATGCTCTTTCTCCAGCAGCTTGTTGGGGATAAACGGTGGGACACCAGATATGGTGATCCTGGTGGACGGCACCGCCAGAGGAGACACCTGTACGAAGGTGTCCTGTATCACCACACCCCTCTTCACGAGCATGTCGAAATGTTGCCTCCTTCACAAATGCTGCTGTGGCTTTGTTCATACGGGAAGCTTTAACCAGATTTTCATGACCCACGACTGATCCCACCGCCAGCAGTAGCTCATCCATCAGCACACCGGTGCCAGGTACCAGCCTCACCCCGTGTTGGAGTGACAGAGATGGCGTCTCTCTAGATGCCATCTCAGCCGCCTCACCACCACCTCTAAATACAATAATTACCAACAACAACAAGTAGAAAATGATAAACTCTTACCTGATCATGCAGAAACACCAGAAGGTGAAAGAAAAGTTTGAAAATTCCCACCAACACGCTCCACAACTCACTCACTCCGCCATTCACCCAAACTCCCAGCAAGCACATAGAGAGAGAGAGAGAGAGAGAAGGGGGGCTAGAGAAGGCTGCATTTTTACAGGAGGTGCTTTGTGTCAATGAAGACTACAGATAAGAGAAGACTCTCATATTCAGCTTGTAAGAGGAAGTTCAGGTGAATTGAAGGTCTCTGAGTTTAAACAATAAACAGCAGGAGTATTCACAAACTGTTTGCTTCCAAAATACTGAATCTCTCTCTTTTCCCCTTTGCCCCCCCAATCCCCCCTCCATATATTTGATCTATCTCCTTTACTGTTTTCTCCTTCCTTCTACCTGTTTCTCACTTGTGCTGCTGAAGGGTTTGCCCTTGTTGACCTTCTCTGTTGCTTTAACCACATGCAGCACACTGGAATATATTTAACAAAAAAGAAAAATCAAAATTGGGTTGCTTTGTTGAAATCCTGGCAGTAGAAAATATTTTGTACTTAATCCAAAGAGATTTGAAAATGCATTTCCTCTGCAAGGTCAGAGATAAAACCAAAGAATCGACAGCTTAGAGCAAAACTGTATCTCTAACAAACAGAAGAGTATGATGATAGAAGGGAAGGACACATTCAAAGAGAGGAAAGAGAAGTTTTAGAATTCACTTTGAATATTATTGTCTCGCTTACAAATCTTGACTGCAGATTGAAACAATCTTTCTATACAAATAGACATTTGCAAGTGAGGACTAATGAGGATTCATAGACCAGAACATTGTGCTTTATTCTTTGTACATCTATCTGCCTGTCTGTTTGCCTGCCTGTCTGTTTGTCTGCCTGTCAGGAATTTTCTGCTCTTGGAACAATAGGTTGGTGGTTTGAATCCTTTTCGCAGTTGACCAGTGGCAATATCCATACTGCTGGAATAGATCCCAAATGGACAAAAATCTTTGGATATTATGCCATAGGCTAATGGGAACCTTCATTAATAGGCAGGGCTTTGAACCAGAATTTTTTGCCAATCGGTTTGTTCCGAACAGAAACAGAATTATAACGTTTCTGGTTTTGCGTTCCACCCGTAAACTGACGTTCCTGAACCGGTTAGAACAAAAAAATATAGTTCCTGAAACGGTTAATAACGTACCTTGTAAATATAAATATGTAGGTGCCGTATTTTGGGCACCATAAGACGTGCTTGAAAGCCTTAAAATTTCTCAAAAATCAATGCTGACACTACATGACATAAGACAAGAATAACTTCCACCATGTCATTTATTTGCTGAACAACAGATCTTCACTGTGCTTCTCCCATAGCTCAGTATTGCTACAAAGCGCTGGCAGTACGGGGACACACTGCTCTGAAAATGACTGCAGCCAATGAGTTAATGTCTAAATCATACATTTTTAAGATTGACATACTGCAGTGTTTACCTGTTATGATTAAATTGTGACTGGGAGACCTCCCTTTTCTTAACTGTTGCTGATAGCCGCTACTTCTTTCTGCTCTCATCCCGCGTCCAGTGAATGACAGGAAGTGAAACATGAGGTCAAATATTTTTTTCAAGAACGAAAAAAAACCCCGGTATTAACCGGTTTACAATGATTTTCTGTTCCGATTCTGTTCCGGAACATTAAAAAATATAAAGTTTTCGTTTTTGTTCCTGCCAAAATACCAAGTTTCCAGTTTTCGTTTTCGTTCCATGAACCGGTTCAAAGCCCTGTTAATAGGAGGCCATGAGGTCAGCCACAGCCAACTATCTTTGGAGGGTAAGAAAGTTGTTGAGAAGACAGCTCATTTTAAAAATAAGATTCAAACCTTAACATGTTTGTCCGGTTGTTCACAAGATACCCTACTTGAAAAGCAAGGCAATCTCAGGAGACAGATGTCACTGATGTCATAACATTAAAATCCTCACAATGTATGGAGGCTTCAAGCACAATGACACTATAAGTAATGCAAAGAAACAGGGTGGGTATTAGCGACTGTTAGTCACAATCTGGATGAAACAAGAGGCATCCTTAATATCTTAGGATAGTAAATTACTATCTTAGATAGTAACTTGAAAAAACACAAATTGCAACGTCTTCATGTTAACTTATAACTCAACTTAATGAAGCAAAAAGGTTAACCAATGCCTAAAATACCAGTTTCAAAATTAACATCCCTGAATTTAGTAGCTAGTTGTGTTACTTTTAGCAGCAACAGCTTCAACTGCAAGCACTGGAGATCTGTGTTTGGCTTAGGGGTTTTCACTGATCTACTGTTTTCTTTATGCTTTATGACATCCTCAAAACGTCTTTGCCATGCTCTTGAGTAATTTTGGAAGGTCATCCACTTCTAGAAAGAGTTCTCCATCTTCTTTGTTTGCAGATTTAGCATCTCACTGTGAAGTCCTGGCATCTTAGAAATAGGTTTCTAACCCTTCGCAGATTGATGAACTTCATTCCCCTTCTTCCTCATCTCTACTGTAATTTCTTTTGAAAGAGAGAGGTTATCTATTTCCTTCTGTTATGTTAAACTAAATTAATAATACATTAGTTAGAGCTTCATATTTACTTTGCAGCCATGAGGATTTCATCAGTCCTTTCTGAGTAAGGAAGCAGTTACTGTTAATAATACATTTTGGAAAGCCTCTCATTGCACCGCTAAATGCTGATGAATGCTATTATTTATCACTAAACATGTATTTTCAGTATTATAATTTAGGTCTTTTTTCCGATTTTGAGTATAAAAAGGTCCCTTGCATTCAGCAATTAATACCAATTCTTCAAAAAAAAATTTCCTACACACATTCACAAAATAAGTTATATGTAAAATTCAAAGAAGACTTTAATCAAAGGCTTTATAAAACCAAAGGAACTAAACAAACAAAAACAACACTCCCACAAAGCCAGTGTTTGGATCAAAACAGGGTTTCCTTTAATGATCATTTGTCTTGAAAAGAATATAATACAATGACGGGACTCAAATTCATAAGAACGTAGCACTGTAAATGTGGATAAATATCCGTGGACCAGATTCACACAGCTGCAGACTTGCTCACTTCATGAAGGCATAGCTAATGTGTTATGCAGGGAACAAACAAAAGCGATATTTTTTGTACGATAATCCATGACTCATTTCTGGCTCCTTTATAGAGCGTATGTTGACTAGAGCTCTGTTTTCCTAATGCACTAGTAATCAGCTAGTGTGTGAGTAGAAGTGAGGAACTGAAAGAGGGTAAATGGATTTTAAATCCACTGAGGCAGTATGAATATGGTCCAGAGAGGCTAAGCAACAAACACATCCACAATTTAAATGGATTAAAAAAGGAAAAGAAAAACATCACAGTATATTTACATCACAGAAGAGGTTTGTCGTTTGCTCTAAGTTTGTTTCTTCCATTTGTCAGTTTCTCATTGGAAAATGTGTTCTTCCATTCCAACAGAACACAGCCATTTTCCTGACAATAATAAACACTGAGTTTAGTATCAGATGTGGATGCGATACCAAACTAGGCTGAACCTGTTTATAAGATAGTTTTGAGAGGCAAAGTGATAAAGCAATCCACAGAAGGAAAAACTTTGAGACTTAAAACTCTGATGAGATGAGAAAAAATAAGGAAATAAAATAATGATGCAAATAGTTTATTTTGTACTATTTGAGTGTATAGTATTTTACATAAAAGAGATCAGAGCTTGCAGTGAGCAACCACTTGAATCCGTTTTATTGTCACTTGGAAAACATCCAGCATTCAATGGACACTGTTGTGCCGTCAATGTAATCGACAGACTTATTAGGAACCTAAGACAGACAGCCTAATCATGAAATCAATAGTCTGTCTGAGAGCGACTGAGGACAACAGTCTTGACCGCTCTTATCACCTTGCCATTGCTCATGAGTGCTGTGCTCAAAATGCTTTGATCTTACAGACATGTTACAGCAACTAGAAAACAAAGATTTTCACTTTTTCTCTCACGCTGAGTGCTGGCAGGCCCCCAAAATCAAACTCTACACAAACGCAAAACTAGAAGGTCATCAACAAGCGTTGTCCCTGAAAAATCTTCCTCATCAAAAATCATCCTCATCAAAAATCATCATCATCATGCCCGTTTGTCCATGAGATGCATTCCTTAGCATGTAGAACAAAATTACTGTCAACAGCAATAACCTTAATTAGTATTCAAGGGACATTCGTTTCTGTCCAATCTATCTAGGGTTAAATTTGAAAGATCCTGACTATCCATATTTTATTTTTAGCAGCAACATAGGTTCATATTGGTTGGACGCTGGCCATACAATATTATCGATTAATTCATAGCGTAAGAGCAGTGCAGCGTATTTATCTCTATGTCTGGGGGACTCTTTTCCTGGGACATGAAGATTTAGTCTTTCTTTAATCTGATAATCAGTAAAATAAAATTGCCTTATTGAGACAAACAATTTAGAATCATTTTCAGTTCTGTTTGAACACGAAAGTCCAATATTTTCAAATATGTTTTTTATCCATAGGTGGCCTTCCACCAGGTACATATCCAACATATCTAATTTATGTCATTACTGAAAACAGTCAAATTAGAATTCATGTGTCATTTTGCACATGCATTGAGCGTTTTGAATGTAAGCCAGCACCTGTTGCATGGTAATTGAATAAAATGAATAGTCTAAAAAATATGACTTTTTTTGTTGGTTGTCACACACATTAATTGTGCAAGAATGCATCAGTGTAAGCATGTATGATATTAACCTTGGAACTGGATGCAGCTTAGATGAAATGAGGAAAATGAGCAAACAGAATCTGGTATGAGCAAAAATTGATTGAAGAGTCATGTGATTTGTATGCACTCTTAGATGTCTCTCAGTTTCAAAAACCAACTCATTTATCTACTGTTAGCCTAATTAGCTTGCTATCTAGAGAGGTTGAATTCTACCAGATATAGCCAAATTAAGAGTGAATGGGTAAGAATGAGCTGTGCTGTTGTTATAGTTTACAGCGATAGCCGCAATCCGCCAGTCTCAGGAGGCTTCGGCGTTGAATGAGAAACGACTCTGTCACCTTTGGGATCGGAGTGCTGGTTGCGAATATGTCCAACGGTTTGCCCGCTGCTCTTCTTGTTGCTTCCGAGCCAACAGGCAGCTGGCAGCAACCTCTGTTTGCTTCATTAACACTGATGAGACTCGGAAATAGAAGACTTTGGTTAAGCAAGGTTCATGCTTTCCACAGGATACCAACACAGTTGGAGTCATTGGAATAGGAGGGGAATACAGACAAACACCCCTGGGAATGAGGGACAATGCCTTTGAAATTTGACAGGGAAAAATGTGCTGAGGAATGTGTGTTGTTATGGGATTCTTGCAGAGATGCTGAGACTCTGAGGAAACTTGGCACACAGCAAAATAAGCCAGTACTAAAGGTGGTGCCAAAAGAAAACTATGAACCTAAGAGAGGCAACACACACACACACACACACACACACACACACACACACACACACACACACACACACACACACACACACACACACACACACACACACACACACACACACACACACACACACACACACACACACACACACACACACAGAGCGAGCCCAGGGGGTGACCGTCACCATCACTTCCTGTTGAAATATGTCTGCTCAAATATCATCATCCATTCAATCCAGCTCAATTTGGATGGAAATGATCATGAATCTGTATTTTTATGCTTGGCTGATAATCATGAAGGAAAATAAAAAACAATTTAAGCACCATTTCAAGAGATGATTTATTATAACCTCTACAAACACTGACCCATTAACTTACTAGTTGTTTTAATAAATTAGATTCTGTCCACCTGTCTCGTCACGCCGTTAACCTTGAGTGAAAGGACTTTTTTCATCATTTCAATCTATTACACATTAGCTACCAGACAGGTCTTGATGAAACTTGATAGAAGGGTTGGGCTGGTTAAAGGGGAATGTTCCAGATTTGTTTCTGCTTGTTTTAACATTGCAAGCTAGGATGTTTTTATCAATTATGCAGAAATTATGAGATAGATCACATGAAAATAGGTTGAACGTTGCGGCATTTGTGAATTAAACAAACTTATATAATATGAATATAATATTATATGTAATATATATTAAATTTGGGCAAAGACAGCACATTTTTTCTTTATCTGCTTTTTTCCCATCACCTTCATCAACTCAACTTAATTACTTGATTTATTTTCATGAAATTCGATGAAGGTACCAAATATGAAACCACTGAACTGTAGAGGAAGGATGCAAGTTTGGATCCATTACTTCTTAATTTCCTTTAACATTATTAGCTAACCCTACTAGGTCAGGTTAATAATTAGAATTTGGATTAGAGGTTTAATTAAATCAAAAGGAACAGTTGGACCTTGGTTTGGTATACGTTTTCTAAATTTTAGAAAGTTTTCTCCTACTGTCAGATCTTACACAACTGTAACAATTTTGTCTGCAGGCATGATCTCCAATTTGAATTACTGAGAGCGTGGCTTCTGTCTGCCATTTTCGTCATCAACTGGTGCTAAATCTGTTTTCATGGGGAGAAAAAGAGAGAAAAAAGAGGCCCATTGTAGCCTGACATCTAAGAAACGACAAGGGTTTGATGGCTGCGACAGTTCTCTGGGCCTCCCACCCGTCAGCCTAAACCTTCCAATGTCTGTCCATCAACCTCACCCTTCCCTTGTCATCACAGCTACAGTACGTGGTCTGTAGATAATGCAACCTACTAATTAGGCATTCAGAAGATTAATTAAACTGATAAAGCAGTATAGATTCACTATTTTCCTCACGTTGCCATTGCCAAGGTGAGAGGAGACAAACAAAGACGGTGAATTTGTGTGTACAGGATGGATTTTCTCTCTGCATGTAACCTGATCCTGCTTTAGTCTTAGGAAACTACCGAAAACACTGAAATAAGGCTGATCAAATTATATCCACAAATAACCTACAAGAGATTGTAAAATAATGTCCAGTAAGGATGATCAATGGAGGGAACTAAAATGAGAGGTGGTTGACGGAAAAACAGAACAAAATGGAGAAACATGAAGGATAAACGTGCTGGAGCCAGTATTTGAGACATAATCCCAGACACTCTGAACATCAAGTGCTAGCTTTCAAAACATCAATTTAACCCCGCAGTAAAAGCGAAGGAAAAGGGAGCAAAGTGCTTCTTCTATCCATCTCTATCCCCCTGTAATGCTGGAGCGAGCACTGGAGTGAGTGCCGTGAGACCATCTGCCCCAGAAATGAAGCCTTAATCTCTGCTGACCCTCTCTATCAGCAGCCGCTGGGACTTCATCCAATGTCAACATCTTCAATCACACACACACACACACACACACACACACACACACACACACACACACACACACACACACACACACACACACACACACACACACACACACACACACACACACGCGAGATCTCAACATCCTGTTATCCTCGTTCCGCGCATATATCTTTGATTCAGGATCATGAACATTGGTCTTTTGTTCTCCAACCCATCCTGGTGTGGTAGGGTGGTGAAATCAGAGTCCTGTACTCTGCAAAACTTTACACCTAACAAGCCATTTCATCTTTTTGTCCAACCTATCACTGTAGATTTATCCTAATTAACTGGCAAGAGCTTCTTCTGCTCAGAACTGTGTATTTCTTTCTTATAGTAATAAAAAAGAAATAAAAAACTCATTACTGTATTCTTGCAACGCAATACTGGTCACACATTTATTTGTAAACCGTATATGAATCTACAACGTATATACTGTATTCAATGCTAAAAATGTTACTGTGATACTGCTACTAATATGGTTGACGGTCTGTCCTTATATAGAACACCTCATCTCTGACTGACCATAGAAAGTGTGTTCCAACACAAAGCAAGCTACTGAAGCAAAGGTGCCAGCAATAATCATTCATACCTACACCTAAGGACTGAGGGTGATGGGGATCTAACTACCAACCATTACATAAGTGGATGACCACCCTACCTCCTTCATCTGCCCCAGAAATGAAGCCTTAATCTCTGCTGACCCTCTCTATCAGCAGCCGCTGGGACTTCATCCAATGTCAACATCTTCAATCACACACACACACACACACACACACACACACACACACACACACACACACACACACACACACACACACACACACAAACACACACACACACACACACACACACGCGAGATCTCAACATCCTGTTATCCTCGTTCCGCGCATATATCTTTGATTCAGGATCATGAACATTGGTCTTTTGTTCTCCAACCCATCCTGGTGTGGTAGGGTGGTGAAATCAGAGTCCTGTACTCTGCAAAACTTTACACCTAACAAGCCATTTCATCTTTTTGTCCAACCTATCACTGTAGATTTATCCTAATTAACTGGCAAGAGCTTCTTCTGCTCAGAACTGTGTATTTCTTTCTTATAGTAATAAAAAAGAAATAAAAAACTCATTACTGTATTCTTGCAACGCAATACTGGTCACACATTTATTTGTAAACCGTATATGAATCTACAACGTATATACTGTATTCAATGCTAAAAATGTTACTGTGATACTGCTACTAATATGGTTGACGGTCTGTCCTTATATAGAACACCTCATCTCTGACTGACCATAGAAAGTGTGTTCCAACACAAAGCAAGCTACTGAAGCAAAGGTGCCAGCAATAATCATTCATACCTACACCTAAGGACTGAGGGTGATGGGGATCTAACTACCAACCATTACATAAGTGGATGACCACCCTACCTCCTCAGTCTGTTAAACGACAAAAGTACGATATTCCGGCCTACGGCTTTTTAAAAACACATCTTAAAACCAAGGCAGCACAGCAAAAGGCTCCTCAAGATAAACACAATACTCAACTGCTGACTCATTTCGGCTGGATGAGTACTATTGTACACATACCCCCTAAAACCTTTACAATGTATAGGTATAAAGAGGCCAGAAACACTAACATAATGAGCGAAAAACTTTCTTCTGTCACTGGAGAGATCGCCACACAAGTCGTTTTAAGAATATCATGTCATCATAAACAAAAGACAAAGGTTATTTATCAGCGCAACCTAAAACAAGCAGTTTTAATGCTCTGCATACCCCCAAATACTCAGTTTATTCGTGAGAATATTTTTGCAGATTACCGAGAGACAAATGAGTGGGCTGCTGAATGAAGAGGGAACCTGTTCTGTCGCGCTGTAGTCCTGTTTAAACTGTCTGTTAGGCGAGGTTGGTCAGCCTTTATTCTTCAGATCTGTATAAACACAATGAGAGCATCATTGGAGTCTGTGCTGTTCTGCCTCTGTGATGGCAGCAAAGGGAGTAATGGGGTTGAGTCAGACATCTGTATAAAAGCTAAGTTGACAGATTTGTATCAAAAGTCAAACTGAAAAATAAAGGAGAAACAGATGAGTGGTGGGAACTTTGCCCTCACTGAGTCACAGCACACATTCTGACTGAGACTGCTGAGCTAGGGATGGATGTCAGCACAACAAGACCAGTTTGAGATTGTTTGACCCCTCTGAAAAGTGATCAATATGTGATGAAATAAAATGTGGTATGAAATACGGTATGATTTCCAGTTCCTTCTGGGACCTTATTATCTGATGTAAAATAACTGTCTTACACTGACGAGAACATATAATATTAACAATCAAATAATTCAGTTACAGTTGCTTCTGGTTCAAAGTAAACCAGAATAAGTCACTTTAAGTCAAGCACAATGTTTTACAAAGAGCAAACCAAGGCTGCAGAATCAATAAATAAACACTAAATATTTGGGAAAAAAAGAATGTTCAACAAACAAAACGTTCAAGTCAACAACATACATTTTCTTGACTCACTGATTTTGATATTTCCATCATTTGATGTCATCCCGATTTAAATTTTTTTTTTCTTCAATAAAACCACATCTTTTTGAAGTTCAGTGATGTTCAGTGTGGATTCCGTAGGAGTTTTCTTTTTTCAAAAGCATGTCATCAGAGAACCATGTTTCAGGTCATCGCTGGGTTGGAGGGTAGTGACTGGTCAGAGTTAGTGGATAGGTGAAAGACAAGTGAAGGCAATAAGGGAAAGCAGACGGTGGAAAGTAAAAAGAGTACAAATACATTTTGTTATAGTCTTAGTGAGGCCTGGCGGTGCTTTGGCAGACCTCAGAGTTGACTATGACACTCACTGACCTGGACAGCCAGGGATTCAGGTAAAGGTGGGACAGGGGAGTGCAGAAGGAGGCTCGGACAGAGAGTTTTCATCTGTAAGGTGTGTATGAGTGGAGTGAGAAGAAGGGAGAACATACAGTAAGATGGGTAGACTGTAGTCGACAGCAGAAGAGAAACAAAAAGGAGATGTGTTTTTGGTTCAGAAGTGGATGTGGTTGTGACCCTGGCCTTGCATTCCTCCGTGGTGTCCTCCCTCTCTGTGGCCATGTTTCTTGTGCTTCCTGCGCTCCCTCCTGCCCTTATGGTGGTGACGCCGTGAACGATGGGCTCTCCGGGCTGACAGAGGAAACAGAGGCCAATGGCAGTGACAGCGAAATGAAAGAAGAGGCCAAATCATTTATTTAAGAGCCAAGCCAGACATGGAATAATGACTACAACTGATATAAGCTGGTGATGAATCACTGACAAGCATCAGAGGAATTCAGGGAAAAAAGATCTGTAAAAAGGTCACAACCTCCCCTTTCTCGGTAGAAGTTTTGACAGTTTCCATCCCAGTGATGGAATCTATTTTATCTCTGATACAGTCAACTGGGTGCCCTTAGCAAGAGCCCTCTGAGCTAGCCGCCCACTCGCAGCCACAGTATAAGCGTGTTCCTGGGGTGCAATGCCAAATTAGGCTGCTCCGTCCCTTTCTAGTTTTGCCGACAAAGACATGTTGTCCGTTTTGAATGATAATGACAGTCTAACTCTAGGCCATGAAAACAAATCCGCCAAAAAATATAGAGCTATAGGAAAAGTAATTCTTATCACTTTCAACAGAGAATACATTGCAGCTTTTCATCATCACTGTCACAGTGAGCAATGAAATCAAGGAGCAGTTCATTGAATATTTATATACACCAACCATTTATAACTCCTCTGAAGAAGCAAGAAATTATGCTGAGAAGTTATGACATCTATTCCGTCTGTTCTGTCATAGGTGGAATGAGTCTTTTAAAAGAATAAAATAAATTAAGTTTATTCTAGGGCTCAAAAGAGGTACGATATGATATGATACGATATGATAGGTGTGTGAAAATTACATAACAGGAGACTTTTACTCATTTTTTCAGGAGACAAGTTGCTCTAAATTTAAAAATCGATTCAAGCATAAATTACTGACTGTAAGACTACAGTTTGTAATTTCCTTCTCAGATATGAGAACATGTGCTGCAAATGAAAGCATTTAGTTCTTATGAACCTTTCGTATCTTATGGAGTATAAAAGTCAAATTTTGCTTTGGTTGAACATTTTATGGTTTCAATAAACATTCTTTGAATTTAACTGCTCACCAAAAAAAAAAGGCTCTTCAAAGGAGACCCCAGCTTTTTTAAGTAAGCCCTGGAGATTTTAACTCAGTCTGCAACCAAAGTAATGTTTTTACTTTCAATTATTAGTAATGAGAGTGGGGATGGTGAGCTTGAGTGTGCATGATGACAGGAGCTCCCAAGGGCAGCTAATGTGGAGGTTCATCTTACGGACACGTAAGCTAAAAATAGGTTAATGTAGACGTGAAAATAAACTAAAAAATGAAAACACTGCTTTGGGTCTTACTGTCTGCCATCTGGCTCCATGAAGAGTCCTGTTGTGCAAAACTCACATTTTATGCAGATGATTTTGGGTCGGTCCCATTTTCCGTTGGCACGACACTTTGCAGTGGGCACATGGCGCTGCAGGAAGCCATCTGTACACTGGTAGCGCACTACAGAGTGGATGTCATAGTGGGAACGCTTCCGACCAATCAGAAATGCATTATCCACAGCCGGCGGGGCTCCGCAAAGCACTGACAAATCAAGTAGAGAACACAAGACAAGACAGAACGTTAATCTGATCATTCACTTCTGTTATTTTCACAGATTCTATTAAGGAAGAACAGACGGGATGAAGAGTTATACCTGGATTCCCTACATCAGTGTGCTGGTCTAAAACACTAGCAACTATCTGTCCAAGTCTGTGAGTAAACAACTAGCAAGGTAAGTAATTCAATAATAATAGTAATAGTAATTTAAGAGAAACAGTTGAAGAACAAACAGGATAAGTTAGATTCAGTGAGAATCCTCAGTTGCACAGAGAAACCTATACATATTTGACTGGGTTGAACAACTGGGTTGACTGGTTGGAGACTTAACAACCTCGACCTCGACCACCACTGGGCTACATACCAAACTCCCCACCAGCCATTCAGGATAGATCAGAGGCAAAACGTCTTTCAGCTTTTCTTACTTGTCCAGTTGATTTTATCCAACACAGAAACAAGAAAAAATGTTTACACAAGCATGGATAACGTTTTGCTCAGGGATTGATGGATGGACGCGCCTCAGGGAGGAACCCAAACAACTGCATTGATTTGTTTTTGCTCTCCTGACCAAGGGACCAACCTCTGTGGCGGAGGAAGAAGGCGAATATGTGTTCATCCTGCAACTGGAGCTTCACCCGTCCCTGCCCCAGAACATGTTGTGCACCACATCATGGAAACGATTGAAATGCAATTTCAAGTTAAACTTCCTGACATGACATGCTGAAAGTGTACAACATAGCTGCTGTTATTTAATAGAGGTGAAAGAAGGTGCATCGCGTGAATGTTTTTAACTGTAACACTGAATTGTCACCTACCTCATCTATAAATGTTTAACAATACTGAGGCAACAAGGAACAGAAGAAGTCAGGTTATGTATATTAAAACATAACCATTGATGTGAGCTGCATTCTTCTTTTCATGCATAAATCTCAAGTGCAAAATACTTCTCAAATGTTGTCATTTTTTTTTAATTGAGAAGGAACTTTATTTGTTCAATCATGCTGTGCATTATTTTCAAATTTAGCTTTCAGTTGTAACATATATACATGCTTGTATTGGTGTTTGTGATAGAATTGATTACACTTAATTGATGATGTCTCAACTTCAAATTAATTCAGCACTTTAAAATAATTCTGTACTTTAAATTAATTAAAACACATTTAAAAAGAAAGCTGCAGCAACAAGCGTAGGCCCAACAGTACAACCTGTCAAAGACAAGGCATCATTGTGAGGGATTAAGGATTGTGGAAACTTGTTCTAGGCGAGAGAAACTTCTAAGATGCATCCTAATCACAGTTTTCTAACACCAGAAACTATTGTTCCTGCTCTTGAATGTGAATTACACACTTTAATGCTAAAGGCAGCCATGAGAGGACTTAATCAGCCTTCAAAAATGTTTACAATCTCTCTTAATTCTCTTGTCCTTGTCTTAATACCTCTTAAATTCTTAATAAGGGAAAGCAATGTCATTAACTCAGATGAAAGGTTTAATACCACAGTTACAGTTTTATGTGTTGTGGAAAGAAGAGGTGATAACCACCTCCCTATTCACTCGAGGTGATATCTGACTGAACACAAATGGAGGTCTAAAAGGAAGCTTTCCATTAGCCCTCACCTATGTTCACTGTTGAATGGTTTTTCACAGTGGGGGCAAGAAAAGTCAGGAAGAACTGAAGTAGGGATAAAAGGAAATGCCTCTAGTCTTGGAAAAAGCATATTGAACTGTGATTCTATGGGCGACGCTTAAAGTGAGAAGGTTTTATTTTAAATAAAGCCTAAAACTACAGTTGCTAAGGGAGGAACCACTAGAAAGAACCCATAAAAGTATTCTGAAGCTGCTAGAATAAACATTCATTCACTGGTGGCACTTCTGCGATTCTCAAGGCTGATGAGTCCAACACAGTTTCAAATGTAGATTAAAAAGTTTGTGTAAAGGTTGAAATTGGCACAAAAAAAGTATGTGGTATGACGTCTCCCACTACACGACTCAAAAACTGCATTGTGATAATCTAGATAATGGGATTTAAATGACTATCTGTAATGAAAAAGACTGTCTTCTATATAGCACTATGGATCATTTTAGCATCTTTAGAGCCATCCATCCATCCATCCATCCATCCATCCATTCATCCATCCATCCATCCATCCATCCATCCATCCATCCATCCATCCATCCATCCATCCATCGTACTGAGTGGGTTTATTGGAAAATATTTGCTAACATGTTGTTATATTAGCTTCATAAGGTAAAAACATTGAGATGCATTAAGACAATAACTGCTGTCTTTAAGCAGCCAAAAATATGTATACGGACTTAAAAATATCCATACATGGGTTCATGAAGAATACAGAAGTCTGGGTGAAAGGTGAACGGTGAAAATGGAAAAGATGAGGGGAAAGACAGATGATGAGGACGGGGACAGTCATCTTCTGCAGAAAAAATGCAGTAGAGATCCACATCAGATATCTATCTTTTACTCTATAATAAATAGAACAAAGTCTTACTGAGTCAAACCAGATGATTTAGCTGACAGCTGAAGATAAGTACTACTTTCATGATTGTTAGGTGTGCACTTGAAAGCAGCATGTTTCTCACAGTATTCTCTACTAAGTGTTCTTGAGTTGCATTGTAGGAGGTAGTCAAAGCAAGTGAGTTACTTGGGAAGAGCTGCAGACAGTTAGATGCTGATTACTTTCAGCGTTCCTTCATTGCCCCAAAGCATCTGTACACCTACTGACAATCCTGTTAGAATGAATCAGAGAAACATGGAAGTGTGTGTGAATTTTCAGAGAAACACTACAAGGAGTGAGCCTCATGCGTGAACAGTAGATGTGGACAAATTAATTAGTGTTTATTAAACAAGAAACACAGTGTTATGTTTGTGTGAATGTTTTCTGACAGCCCAAACCAAATGAGAGAAAATAAATGGATTGTACAACAAGAAGTTGCAAATCCCCAAAATATAGATAATAAGCAATAAAGAGGAAGAAAAATATGTGATTGTGCAGTCAGATTTCCTCAGATGATATTTGAATCAGTGCAAACTAACGGGCCCTGTTTTTCATAGCTAATGATTTAAATGGTAAAGAATAGCAGGAAAAGCTCAGATAACATTATTGCAGCCTCAGGTTTTAATTTGAAAAAATAAGAAAAAATTGTTTCTCCAGAGGCGATTTCAGGAAACTTCAAACCTCCACTCTCCATAACTGCATTTGTGTCAACACAAAATAGCGAATGAACACAAACACAAAGAAATATATTAAAGGAGTTGCCAAAAGGAGTGATTTGCTTCCCACACTAGAGTCCAGATAGATCACAGTTTGACAACATCACATGAATGTGACTGCGTATGCTCATGTAATTTGTTTTCATGTAATAATTTTAATCAAAGGGATGCAAACTCACCCTGAGCTCCTTGCAGACGCCCGCTGCAGGAGTGCAACCACATTAGAGCGACGCTACCCATTGAGAAATAAGGAAAAGATTGCAGCGGCACAACAGAAGATTCAGCAAAACTGCTCAATCAAGCGTTTTATTAAAATAACAGCAAACTACTGATAAAGATTTGGGAGCCTCTTTGGTTTCTGGGAGAAAATACCAACGACTCTACAGTAATGTGTAACTTATGCCTCCCCAGGATGAGTCAGTACTGTTTACGAGCTGATTTACACTTGTTTATGGTTGTAATGTCTGTTGAGTCCTGTTAAATGTTTAATAGTTTCGTATGCAGAGTAGAGTAGCGAGAGAGCATCTCCTCACGTCTCCTTGGTCTTGAACTTCTGCTGTTTCCCTGAAATACACCTCGCTGCTCTCTGTAACTACATGCAGCAGTGATGTCTATGATAAGATGGGGTCCCACGAGGAGGAATGTGGCTGCTTGGGTGGAGTTGGTTTAAAGGACCATGAGCTCTGCCTAAATTAAGGACATGAAGACTGTATACTTTTTCAGCATTCACACTATTTTTCCCACGTGGCTTCTTCACCTCCCGGTGAACCTGCCCAGTCTCGTCCAAACCAAAACCTTGTATTTTTAATTCATATTCCCATGGCAAACAAGCATAATAGTTATTTTTCAAAACAAATTTAGTCAATAGAAGTTTTGCTCTCCAAAGTGTGGACTTAGCAATGATTACATCACTTCCTCATGGACAACTCATCTGTAAAAGTTTATCATATTCAAAAGACCTGTATCGTTGAGGATGTACTGCAATATCAGATTTCCTAAACATGAATAACCTAACAATAAAAAATGATTGAATTATTTCAAAATACTTCCATGTCTTCTTAACTGTAATTTCTCCCTCATCCTCTCATGGAAGAGCTTACAGGCAGAAGACTAGATAATTCTTTAGTTGTATGATTAAAATGTAAATACAAAAACTTCCAGGCAACTGGTTTCCATCAAATGTTTTTTACTTTGAGCCTCCTCATGTGATATTGATCCAGCAATTAGATACTGCCAATGAAAGATAAGTACCTGTGATCAAGAGTAGCATCAATATAAAGTGACAAAAGTGATGCTGTGCATAACAAAATGTTGTCATTTGCATATCATGGACTCACTGGTTTTTCAGTTGGATAGATGCAACGAAAAATTGGCCTTGGAGTTCAAGGCTACTTGATCTCTGGACATGTGTTTTAATTATATGATGAACCCAGAGGTAAAAACACAGCTACTTGGGGCTTATCAGTTATTTAGCTCTCTGTAGTGATATGGGAATGCTTTCTGTAACTCTTGGGAAATATAAAAAAATGTTTAACATACATTCCATCAATGCTGATAGTGAAATAACAAATAAGTTTGTTGAGTCTGAATCTCTTTACTTGAGTTCAGAATCACCTATTTTCACTTATTTGGAAAAAAAAAACATCTGCACAACAGATGGTGCTACCACTATGTGATTGATTCAAATGCACTATTAAACAGATAACATGAACTGCAAGCATTGGGATATCAGGTGGCAAATACTCAGCATGGAGCTGACAAACTTCACTGATAAGACAAGGCATTACTGAGAGTGAAAAGAGGCCAACATGAGGGAAGGGGGAAGAGCAGAAGATGCATTGATGATGATTGTAACTGACTGATTAAGGTTAGAGGTGGGCTGTATGCTGTGGATTTGCAACATCAGAGGTGGTGCAACACCTGGCTGATGTGGGAAATAACTTCCTTTCATTCCAGAAGTGAGCTGCTTGTGTTGGATTCCCTGAGGCTTTACAAGTAAACACAACAAATAATTTATAGTGAAATAAACAAATGATTGACTTATGACAGTCATTAAAGATTATAAAGCTTTAATGTTCAGGCTCTTTGAATAATCGCTGATGAGGCTGGCTGAAAAGGGATTCTCTTTATTTATTTTTAAAAGTGATCATAAATTAAGCCCCTCCAGCAGGAGCACCCTAGCAAGAGAACAACCATCACCTTCTTTCTCTCTACTGTCTGTGATAAAGTTTTAAAGGCCTCCAAAACACTTTAGATTGACAAAGAAAGGAATTAGCATATCTGACTCATAAACCTCATTGAATAACAACATTTAAATCCAGAAAAAAAAAAATCAGCATTATGTGAATAATTCAACAAAAAGCAAGTAAGAATTATATTTCGATGCATTTAAGAGTCCTTTTTTGATTAAAAATGTATTTATACGCTTCATCAAACAAACATCAGTATAACATATTTATGATTTAATCTGATTTAATAATAAGGAACAGACTGAAATTGATGCTAAATGAAGTGGAAAATTGGGGGGAATTCAGCTGAAAATTTGTACATCAGAGAAATTTCATGACAAGGAGAATTTGGTAGCACTCTGACAGATACTGATGGTATGAACTGCCAGATAAATATTAGAATAGAAATTTATATTCTAAATTTACTGAGCCCCTGAAAAATGCCATCTAAATATAAGACAGTGAGCGCACCCAAACCTAATTCAATTTAAACAGCAGCCCAAATCTGACATATTGGAAAACACAGACATTCAGAACACATCATGAATTCACTCTAACTAATAATATTTTGAACAAAGGTTTTAAAGTTTGCTCAACTCTTTTTTATTTCACAAAACCTATTTTCATTCTTAAGTTTTTGAGTAGGAGCTGAGAAGCTTGACTTTTACTTTAATTTCACATCCAAAATGTAATTTTAAATAAGGGCCAGATTCATTTAGGCCATCCTCCACCTAGATATTAATATGTGTCTCTTCTTGCCACTGGCTGAGTCTGACCTGTATGCAAATATTTGGTAAAACTGAGCTCTAATGGGCTCTCAGAGGAGAGCGTGGTGGCCTAACTTCAGCCTTAACAAAGGGTGGCTGTGACAGGGGACATGGAGAGGAGCTTGTGGTGTAGAAAGCAAGTGCTCCCATGCTCACTTCAATATGCTCAGCTTAAGTTTCCTGGACACTATGCACAAAGTAATTTCTGCCTGAGGATATACTTCACCTTACTATAGCACAACATTTGGCAGACGAAAAACAGCTGTGACATGAAGAACGGGAGAACTTTTTAAAGATGACAGACAGAAGGAGGAGTGTTGGTGAGCAGTAATGAGTGTGAATGTACGTACGTACGTGATTGAATGAGGAGGTTCAGTGCTAATCTCTTCACGGCACACAGAAATTTATAATGTATGTAAAGCACGACGTAATGTTCAGAATCCCCCCGAAGGTACATGCAGTTAGCCTCTGTGATTTAACAGGAATAGGCTGCAACACTTGAGAGCTACTTTACATAAAATACAAATTGAAGAAAATTTTGTCGCTTTACCATTTCAGACTAAGGAACTAATAGCTCAGTGAGGTTTCTTCTCCCTTGCCTTTTCTCTTACTCTCACCATCTCCTGTCTGTTTCCTCT
This sequence comes from Antennarius maculatus, assembly GCA_013358685.1. NCBI lineage: Eukaryota > Metazoa > Chordata > Actinopteri > Lophiiformes > Antennariidae > Antennarius > Antennarius maculatus. Next base: position 18,598,453 of record CM023610.1, on the reverse strand, counting down.
ATGTCTCACTCTTCAAACTCAAAGCTGTTTCCTCCTAACAGCTTTTTCTTCTTCTCATCTGCAACTAAATGCTTCTATACCTCTCCACCAGTCACCTTAATGAAATGTTAAAGTTGAGCAGTATTTGTGCCACCCTCTCTTCTCTCCTCTTGTCTCTCACCTGTTCCTTTCTTGCAGACGTAGGGCAGATTGTAGTTGCAGGGCACGTCATTCCATTTGCCGTTCTCATGAGCAATCATAACCACGCAGTCCTCTCCTCCAGCAAAGAAGTTGTCTGGCTGGTTTTGACGCCAGTTCTCATATTGCTGTGCACATATACAAAAACAGGCACATTTAACAAATAAATAAATACATAAATATATTAAAAAAAATTTAGGACACTCCCTCTTTAAACTCCAATAATAATAAATTCCTGACTTTGTTTTTTTGCTGTATGTTTTGTTCCTCTGTGTTCCTTTCATAGGTATAAATTGAGAATTCCTCTCTTAATAACGATTAATTTGAAATGTGTGCTTCTGACTATATGCTGAACACCATCCAAAGTCAGAATGAAAAAAGTTTAAAAAAAATCTATGAACAAAGAAAATATATTAATATGGATCACAATAAAAGCTAATGATTAATACTATATGTTTTTCAAAAAACTATTTTGAGCATATTTCAAGGAGAAATACTGAGTCCCTCCACATGGATAGTTTCTGTTGGGTAGACAGAGGGATACCAAATCAGACTCACCAGGTCCATCTTGTCAGTCCACTGAAAGTCATCCTCTACTGTTCGATCGTTTAAACCAATCCAGGTATTGTCATGGCTTAAACCTATAAACAGAAAATACATTATAATAGAATAAGCCCTTCATGACAAACAAATTGCCTACTTACTGTAATTAGAATATCAACTATAGTCAAAATGTGGTGTCAAAATGTGTTCTCAATTGTATACAGTGTAGCTCCTCTGGACAAAATATCAAAACAAAGGGGCGTCAGTAGCTCAGTGGTGGAGCCACTGCCACATCCAATGTTCCTAAGATTGGCGGTTACAAGTTGCTCATATGGGCACTCCACAAAGGGGCTGCCCGCCACTCTACCTTCCCCTGCATGCAGGCCCACTTGTGTGTGTGTGTGTGTGTGTGTGTGTGCTACAGGGGCCTGTACAAACTAACATGTATGCATGCATTTGAAGTACTAACTAGAGTGTGCTCTTAATTTCCCTTCGGGGATCAGATAGGTATATAAAATTAAAAAAAAAAAATTTTAAAAAGGAAAATAGAAGTTTAATCTCTTTATTACAAATAAAATGAAGGAAATCAAATTAACAATAATGTAATACAAGGGCTCCTCAAAGTAGACAATCTTGACTTTTAGAACCTAAAGTGTATCAAACCCCAAATATTCTCCCTAAAAAGCAGATGGTAGACATATTTCTCATTAGTTCAACCATGCCTTATCAATACTACACGCCTGCACATGAAGACTGACTCCAGTGAGGAGCTGAACCAAGTTAAAAAAAAATGGAGAATCCATTTTTTTTATTGATGTGAAAGAAAATTTCCCTATCAAATTTTTTGAATAATTTATATGCAGCATTGTACAAATGTGCATGCACATATACCATGTAGTGCAACTTCAATCATGCCGTAACTGATTAACATCATTACGACACCGATCAATCTTCCTAATGGCTTAGATCTCCTTATTTTAGAAGAGGTGACCATTGTCAAGGACATTAAATAGACTTTTTGCTAACCTTGTGCATATGGCATAAAGATTAGTGCTAGATGGATGGCACCGATCTAGTATCTGTCAATGACAAAAGCTGGATCCAGTTTTACACAGGGATGCTGCTGGTGGTCTTGCCTTATTATTACACATGAAATTAAGGAGCACTACCAGAGGTCGAGAGGCTAAGATTGAGGATATTATTTCATGAGCACTTAATATGTTGAGAAGACTGTTTGGATATTTGAGTGGTACTATTGCCTGACCCAACAAAAGCTTATGTAAAACTTGACATATGCTCATAATTTAGAGAACAAGCGTAAAATAAAACATAGGTGGAAACCACTGAATTTAAAAGGACATATAGCCTGTATTTATAAAAACAGAAAAAATTATAAATGTCACATATTTAGCTCATAAATCACCCATAATGTAAATTAATATGTGTGACTTATGTTTAAATGCTGGTTTTAATAGGTTTTAGCATACTGATACATTTCCTGCACTGGACTCAAATGGAGTTATTTTCTCACACCCACAGGAGTTTTTGTTTCACCTGTTATGGACTAAATCATATCTTTGAAAGACCATGATAGTATATTAAATGCTTTGTCACAGACACTTATGTCTGAGCTTATAGCACAATTTCATTGCAACAAATGGGAGATCCACATTTATTAGGCTGAACAGGCTCTGATGCTGAGAATTCTTTTCAACAGGGAGCAAAATAAACCTCTTCAAAGGCTGTTTGGAGCAGAACTAGACATTTATCACAGAGTTATGGGATACACATAAGGCAAGAGCTGTCATTGCCATGATGGCAATAATAAAGCACAAGAGCAGATGTGAATGAACACTCTGTAGAAGCATTGTGTAGAAGGACAGGGGAGTGAAACCCAGTTAGACTAAAGGCCATAAAATTATCAAATATTTAGATTAAGTGGGGACTTTTGATAAGAGAATACTGGAGAATACTTATTTGAAAGGTTCCTCTATACCCTTGACAAAGACAAAGAATGTGGGTCCATCCATTAATTTTCTTGTAGACAAGATGACTGTAATCTTCTCTTCTAAAGCCACTTTTTCTGCTTCGTGGGGTTGCTGGAGCCTATCTCAGGTGATTATGGTTGAGAGGCGGGGTACACTCTGGACGCATCGCCGGAGCATCATGGGGCCGCATGAAAGACAGACAACTCTCATGCACACACTGACACCTATCGAGAAATTAGACCTAATCAATTCATCACAATTACATGTTTTTTGGAGGTGGAGGGAAGCTGGAGAATCTAAAACCTTGCAATGAGGTGACAGTGCTGCCCACAGAATATGGATCTTCCTGGACAACCTAATGACGCTATAAATTATGGTGTGATCAGTTGTATAATTTTTGCCTTTGGCTCTGCAAGTTCTGCCTTTGTCAATTTGTTATGGAGGATGCTACCTTTAAATACTATATGAGCCACTAGTTGCTACTGAGGAAAAGATGGAGAGGAGAAAACAACAGAGCAGTTGCTAAATTAATCTCAGTTTGACCCATAATCTGGAACGGAACTGTGGTACATGTCATATTCTCATAAAGAATAATAATTCGCTGTATTATGTGAAGCTAGACTTAACTGTCTGGGGTTTCTTACTATTTTCAAGCGTAGTTCAAGTTCATTGAACATCATCAACCTTTATCCCCCCTGCCGCGGTTCAACCTACACCCACCTCTGAGGAAGTTCTGCTCAGGCAGGCTGTGGATGCTGGCCAGGTGGCCGTTATGCTCCCTGCAGTCCTTCTCAGCATCCTCCCAGGTGTGTCGCCTGCTGAAGTATCGGTAGCAGTGTCCGTGGAACTTCCTCCAAGTGTGCTCACAGCCTTCAGTGTCTGAAGGAGCATGGGGGATTGGGGAAAAGTACAGGGAGGTAATTGAAAGAGATGGTGATTAGTCAATGGAAAATCCATTTGGGAAGAGAAATCTGTTCTTTTCACCACTAAACACTCACAGCTAAAGGATGGAAATTGCACAGGGAAGAAGTAAGAGGACAAAGAAGGACCAAGAAAGGGGTTATGATAATTACTCCTTTGTAGTTTTTCTATCCTGCCACAGCAAATTCTTCCTATCTTGCAGCCCACAAGATCTACATATTGCCCCCACACCCATCCCTTTCTGCCCCCCCTTTATTTGGTCCCAACTTGATTTAAGTGCCCTTTATTAGACTCTGCTATGTCTCCATCCTTCCATCTCTCTGCATCTCTCTTTGATTTGGACTTGTAATCCATGGCAGAGGCAAGCCAATGGTGAGAGAGCTTAGTTCAATGAATGCGGTTTTAAGCTATTCAAATGCCAACAGCCCTAAGAAACTGCTTCTAGTACATAGCTCCGGCTTGGTAATTAAGGCCTGTCACAGCCTGTCAGCGCACCGACTCTCCATCCTCATATCCCTCATTCCTTCCTCCCTTTTTCCCCTTTCATCTCTTTCAGATATCGCCCCTCATTTGACTGGGGGTTAGCTGTGTCACTGTAAGCCTTACATTTCAAATAAGATGTGTGTTTGTGCGTATAGATCTGTGTCTATCTGAACATGTGGAGATCTATGCTCTACTGATGCACTTTTGGCTCAATTTGTCAGCTAAGCCGCTCCTGGTTTCCCCTCATTCTCACCCTTACCCCTCTTGTGCCCCCCTCCCCATGCAGGGATCAGGAAAAAGGCCTCAGCTATTCCCCCAACAAATCTGAAGCGACACCAGCAAATTGGGTGGTGCAAATTGGGCCGTATGGGGCTTTGCTTAGTATGCAGAGACAAGCAGTTAAGGCTATGAAAAGAAAAGGAACAGAGAAGTCCATTATGAAAGTCATTCTATACTGAAATATGAAATAAGGGCCCGAAAACCTTGAAACTGCTTTGAGAGTACATTTCATACTATTAAACTCTCCTCCAGTTCCTATGTGGTTGAGATGCAGTGCTGTAAAGTGCCGTGACACCATTTCTCAAATGGACTGGGTCATCGTAGCAGAGTGCATTAGTTAGCTCAGAAGCTGTGCACCAACGCCTCTAGTAAGTGCAAAAGTGAAAAACACACTTATCGATGGTGATGAATTTTGCTGATGATACACGATCACGAGGACACGTGATATATCATGTTCAGAAGGTAATCTCACCGTCACGTTTCAGACAGTAGGCGCACACCTCTGTCACATCAAAGCGGTCACACGAATGAACGTGCTCAACATTTAAACACGCAAGTTGGTTGCAGACAGAAGGAAATGAGGAATGACAGTTAGAGGTAGAAGTAAATAAAAAATCCTGACAACTGGCTTCTTGTTTTCTTCTTTTGGATTTGTCATATGTTTTACTTATACTTAGTTTGATAGTTTGTATCAAAATAAACTTTTACATATTATTTATAGTATTGGAGTGGTACCAGGGTGTCGTGTGGTTGATGATGATGTGTCTTGTACTATCTTTTGTTATAATGGATGTGCCTGTCCACCGTGTGGGCAACTAGCTTGGGATCCAATGGGATCTGGGACGAATTGTGCAATTTCTGCACTCTATTTGTGCAGTTTGGTGGTGAATGCTGTGTTTCTCACTGTGATAACTGTATTATAATATATTCTTAACATACTGTATGTTGTATGACTACATGTGTATTTAGGAGAGGTGAATAATTTCCCCTTGGGATTATTAAAGTATTTTTCATTCATTCACCATTCATTCATCCCATTTCAAATGGTTACTTCACACAAACATAAACCCATGTTAGTCACATAAAGATACAGTATAATGTTTAAAAAAACACACCTGTCATCCTGTCATTGTCTGACTAAACAGAGGTCACGGAGTACTTCTGAAGTTTAGCACTGAGATCGGCCACAAGCACAAACTTAATCTAAAATGCTTAAAGGCTACTTTAAACAGATGTATGTTTAGTTTAGTTCATTCAGTACACAAGTTTAGTGCTACTTAACCTCCAAGCATTCAGTATGGACTTTGGAGTGGAACCTCATTGTTACGCGAACTTCAGCTCCGTAAACTTACTGTAAGTATAAATGTCTCCTGGTGTAATGTTTCCGGACAATTAAGTATTCCATTTATTTTTGCTGTTATCATGCCCCGATCCACCTCCAATCAGTTCATTACCTTCACCTGCCTTCTCCTCACTCACCTGCAGTCACTCCCCTGATCTGCCTCAACCCTTCATATATCCAGCTCATCCCTGTCCTCTGCCAGATGGTTTAGTGTTCACCCTGACTCTCTTGCCAAACACTGTGACCCTGTATTTAGGTTTCCTCTGCCAGTTGTGTTTGAGTCGTGACACCTGGTGAGTTTGAACACATCAATGACACAAAACAGTTAGCCATGTTAACATTTTTAGCCTCCTCTGGGTGGCTCAGTGGATCATTGGTCGGCCATGTTTACTTGACAATAACCTTAGACATTCAGACTGCACTCTTTACCGCGGAACACTTTGATGCTGCAAAGTGGATCTATTCATGCTCGTGAATACGAGGTGTGCTGGTGTGTCAGAAATCCCAACTATAATTTGGTATCATCATTGTTTGAATTGAAAATCTTTTTGCATGTGAGCTCCGCCAACACTAAAAGAAGCTCTTGAAGGTCCAGAATTGAAAAGAACTGTTGTGCTATGTGCATTATCAACAGTGAAACCCAGAGAAAACATACTTTAGTCAAGGTAATTGTCAGGTTCAAACAACCTACAACATTTAAAACACACAAAAAGAAGACAACAGTTATATTTTTTTACAAATCTCCACCCCGTTCTGAGCATACCCGCCGAAAACCTCTCTTTTTATTTCATTAGGGCAGTCCCTGTTTACAATGTGTCCTAAGTGATGGGGGATGAGAATATCAGCAATGCACCAAGTATGGTGTAGTGTCACAAGAGGAAAACGGTCTTCCTTTATCTGCTGAAACAGGACATTATGGTGTAATGTCCTGTTTCAGCAGATCAGGGTTTACTTCCTAAAATAGTCATCAGTTGCTACCTCAGCAGTGACCTTTCAACCCCTGCTAAACACAACTCGGTGCATAGCAAAAAACTCACACATTTATACGTTCATGATATCAAAGAATGAAAACGAGTAAATGGGGGATAACTTATGTACATTAATCTAACAGTAATGTTGCACTTCAGTCAGTATCTTGTCACAAACTCCTGTGGAAAGTTTCAATGATATTTTACTGATGGACATGAATAAAATTTTCAAATCTAAAACATTTATGACTGGATCACATCTGATGTTCTTCTGCAGTAACGTTTCTCACAGCATTACAAAGTTATGTGTTATCATTGCCTTGCTAAAGAGACCTCAAGATGCATACTGCGTGTTTCATTTCATAATATACACACCTAAGGACAGAACACGTGTAATCTTTTTAAAACTAAACCAAACTGACCATCTCAATTTAATAAGCTCTTTTTCAAAATGACATTTTTAAATTAACAACATAAATAAATGTTGTTAACAACATAAATAAAAACATAAATTATAGAAATATGAATATTCTAGGACAACAACTAACTTCATTGGAATAGAATATTCATGACATCTTTTCTGACCTGTCAGTTGCTTGCTTCCTTATGCATATTTTTTTCTTACTGTTCAAACCACAAAGGAATGTTTACCAGTCACTTCCCTATTTTTGTTTCAATGCATGTTGTAATAATTTTCAGGAAGACTACCTTTTGTAAAAACTAGCGATGTAAAATATAGATTGTATAATACTGAAATAGTTTGAATAATGCTGGCTATTTAAAAGTTTCACAGGAGACTACTTACATTAGAATCAGGATTTTACACTCTGCCTTCTCTATCCAGCCCCTCCAGTGTGTTTTTTAACAGACAGCAGCTGATTACTGTTAGCACATTATAACAGCTGATATTTTTGGTCATATCTGACCAAAATTAGTATCTACTGCTGAAGCGTTCTCCTCAGTGGACTGCTGACATATTCATTTACTCTGTCATCACGTCTGGATGTTACCTGCTCAAATTGTTTGCACACATGGTAGCTGTTAGATTGTATTAGTATTTGGAGCAGGTCCAGTTTGGCTCATAAGGGGTGGAAAAAGAGTTGTTATCTACACAAACAGGGACAGGAGAGTCAGGATAGGTGTCAGAGTTGGACACACATGCACACACCTATAAATTAAAAATGCACACTTTAATTGAATCACACACAAACTGCTGAGGGGTCCGGACTGGCAGTATTCCCAGAGTCTGTGTATATAGGTGTAGTGCTGCTGGCCACATTTGACTTAAACACCTTTAAAACTGGGACTACAAACTGCAGACTCAAGTTTCAACCTGGGGAATTTAAAAATATATGAAGCAGTTTAGTGTCCAAGGAGGGAGGAAAAAAACACTGAAGACTACAGTAAGTGAAGTGAAAACTAAATGCATCCAACATGGTAAGATACAGAGTGGGAGGACAAAGAAATTGTGAAAAGAATAAGGGAGGTAAAGATCCACAGAAATGGAGAGGGAGATGTAGAGAGTGAATGAAAAGCAGAGATAAAAAGTAAACAGGCATGTTTTTCTCCCCCTCAGATCTTCAACATAGTCTCTGCTGATTTCCTCTCCCACTCGCTCACAGTGAGACTCAAAGCCCGACATCACATCAGCCTCTTCAAATATTTAGACATTATTCAAGTCGTCTCCTTTTTCCCATTTTCTCTCTGTCAGGCAGAGAGTGGTAGGGGGTATGTTTGAACGATTAATATTCCCTTAGACTTTAGTGAGCGGCAGTTAGGAAATAAAAGGCCATACACTGACTGATTGGGTCGTTTATACACATCACTAAGTGATATTTCTGCTGCTTGGCTTTTCCTGATCCCATGAATGATGAAACGATGTGTGTTTGCATGCACGTCTGCGTGCTGCCATTTCACCTCCCCCCTGCATGGCTGTTTGAAGGCTGACAGCTCAATGTGCCATTTGCGAGAGGGCAGATGACAGCAGTGGAGAGAGCGAGAGAAAATAAGTGAAGGAAGACGAGATGAGGGAGAATGCTGATGGCCAGTGACAAAGGTGAGATTGGGCAGAGAGTTTGTGAAGGGCTGTGGAATTATTGATGATTGATATGAATGCAGTGTTGATAAATGGAATATCCCAGGAGTGTGATTGTTACAATAAAGAGTAATGGATGTCAGAGTAAAACAACTTCACAGTGCAAAATGCCTGAAAGTCCAGTCAGCATATGGAGCCCATGTATTTGCTGATTGGTGCTGATGTAGCCCAGGCCCTTATTGGTTAAATACAACCTGTTGAGCCACTTTCTTTCAAATGGACAATGTATGATCAGTGTAAAGTGAAAACACCCACAACACATGTCCAGGTGTTTCCATTTTTTTGCATCTTAGCTAGAATCGTTTCATAAATGAGTGGGCAGATAATGGACTGCTAGGGAGTAGCTAATGTAAAACACATAGAAGTGATATCAGTTTCCTTTGTGCTTTCAGAGGATGTCTGGTGTGGTATATCAGGAGGGTGGGAAGTGTGGGAGGCTTGGGCTGTCTGTGGGCAGAGCCAAGGACAGGATGTCAAGTAGTCAGTCACCAGGCTGAAAATAAAAGCAGGATGCTGCGTGGCACCATCATAAACTATGATTCTAGTGGTAATCGTTTAAATGACGCTTTATGTTGTTTACTTTAGAATTAGTGATTGTTTTTAATTTTTGGGTTCTCAGGAATTAATTGTTGCTAAATGTGATACTGAATCTGAACAACAGTGGAAAAATAAGACAAAGAAAAGATGAACAAAATGACAATGCACACATACCGAGTCACCATGTCTGATGTGTTATAGTAATGGTGTTCTAGGGTTAATAAATTCTGACCCATGACCCACCTTCTGAAAAGTTGCATGGAAATTAGTTAGTTTTGCATAATCCCTCTAAACATAATCTGGTGGAGGTTGTGCGGATATTTCTTTTTCTATGTTTCTTCTAGACTGGTTCAGAAGCCAGTGGCATAATTTGTTTTGCAAGATGCACGCATTATTTCTGTGTTTGAGCCAGTGGAAAGTAGAACCACAGACACAAGAACTAAAACTGGTTTCAGCTTCATATTGTTGAAAAAACAATATGACTTCCTAAAGAGTTGATTGAAAACACAGTGTGGCATAATAAAAGTGAGATGACAATAAATGAACACAAAAGGAAGTACAAAACTACAAACCTGACTTGGAAAATAGTTTTCATAAGAAAATTACAACAAGCTCAAAAGGCTTTTTTGAACAGTTCAAAGAACAATTTAACTCCATCGGAAGCGTTGATCGAGAGGAACACAGTCTCCTCTTGATCTGCATCTCTTCGCTCTTTTCATCAAAGCATTGCTCTGATGCTTCCTTCCATTCTCTTTTCTTTCCTCTCATCTCTTCAGCCTTCCTGGTAAAAGAGAGGGAACCAGCAAGTGTTGAACACCATAGCATATGGAGTGAGAGGCATGCCTTGTTGTTATTCCATTTGGATAGCCTCTGCCAGGATTCGGTAAACCTTCAGGGATATTTTATGTGTGTTCTCTCCGCGTCTCTGGCCAAGAGACAACCATGGGTGAGGCAAATAAAGAACATGTGGTTTCCTCACTCCCTCTCCCCTCTCTCTGTCTTGGCACGTGTCCCTCTAGACACATTATTTGAACGCATGAATCTTCATTAGCATTAATTGCCTCCAAAGACCCTGAGGATGCAAGAAAATTAATTTTGAGTCAAACTTTCTGCTGAGTTGCCAGTTTAGACTGCAGAGGCTGAGCAGGGAAGGACTGAAGCGAAGTGGGCTAACTCGGATGTCTTCCTCAGCCTCGCTGTCAACTCAAAGAAAACCGCAGACACAAAAACCTGAGACTGAAAACAACGATCCAATGGTTCATATTGAACAGCAAATCTGATCACAAGTTCAGACCAGGGGCTCAGTGTTATATCTATAATTGACCAATAGGATGTCAGGAAGAGACACTTTTGCCTCAGAGGCAATGGCATGAGGAGGGTGAACCACCTGACATCTATGATAGTGAAAACCTGGAATGAACTTGGATCACCAGGGAGCTGTCAGCATAACTCAAGCAAAGGTGCCATATAAAGGATGCCATATAAAGGATGTCAGAGAATCATGTTGGGACGGCGTATTTCCATTTCTCAGCCGTCTGCACTGTCTGCACATTATGACATCCTGGTGAGAATGTGTCGCTGATTTAGCATTATACTCACTAGTAAATTTTTAGAGTGACAATGTACTACACTGAAATTAACACACCAGAACAAGATTTATTGTGTTTTTATTCTGCTCAGTCTTCATCGCTGTGAATATCTGTTGCCTACATTGCTGCTCAACTTTTGAAAGTTCGGCTGTAGCTTTTAGAGTTACCTTAAACAGAGAAGATGAGTCACCTACAAAGGTCTGAAGAAATGTTTTTTTGAAACAGACTGCAAGCTTTTAAGTTTAGAAAATACCAGTCCAATAAACTATGGCTCTGATCTAAGGTTTTAGAAATTTTGAGATCATAATAAAAACATGAGATGCCAACTCTTGGAATTAGCTGCTTCAACAGGTCTGTTAAAACCAAAGGATATACTCAAAATGACAACAATGTTTTTAAGGGATCATTTAAGCACTCATTTATACTTAATGACTCTAAATTCAAATGATTTGCTTTAAAACTGTAAACATTAGAGGATTTAGGAACAGGAGAAAATGAGGAGACGTGTCAGATTTAGTGAGATAGTGGCGTAAGTGTGAAGCGTCAGAGGGACTTCATCTGGTGCTTTCTGAAGCACCGCTGTCCGTCGTCTCAGCCTGCTCTCCGCTCTCATTAGTCTCAGTGTGTAAAGTCACACTATATCATCTGCTGCCTGCTTTCAATCTGCAGCAATGGTGTTTCTGTTGGCATTAACCTACTCAAAAGTCTCCATATCTGCCTGCCCCAGATTCACCCGGAGTCCTCTTTGGAGAGTAAGTTGTGCTCTACTTTGCTTGAGGTTCTAGTTTTTGTTTCCCTGTCAACTTACTGGCATGTTTCTGTGAATGCATGGGTATTTCGTACGTGTTTGGAAATGTGAATGTAAGTGGTAGGGCTAGTGTGAAAGTTAAGAGGTCCTGCCCAGGACAATTTCTCTTACATTCGATTTCCATTGCCTTCAATGGATAGTGGAGGTATACAGTATATGGTCCCGGTGCAATTTTGAACTTTGCAAACTCTTCAAATACTTTCAGGCTGAACTTACTAGCATGATCAAGAGCTGCACAGGCAGGAGTTACCAGTAATATTTCCCAGGAGCTGCTTTAAAGCCTGGAGGGGGTGGATTACTTTACATAAGGGAATGAAAAAAGAGATGAGTGAAATGATGGATGGAATACCGACTTTGCATCTCAGTGTACAGTGGAGGAGATTGCATTCCTCACAGATAACGAAACAGTAAATCGACAACAGTGATGAAATAGCCAAACAATCCTTTTTTACATTTCTGCTTATCGTTTGTATATTATATGCTCGGTAAGGAAACATATTAAATTCCTGTGGATTTGATTACAGTTTAATTAAGATGAGTTATTGCACCTCACTGCAATTTTACAATTTGGAGTCCAAGTGAAGGATTTCTAAGGAATTCCTGAATTAAAGAGTGACATAAGGGTAGGCAGACTCAGGTTAAAAATGCTAAAAATGAATTGGAGCAATCTAAAAGTTTGAGCTTCAGTACTTTTTTAAAGGAAATATATTTGACTTTTTATTTGAGCTTTCAACTTTGAGAAGTGAGCAATTTTGGTAAAATTGGAACAGATTGGCAGATCCTCTCCAAGAGATATTGGGGGGTTAAAACTTGGTTTCAAAGTGAAGGTCTGAGCCTGCTGTTGTGATGTCGAAGGTTAACATCTAGGGAATCTGCAATGTCAATGACCGTCCTCACATGTGCGCATCAATAGCTGGTATCTGAAATATTGTCGCAGCTCTAAGAAACGTTAAAGTGGCTCACAAAAATCCAGTCATACTTGCAGAGAGATGTTCACAGAATGTGACAAAACCTCCTGCGGTGGTCCAGAGATGAGAGGCAGAAGAAGATGCAAGATGTGCAAGGAGTGACAGCAGGAAGGCAGGGAGAGGGAAGAAGGAAGGCAACATGAAACAGAGATGTCTACAGTAGGGGAAAAGCAAAATAACAAATCCGCAGTTACATATTATGTTGTTTTTCCTCCCTAGAAAGACTGAGCGACGGATAAAAATACTGACTGGGGGAAAGAAGCTGATGAGAAGAAGTCAGCTAATGCTTCCTCCGTTTCTAATCACTTCAGTGAGGCTCAGAGAGATTTGGTGTCTGTCTCTGCTGATTAGGCAGTGAGCCAAAAATGAAATAAAATGGTGGGATGTGTGTGTTACCTCAAACACAACTGCATTTTCTTTACAAAGAGTATAAGTTTACGACTGATCTTAAATTGCTAAGAAAAGCCCATGAGAATTATTCAATTGTTTTCCGTGGGTGAAAATTAAAGAACTGTATTATCCAAAATATTATTTAGAGCTCACAATTTAAATGTATCAAGTCTGGCAAAAGTTTAGTCAATTGCTAAATAAACCCGAATAATTCCCACCATCCTCTCAGTACCTTCACTCTAGGACCTCTATCCTCATCAACTCACGACAACTGAGTCTCAGATGGGATCACCATGGTAACAGGCCAGTGGGAGACAGCAGTCGAAGGAATACTGACAGTAAGAGTGGCGCTTTGCTCTGAACTTATACACCTGACTGCGTGCACGTGCACACACACACACACACACACACACACACACACACACACACACACACACACACACACACACACACACACACACACACACACAGCACATTAAAGAGAGAAAGACCAATTTGAATTAGAAGGAGCAAAGTAAAAGGTTAATTTTCAGTGTTTCCACTAGACCTCCCTCTGCATATCAAACTGGTATCAAACTGTAATGCTGAGCGGTTCCTGTTGTGAACGGTACTTTTCACAGTTTGAATCCTATGTCTCTTGTCAAGCAGAGCAATGACAGATAAAAGTGACAGAAAACAGACTTTAGGTTTACAACATCAGACCTGCTGCTCCCAGTCAGGCAGCAACACAGCAGGAGAGGAATCAGTTGTGCAACTCCAGTCCATGTCAGATGAGACCAACGCTCTGGAGATGCTTAATGTGTGTGAATATGTATATGTGTTTGCATGGAAGAGAGGAAAAATTGGAATACCATTGGCTGGTAATATCTCGTTCTTACACTTTAATGGCCTGCCAAGATTCGAACCTGAAGTGTGGGACTTAATGTTAAGAAAGGGCAACTATATTTAAACCCTTGCAAGATGAATTAACACAGCTGATAAAATCCATCACTGACAAATAAATCTGATGTTGCACTGTAGCACTCATTTAAATTTACAACCTCTAATGCGCTGATTTTTTGGTTTTTATTTGATTGAAAGTAATATCTTAATTTTGAACTTTATTTAATTGCATTCAGGTTAACAGTAAATTGAAAATCATTATATCCTGTTCTCATCGACATTTTACACAATGTCCCAAGTTTTTGCGGTATGGGGTTTTTGTACAAATTTCCCGCAGATTTACAAATGAGACCCTTGGGCTTTATCCCATCAAAATTTCCAACCCCCCCAAATTCTGTTCTATTAACTGTAATGTGTAGCAGCTGCTGGTTTTCCTCATTGTAGTCTGCAATGACATGTCAGCCATGTTTTCATACGAGGTGCAGTTTGTGAACAGCCTCCATGGCCGCCTCCTCACAGGGGAATTCCCATAATTCAAAACCAGCTGGATGCAGGTGTTCTGTATAAACCTGATACATTATTCCAAATGGCTTCCCTCTCCCTCGTCCTCCATCTCTTTGTCTACATTCAGCCTCATCCTTTTTCTTACACTGTCTCCATTTGCACATCCTCATTAACTCCATATTCCTGAACCTTGTTTTCTCTCAGCCTGTGTTTCCACAAGCTGCTCCACTATTTTACATTAATCTCCTTTCCACCCGTCTTGTAACCGTCTCCCTTCCCCTCTGTTTTTCTCCCTCCACTATCACATCACCTTGTTTGGCTTTCTTATATCCCTTCTTTATCTGATGTAACCATATCCTCATATTACTCTCAATCATTTTTTCCATCAATCTACTTCTCTAAGTAAAAGTAAAGTTTACTGACATTCTTACCTTTCTCACATGTAGCTCCTCCATAGCTGGGTAGACAAAGACAGACGAATGAGTTGACCTCATCAATACAGGTTCCTCCATTCTGGCATGGATTAGACTGGCAGTCATCAATATCTGTAGGGAGAGAGAAAATGAGAGGGTGATTCATATGAGATACAGACACACACACTTTCCAAATTTATAGTTTAAACTTGCTGCTACAAGTTACCTAGCAAAACCTGAAGAGATCAAAACTTTTGAAGAGTTTAAGGGCATTTTAAAGAAAGTTATAATTAAAGTGAATGGATTGAACTTCATCACTGAGCAGTTTGGGATGCGATGGAGCGCATGGCGCTAATTGAAATGTATTTGCGTGATGTGCCACAGTTCAGGTGTCAAACCTGAGCCACTACAGCGAGAGCCAGCCAGAGTTACACTGACTCTCCAACAATTACACTGCTCACACAGATTCACCAGCTGTCAAACAAAAAACTGCATGTCTACTATACTATGTGGAATATATTATTTATGACATTTATTATTACAGTCTATAGTACATAGTCAATGTTTATGCACATCAGAGACACTGACATGCGGACTGAGATGCTGCATGGGTGAGAGTTTGCTCTGTTAAATATACAGTAACTATTTTCTCTGCCTTCTCTGGGCCTGGGGGCAAAATCATTAAAACTGCATCTGGTATCCTACAACTGAGGGTTTCCCTGAGGGCTTGGCAAGAGGTCATGGGAGGAAGAGGGGGTGGTGAAATACTATGGGGGAAGCAGGAGAAAATCCAGAAAAGAGTGGATATAGAGATGCTCAAAAACACAGACAAGAGTAGAGTGAAAAAAGTATTGTTGGGGGTAAAATAATGGGAGTGTGGGAAGTTGGGAAATTTCACGGTTGGATTACATGGCCTTTAATCCATCTCTTCCATCACATCTTTGTTTTTTTAGTAATCAAACTACAACTGAAGTTGCATTTATCTCTTCTGTCTGCTAAGACATAATCTCACTTTATTATCTCTAGTTTTACAGTCTTTAGAATCACACCAAGGAGTTGACAAAGATCTCATATAAATCTATTAGAGGGCGGTGGTGATTGCCAGTGGGATCCGTTCTGACGTCTCTAGGAGCAGGTGTCATCTGCCAGCGGATATAGTGAGGTTATTCCCTAAAACAATTACAATCTCAGCCTTTTTTAAAATTTAACTAATAGTTCTACAGCTAAGATATACAGTAAAGGTTAGTAAGGGCAACTCTCCTGAATTCCGCGTTTAGCCTCAAACCTCTCCCTGAGAGAGCAACACTGGAATGTTCAAGTCATAATATGTTAATAATATTTAATCAGTTCTGAAAAAAGCTAAATATTCCAGCAATTTCATTATGAACGGATGCTGAAATGAACCAAAGGTAAGGCATTCATTTAGAGCATAAATAAGTTCTTTTATATCCATCTTGATGGGAGCTTTACTGACATTTGCTTTATAGCTGTGTCCAATTGCGTTGGAGCAATTTCAGTGTCACATTTCTTAAAATGTCAAATCAATTTGAGGAATGAATTGATTAATACTTTCCAGGAAAGGTAGTTAATTTTCAACAGAACAGGATGAAGAGTGTGAGAACATTCTGAGTGCTAACAAGGCAGTCAGACTGCAACATCCCGCGAAGGGTAGGTCAGGGTGCCCTGAAAGTAGTACCTGATAAGTGCATAGCTTTGACCTTTCAGGGTAGGTCAAAGCTGTGCACTAGCTTTGACCATAGATCAAAGCTAGTGCATAGCTAGATCAAAGCACTAGCTTTGATCTAGCACTATTCACTATTCACACTGCCCTTATCCCTCGTCTTTCTATCTTATCTGGTTCCTGATTGTACAAAAGTTGAAATTTGAAATTTGCATCATTTATTGTCCACCATTAAGCTTTTATGTCGTCAGACCAGCACTGAATTCTTTTGTATATGGAAGATTACTGTGACATGTTGAGTATTTTATTTGATGCTTTTCATTCTAAACTAAAGAAAATAACCTTTTAGATTTTAGTTTTTCCAAAGTTTTTACCCAAAGTATTTATAATGTAGCAGCAGCTGGACAAAACAGAACACTATGAATAAAAAACAACCATGATTCTCAACTACATCAAGACAGAGCCATGAATGAACCTCTTAGGAGCTACATGTAATTGAAATATGATAGACACTGAGCCCCCCCCCCACACACACACACACACACTCAGCCCCATCTCTTCACTGATGAGCCAGTTTGCCAGTACAGCTGTTCAAATACGAGGAGCAGCTTCTGGGCAAGCATCTGGCCTCATTAAACACTGCAGCACTGAGGTAAGGAGAAAAGTAATCTTCAAACCACTGGGGTCAATAATGTACAGTTTTGAACATCGGGTACTAAAGGGGCAACAGCCGGTGGGTAAGACTTTTACCGTCATAGAAACCAACCTGTAGACACTACAGGCATACACTGACAGGTTTGAACACAAGATATGAGTACAAATGGGTCAATAAAACAGGCTAATACTTGGATGCCAGATAATAATGCAGGTACCATAGTATAAGGACTATGTATTTGCGTCTCGCAGCTAATCAAACAACAGGCCTAAATGAAGTTACGATGCAGCTTGGCCAATCAAGATGTGGATCTAGTTTTAAGTCTGCACCAAAAAGAATGCAAACAAGAGACTAAGGCAAAGAAATTGAAATGAATGAATTCAGTGTCCGTCTCCCTTGTTTCCACTCAGATGGGTGGACATTGAGTGGATGTAGATTTTTTCATTCAATGTCCACTTTGTCCATTTGGCTCAATCAGACAAAGCAGGTGGTGTGCGTGCCTTTGCATGACTGTATTCGTATGTGTGTGTGTCACACTATTTGGCTCACTCCCCAGTACAACAAATCAGGCCTGGGCACTATGGGGGTCTCTAGAGAGTCGAAGAGAGTGCTTGCTCCACTTATCGGCTGGAAGAGAAATGGATTGGGGGATAAACAGGTGCCAGCCACCGTGGTAATTGGTTGGTGCAGCAAACACACCAGTAACACTACCAGGTTTTCTTTTGAGCCAGGATTATTAATTTGAGTCTGTCAGGAGAAGCAGAAAAGGATTTAAAAGTTTATACTGTTAAAAAAATGGCAGAGGAGACACTGATTTGAAATTAAATATGAAATATGGCTCAGCATTGAGAGAAAAACATAGTTTACGTGTGGATGTTTAATTGCAGGAAAAATATGTAACCAACTCTTCTTGTTTGTCTACAGTCTCTGTGTGCATCTGAGGTCAGTGGATGACTCTGAGGACAGGGGATGGGGGAATAGATTTAGAGAAATATGGGGGTGGATGGAGAGAGAGCAGACAGCAAAACTGAGGGTGGTGCTCGTTGACAGAATATCTGGAGGCTTACTGTAGGCATGTGTCGAAACAGGATATGAATAATGGAAAAGGGGCAGAGAAAGAAATAGACAGAGAGAAGGAAAGGGACAGAAAGCAAACAGAAATCGTTTGGGAGAAGGATCTGAGTCAGCCTTTCTCCATTTCCCTTTTGGGATTATTTGTCAGTACAATAGATCAGACTAAATTCCTATTACCTGTTTACTCAACCAGAGCTTTGTCCGGAAGATCAGCTCCATCACCTGTCTGGCCTCCCTAAAACACCATCCCTCCCTCATCTCTATGACTTTGTCACCTCTGGGTTTTTTTTTTTTCTTCAGCTTTACAACAGTAAGATTTATATTTTCAATTCTACCCCAAGTCATAGTGTTTGTGAATACTCAGGCCCGATAAAAAATAAACAGCTCTTTCTCTGTTTTATATATAAACTGCAATCAGCAATTTCATGGCTGTGAATCCTTGTGGGTTTGGAGAGGGAGGAGTCCTGCCGAAACAGAGGGTCCACTCAGAAGGTAATGAAGGTTTGGAGGGCAGAATCGATATTTCAGCCAAGAACTGACATGCATTAACGGATGGTATATATTTTACTGGCCAAGTCACTGTCGTAAAAAGTATTGCATAGTTACTGATGACTCCCTTTCTGATGTCATCCTTTATTTTTTAGTAAGAGCTAGTATAGAAAAAAGTCTGCAAGATAATATCCAATATTAATATATAATACAGTATAACAATGTGAAAAGCCCTCAGTGGGTGGTCATCTCAACCTTTTCCAAAATCACACTCATATGCCTGAAACCATATTGTTGGGTCACTGGACTTTTTTGTCACAAAAATCTGGTGGACATTCATGTGAAGCCACACCATGTTATTGACAGTCACTGAGAACAACTCCTCAAAATGTATGATTAGATTCATGCATGGCTCTTCCTTAGAAATAAAAGACAATGTCAAATAATGTCAGTAAAAGGTTTAAAAATTCAGATTTTAGACCCAAGACGACGAGTTTCACCAGAATAAATACAGTATGTTGAGTGGTTGTTGTGAAATCCTGCTAATATACCAACAAACTGACCAACCGAACAACTGACCAGCAGAATTTATTATTATCCAAAAGTTACCAAAAAATGCCAAAGACTTTTTTACATTAATAACGCCTTTGTGGGCTAACAGAGGATGAGCTCAGCATTTGGAGACATACTGTATTTGAAAGATTTTTTTTTTCTGGATCTGTAGAACAACCGAAATACGTTGCTACATCAATGCATTTTCATTTAAAAGTTATGTGGCTGATTGCAGAATTACGATTGACAAAATGAGAATAAAGTGAACAAACAAAATAAGAGGAAGGAACAATAAATTCCGTCTCTTGTCCTGTGGTGAAACCGTCCTTGTCTCTCAAAAAGTACTCAGTCAAGAATCTGTAAAAAAAACTGATAGCTAAAAAAAAGACAGGATTATATATTTTGGCATATTTTATGTATAAGCTATTACGTGAGCGGTTGCTGAGTAAAATTAAATTGTGGGACTTTGTTACCCAAAATGTATATAAAAATGTCATCCAAGTGCAAGTTACAAAGGAACTGATGTTTTTTTCTCTGTGAGAAGCAACTTTTTGCTTCAATGATGGTAAGAGAGGAATTGTTCCTTGGCTGTTATGAATCGGCAAGATATTTCAAGCAC
The DNA here is from genome assembly GCA_013358685.1 of Antennarius maculatus. Taxonomy (NCBI): domain Eukaryota; kingdom Metazoa; phylum Chordata; class Actinopteri; order Lophiiformes; family Antennariidae; genus Antennarius; species Antennarius maculatus. The sequence goes on along the minus strand of CM023610.1, from coordinate 18,578,496 downwards.
TCCAAGGGAGATTAATAAAGTTTATTTCCAAAGGAATGTTTGTACTTTGTGAGATGCTGTTGAAGAAATCAGTCCAGATAGAGCAGATTTTAAGGGCACCACACCAAGTCATGAAAAACGGTAGCATTTATCAGATGTAGGAGATATTGTTGGACATACGCTTGAGGGGCGGCGGTGGCTCAGTGGTAGAGCGTGCGGTAGAGCGGGTCGTCCACTGTTCCAAGATCGGTGGTTCCATTACCGCTCCAGCCCAAAAACACTCGGAGTGTGAGCTGACAGTGAGAGGTTTCAGCTCACCTCCAGAGCACTGCCGAGGTGCCCTTGAGCAAGGCGCCGTCCCCCTCACAAGCTGCTCATTTGGGGCACACCAAGAAGGAGCTGCCTGCCGCTCTACCTCCCATTGCATGCTTACAGGCCCCTTGTGTGTTGTTGTGTGTATTACAGGGGCCTGTACACACTAATATATAGTATATGCATGCATGTGATTGACATACTAGAGTGTGCATTCTTAATTCCCCTTTGGGGATCATAACAGTATATAAAATTATAAAAATATATGCCGTGAACACTTGTGTTGGAACAATGATGAATCTGTAGAAAGAGTAAACTCCTGCATATCATATCTACCACATCAACAGGTATTTCAACCCGGGTGGTTATTGATAAGAGCATCATCCATCCATCCATCCATCCATCTTCCACCGCTTATCCGTATTCGGGTCGCGGGGGCATCATAAAGTTAGGATATAAAATTTTTTTGATAGTCAGTTTTGGTGAGAATTATTTATCTGGGATTCTTTCAGATTTAAATGTTAAAATTTTTCTTTTACTGCATTACTTACAAACATTTGTTTAATATTTTCCAGTGTTATACAAATTAAGGTAAACTCACTGAATGCATTTGAAGCTAGCAGATGATGACCAGATCTGTGTTTAAGAGCAGAGAGAAATCTGGAATGTTCTCATGTTTTGTGATTTTGTTTGGTCATCTTGGAGGGAATTGTTTTTCAGATGTCCTCTCTTCTCCAAACACTAATTAATATTCAACAACAGCTCTGAATAAAAAATGTCAAAGCAAGTAGCATTTTAGATATTTTTCACAATCTACATTTGTTAGTGTTGACACAAAAATGGCTACAATTTCCTCTTCTGTATAAAGTTAATTCTGAATGTGATGTCAAACAATTGTTGAGGTATTCAGCATGGAGCTCGGGTGTAGTGGAAAAGGAATTAAGATGCCAGCAGCCCCTGTTTCAATGCCAATAAACATATAAACATCAATCAAAAAGGGTCAATATTATAGCTATTTTCTTGTCAAACCAGTTTGCAAGAGTGCTGGGAGGAGTGAAATTCTTTGTTACGTCTTAAGCTTTTTTTTAAAAGATATTTGACATTTGAGAGGTTATATGGCAAAATGTCTTGGGCATAATTATGTGGTAAAATCGTAATAAGTCAGACAAAGAAAAAGAAGGGCAAAGATGACAACAGCTGCATATTTTGCCTAAACATATGAAGAAAACAAATTGTTGACAAGAGCTAAGGACACTATTATGTGTACATTTATAGTTTTACATGTGTTTGCAAATATACCACAGCTACGTTGATTTCCTATATACTGTAAGTACACATACAGTAATCCCTACGTTCCGTGAGTCTCGGAACGCAGTGCACCTCTGAGACACAAAAGCGCTTTAAACATGTAAGGGTGTGGGGAAAGGTAATGCAGATAGAAGATGGTTTAATATCAGTATGGGGAGGGTTCATAAACATTTAAATTACTGTAATATGATAAATTGTCGCATGATTGCGGAATCTCGTTTTTGCGGGTGGTTCCTGGAAAGCATTTACCACGAGTAACGAAGGATCACTGTATATGGATATAGAAGTAAAGGTGAGCAAAGAAGTCTCATTCCCCCTTGTACATAATTTGTCTGCACTGCCTGAGCATATGAAAAACAGCCAGCACATCCTAGCATAGCTGGAGCAGAATAAATGCTAGCGGTAAAGATCAAACAGAAGACGGATCAATTACACAGAGAACCTTTGAACTGGTAAATGAAACCCAGAGACTCCACAATTGAAAAGGCTGTATGAAGGGCAGGAAGGACAATATTAATGTACTCACCAATCACTTTGCCTGTGACACACACCCATGCAGAAACACACTACAAACACACAGGGTTCCAGTCTGGCCCTTAATCAACCAACAGCAGTGACAGATATGGTAACCCTTTTTATATTCTCCTAATTGCCTCCCAACCAAAGCTGAAATTATGTAAAAATAAATTGACATGACATCCTGGAAAATGATTCTTTTGAAATGTAAATGTTTGTCACATAAAGGATTTCACTGAAAGGCTCTTTGTGTTTCTCATCTTTCATTGTGTGAGACCCCAGTTGATTGACTTCCTTTAGTAGGCTGAAGGGGTCTGACATTTCCATGCCCTTCTACAAAGACGGATACCTTTCTATTGAGCCACCGCTCATCCAAACAACAAGCCCTCTCAATGGACCATGTTGTGTTATGTCAATAATTTTAATGCTGGTGTGTGCTGTGTGTATAGCTGTAATAATGAATGTACGCATAAAATTAATTATGATGTGTTGGTGTGGATGCATGTGTCTGTGTGCAGGGGTAGTGGGGTAAACTTGCAGGACGGAAGCACAGACCCTGAATGTTTGCTTTCCTGTTTGTGTGTTGACACAGTACATTGTGTGTGTTTGCAGAATGGATATCTACAGCTGCAAGCATAAAGTGGATTTATGCAAGTTTTAATATGTGTGTGAATATTGGTAGGTACTTGTCAATGGAAAACAAGTGCTGTGCCTCCCATTTTTCTCTTTTGGCTCTCACTACTGACTACTCAATGTTTTTTGGCCTTAGAAGAGTCACCATGTCATATTCTGTGACAATTCTGTGCATTACAAGGAACAATTTGTTCCCATTAAATAAAGTCAGTCACGACTATGGAAACCCTGTGCCATGCTATTAGCTTTTTGTTTAGATAATGGCAATAAAAAATCCAATTGTGGATTCTTTCCAGAGCACACATTCAGTTTATATGAAGAGGTCACAAAAAACTTTTTCACTGCTTGAATTCAAGAGGTACAAAAATAAATAAAATCCTAAAAAACAATGTAAACTCACAAAAAAGTAATTCCTCTTGATAATCCATCATGACCCAAGAGATTTGTGAAATATTTATCCACTGACACCCTGGCCTTTGCCTCTGTTTTCTTCTGTTTTTTCGTATTTTGTTGTTTTCTAATGTTTTTTGGCATCAGCCTTCAGGCAACAGCCAACAATAGAGCAAAGCTGAGACTCTCTAAAGTCTCTAATGTGATGACCAGGATTCTCTCCTCTGCTCTAGATCTGTGTCTGGTGCAGGACGTGGTTCAGGACTACACATGGAGACGGTAGAGAACCCAGAGGTGGACAGGATGAAGCCTCACTTTAGATTCATTCACACAACTTCTGTTGGCTTTTATAGAGACAGACATATAACCATTTTATTTAGACTTGAGAACTTCACGTTCACAAAATTTTGTTACATTTCCCTAATTCACTACTTTATTCTTGCTGAAATCCCCGCTGTTGTTTTATCCATCTTTTTGAGTTTGTGTGTTTGTGTACAATGGCAACAATACCTGATTGTACGATAATATGCACATGTTTTAGGTTATTATAATACACACAGAAAATACATCAGCTGACGCAGTATCTCACCTCAAGATCCAGTAGGAGTCTGTTCTGGAGCTCTGGAGCTTTTGACTGTATCCCGCAAACCACAACAGCCTCTTAATGGACCTCGTGGGATCATAATATCAAATGTTGCTTCTCAGATCAAAAACACCCTATTAGTCTCAACTTTTAAGAATGAGATGTCTTTGAAGAATGAAACGATTCAGTTGGTAAAGTCTGCTGGTGAAGCTGGTGTGACATAATTATCAACTCCACAACAGCTACTTTAGGGAAGTCATTTTCTTTTTATGTCAGCTGCTGCTGTCAAGCATGAGAAAAAACAATTATCCTCAATTGCATCATGATTACATTTTGAAGTGTTTCAGAGTACTATAATAATATTACATACCGCACCTTTCTACAAGTCTTTGTGTGTTTGAATGGATTGTATGAATTGTATGTGTCTTGGTTTGCTTTTGTCGGACCTATACTTAAAGTCCTGGGCCCTCAAGTGCATTTGGGTGCGAGTGGATTACAAAGGGATGGGGATCAGCTGGTAGAGGAGGGAACAGACAGACTAAACAGCAGCTTTGGTACAGCCCAAGGCTCTGGGCTGCTCCCCAGAGAGTCTGGAGAAGAGTCCTTCATCCTGGGCCTTTTGGTGAAAATACAGAAAACTCTTCATCCTTTCAGTTTGCTAAGACATCAGGATGAACAAGGGAATGATACCTCACCACTATCCCCAGATACAATTACATCCTAGAGCTCCAATGAGTTGTCTGCGAGGGTGCTCTCACCGCACCAGACTTTGTTGGTCACAAAAAGTGAGCCTGAAAGCTACCTTGTAGCCATTTCCATACACGATATGTAAAAGCAGCTTATATTCATCTTAATTTGCGTGTTGAAATGTGGATGTGCAACTGTGCACGCATCAGCAAGTGTGGATGCCTGTGCCCACAGTATGTTTCAGACAGGTCTTTGCTTTGGTTGACAGCACCGCTGCAACATTCATAACAGCCTGGGAAAATGTAATGAGGTAAGGTGTCACAACATCTCATATCGCTCTGCTAGCCCTCAGTTCTGACAGCCTGACTCTGCTCGCTGATGCTATGCGTGTGTTTGCGTGAATGTGTGTGTATTCGCTGGCACCTTCTTGAGTGTCTGTTTATATATTGTGTGGGAAGGGGGCTAGAGGCCAGGAAAAGGAAGCCAGAAACAGTCGAAGTGAAAGCAAGCTGCCACAGTGCCATCAGTACCGTACAACGTCACACTCTATCTCTGACAGAAGGCGAGAGGAGACTGGAATAGTGGATGGCTTTAAAATAACAGGATAGACAGAGAGCAGAGAATCATGTACATTTGTAGATGTGCCTTTTCCCCCCTTTACACCCCTTTTCTCCTAGATTTCCTTCCCCTCATTTCTCTTCCCTTACATTAATCTCTTCCCCTCACCGTTTTCCATACTATTTTTTCATCAGTCATTTCCCAGTCTCTTCACCTTCCATTGTATCTCTCTCCCTCTGGAGATCTCTAAATGGCAAGTTTATCCTCCCTTGCCCTGTAGGTCTTACCAGGCTAATTTCCTTTGAGCCAGGAGGGTTTACAGGTGTCCCTTCCGGGGTTCCCGTTGTTGGCAGAGGCGGCATACCCTCATGGCTGGGTGAGAATAAGTCTGTTCCTTGACAACTTTATCTGTCTGAGACACCCATGGTGTGATCATTAACACACCTCACCTCGACTTTAAGGAGCTACATGTCTAACTCTTCGAATAGATACCCTGTTATCACTCTTTTTCACTTTCACCCCTTTATTCTATTTTTTTTTTTAATCATTTCCAGCCTCTGTCATTTCTTCCGTCTGCCTTTCTTTGTACTTTTCCATCAATCTTTTCATCATCCCATCTGTCTTTCCTTCCTCGTTGCCTTCCTGGTTGATCCACACTTGTGTGAGCGTACACACTTTAAAAAAAACCATCCCTGCTCTTAAAGTAGAGCAGCTCCCCAGAGGGTTGAATGACAGGCTATTCTCTGCCTCCTGTCGCTATTTCTGACATACTTAAAGAGGAAATAGTAGAATGAAATTATCTATTTTTTCCTTAGCGCTGTCAGAATCAATTAATCACAAGTTGTGACAGAAGAGAGCTCTGAAGTTGAATCTTTCAGTCTAGGTCTGAAAAGAAATGACTCATGAACCACATAAACGGCCTTGGATTGTTCTATTTTCTCATCTAATTGGTGTTGATTGTGTCGGTTATCATTGGGCCGGGTCAAGGATTTGATCCTCTCAGCCACTTTGCCTCGGTCTGTTCTTCTTTATTCACACCTTCTCGCTTATGTCTTGTTCTCCTGCTATTTTTTTTTCTGTATTTCTGGTCTGCTGCCATGGAAATGAAAAACTCTTTGAATTGTTGGTTTAGTTCATTACACGAAGCTTGATACTGTGAATCTAACGCGCTCAGTTCCTGTTTCAATATTTCTATATTTATATCTGTTACGCACATCTTAGCAGTGTTGGCATGGCGTTTTGCTCTTAGTGCTGGTGTAAATTTATACTTTAATACTCAGTTCTCTGCATGTTATGTCACCGTCATCACCAGTAGTCCCTTGAATTTGATTGGCAATAATAACCCCATATTTTCCCCCATGCATCTAATACTGCCAATTGTCTCTTATTTGACAATTTGCAGAATTACCCTCTTCCTGTAGGCAATGGCTTAGTACTGTAGTAGCAGTAGCAGACTGGTTGTTCCAACGTTATGTGTAGATTCTGTGTTTCCAGGCTTCACATTGATGAACCATGCAAGTTAATTTAGCATTCGATCAACAACTCAAATAGAACAATGCAAAATACAGCATTAAAATTCTGATTCTTGTCATTAAGGATTAGTGAATTAGTGGTTTTATAGAAAATTCTAACTTTTTTGGAAATGTTGCAGTTTGTTCAGATCTTTTGAGCTGAACCCACTGGTGTCTACTGCTGCCTGAGTGCAGGCCATTCTTTACTTTCTTTTGACTGCATTCTTATACATCCAGCACAATGTGGTTCATATTTATACTCGTTGATATGAGTTTGTGTCCTAGTATGCAGGTGTGTGTTTGTCTGTATATGTGTTGTTGCTTGAGACTTGTGTAAAACACACTTCCACGTCTTCATGAGGAATCAATTTGTCCCGCTTTCTGCGTGGCCAGCCTTTGTATGCTTCACTTCCTACACAGCTGTCACGCTGTGTGGACAGTATTGCCTCTATCCATCCAGCACCACACACAAGGCCACGTACACACACACACACACACACACACACACACACACACACACAGACGCACAGACACACACACACACACAGACGCACAGACACCTGCTGATATAAACCGCACACGTCAGGCACACACGTATATTCATTCACCGTAGGAGACGCTCATGCTGACGAATTTATTACAAAAATAATTAAGACAGTAAGGACGAGGCAACTCAGGAACACAAATTTGTTGTGGTGTGTGTACGGGAGAGAAAACAAGATAAGTGAGGAAGGTGATTCCTGGCAGGGTGGCCAGCAGCTCATTAATCTGCAGGTTTGTTGATACCAAAGAGATACTAGATGCAGAGTCCTGCAACTCATTCTCATTCCAGTCTGCACAGCCAGTGTGTCCTTTGTTTCTCATTGTCCTAAGGATTTTGGAGAGGAGTGTCCATGCTGATTGAAAACTGAGAAATAATGCAATGCAGCAATTTCTAGTGGAGTGTGAGTTCATGAGCGCACTGCTGCACTCCTGCAGGTGCTTATATTTGCATTTGTGCGAAGCTCTATCAGTGCTATTCCACATTTGCTGCATAATTATTGTGGGTTCATGACTGTTGCTTATTGTGTGTTTGGGAAATTCAATGAGGCACTTCTGGTGCTACAACCAATCACAATGCAGATTGAGGAATTCAATGTGGATGAATTAATGAGGCATGTCAATACAGGCTGAGCCAGCCAATTATAACGCTTTAAAAGCTGCTCATCTGCAAACAAACTGTGACAAACTGCACGTCATCAATTACACAAAGGACAGATTTACTGTCACATTCAACCTCAGGCATGGTTTATCTGAGTCACTGTGTGGAGTCATAGGTTGTTATATCACTGTCATGCTGCTTCAGCAGTTTGAAAACTAGAATGTTGCACCAAAAAAATGGTATTTGGATCATGCAATAATGTTTTTAATGTGGAAGAACTGTCTCTATGAAGAAAAAAAAATCAATGTCCACCATGCAGAATCATTTGATCTTCTGTTTTCTGGCACACATTCACTTTTATTGTCTGAGCAATCGTATGGGGAGTATGCATCATTTTTAGTGCTGACTGGAGGTTATTACTGGAAGCCTATGAGTAGAAAATCTGTCACATGCTTCCTCTAAGGTGTGTTGTTTCAGTAATGTGAAGCATTGGAGCTACGTCCTTGGGCATAATTTCAGCTTTAAAAATATGTTAATCCTTCAGAGCTCTACAAGCTGAATGGCACTTTTTGTGGCAATAGAGCTTTCTATGTAGAATACTTTAACATTTTGGAACCAAGGCTTAATGATGTTTTTCCTGCAAAATAGAGGAAAAGATCAACATCTTTCATTGCTGTAAAGTTAACATAAAAAGACAGATTACAGGAGATTAGTTTATCTCTCTGTAAAGACTGATACATACAATTTAAAGCCTACTGTAAATTCTAGAAGAGACTCCAGGCTCAAACTTCATCAAGCCAAGAATCATCCCAATAAAAAAACAACATTTTACACTTTTATACATTTTATACTTTAATTTACTGAGTGGATTAAAAAAATTAAACAAAACAAGTTTTAAAAGGTCCTTGTAGATAGATGTTTTAGAGAGACAATCTGTTTCCCAAATTATGGAACTGAACCTCAACTGAAATCAAACCCAACTTTATAACAACCAAACATTTATATCTCGTACATCTAGATTCTTATTTAGATTTGAACCAAAGTACACTAACTCATGGATGCAATGTTTTTTAAATGTTGATTTGTCAGTAAAAACAGAATTTTATCTTGATCCTGTTTAAGTGTTTTATTTGCTTCCCTATGTTTCATGTCTTGTCTTCCTGTTTTATTTTGTGATCACTCACCCCCGTCTCTGTTCCAGGTTCCCATCTGCCCTGCCCCCTCCCCGTCTGCGTGCACCTGATCCCTGATTGTGTTTCCCGCACCTGTGTCCAATCACCCCCCTGTGTCCAATCACCCTCCAATCAGTTCTGCATATTTTCCCCCTTTGTGTCTTGTCTCGTCGTCAGTTCGTTGTAGTTCGTAGCTCACGTCCCAGCCTTTGTCATAGTTCTCGTCATAGCTTTTCGTATTTGAACCTTGCTTGTTTTTTGACCTTGCCTTTTCGCCTCCCGCCTTGGATACCTCTGCCTGGATTGACTGCCTTACCTGTGTACCGAACCTCACTTGGAATAAACCTTGTTTTCTGATTTTACCGCTCAATGTCGTGCACTTGAGTCCTCCTTGCGCTACGTTCATGACAAATTTAAGATTACTGGGCATTGCCCATGTTATTTTTATCTGTTGGGTTCCTTATGTGAGAAATAAAATCACTCATTAATTACACAAATGGTCATTTTGCAGTCCTTCAACCTTTGGGCAGCACTGGACGTTAGATCGGAGGAACAAGAAATGGCAGTAAAACTCTACAGCTTACTGAACCAGCCTGTAATACTTGGAAGATTTGGAGCCAAACACATAAATCCATCCTATCATTAATGAAGGAACGAATGGGATGTCCTGAGGGGAGCAGCATGGCTTCAATGACCCTCTCCATCTGTATTCCCCTACATGCACTGCCAACTCACTGGGACTCTATCTATCTGCAGCTTCCTTCCATCTTAGTACTACAAATTTGTTACTCTGTCAGATATAAATCAGAGTTATTACAAAAAATATGTTTAGCTTTCAAGCATGCCAAGTTTGCTTTGTGCCTCAATTCACTTAAAATCCCCACAAATTCTCATCTGCCGACAAATATCTCAATTGTTAGTATTTTTACAGTTCAGCACACATTATCATCGCCCACAGCCTGTCCTCACCATTTCTAACCCCTCCTCTTTGACCTCTTTTGTTCAGATCCATGGACACACTAGGAAGGTGGGCTAGAGGCCAGTGACATTAATAGCCTTAACTTCATGAATCTTTTAGAGTCAGTCACAGGAGCTTATGTGAGAGATACAGGTCTCAGAGGATGAATTAGTTAATACAGAAGCCCAGCAGAAGTGTTTCTCTCCACTGTTGGATATATGAGTTATGCATTAGCTCTTCATGCAGTCTTGGGAATACATTTGTTTTACATAAGACTGTCCCAAACAGATGTGCATTGGTGTATCTATGAGGCCAGATATGTGTGAGAGAAAACAAAATCTATACTACAAAAACACTGTCAAGGAAATTGTTTTATTTTGTGCACACTCTTTTGAGTGTATTCAGATATGCCGTTGAGCATATTTAAGTGATCACTTTATGCATGAGTAGAGAGACATTTCTGTATGAATAATTGCATTGTTCTTTGACAGGAAAATATGGAGTGGGAATCTTCACAGAGCCAGAGAGTGAAGGTAGAGGGAGGTTAGGGGTTACAAGGGAGTCAGGAAGCATAGCAGGAAATGAAATGTGTTATTTGGGAGAAATGCTGCTGGACTTTAGTCTTGTTTTCATCCTAATCTCTGCATTGCGGAACAATTCCAGCATGGTGCTATATACCTTACATGCAAACGGATGAAAGGGAAAAGACGACAACAGAAAGATGGATGAAATTGGAGACAAAAAGAAATTTTGAAACAACATGACAGAAGGGAAGCATGAGGAAATATGTAAAGAGATTAAATGGAGGATTAATAAAAGGGGAGATTGGAAACAGAAGGGATGAGGTTGGAGAAGCAAATGTTAGGAAAGGAAAAGTAATGTGATAAAAAGCAACAGAGGAATGATGGAGGCCAGGGAGGAAGACGATGGAGAAAAAAAGCCCAGATCTAATCACCATGACTGGAAATGAGGCCAGAGTGTGGGCAAAATAATTTAGAAAAAGCATCAGGTGTGCCTCCTGTCAAGCAGAAAGCCATCTCGAGGACATTGCTCTGTGCACAGCGAGAAGATGGCGATTTTCAATTTATTTTGTTGAAATTGACCAAGGAGTTCATGAAATCACCTGTGAGTGTAACTCAATGTTACTGTAGTTTGTAAGATGATAGGAGGATAGTGTAGGTGTTGCGCCATCCCAGCATGTGGTGTGTCAGTCTGTAGCCACCTGCGCTCTGACTGGATGGTCTCATTGATTTGCTGGAGGAGGTAAGTCAAAGCTCAAATGCTGATTATTGATTATAAAGAGGACAAAGTGGAATGACAAGCCTCTGCAAACACGACAGGATTAATTGGGTATTATCTAACATTTACGAGGATAATTTACTGACTTCATCTTAAAACATGTCCAGCATTTGAAATCCATCTCCTAGATAGATAGATACTTTAATAATCCCGGAGGAAATTGCACAAATCCACTGCTCAGGCAAACACCAGGAAAAAAAAAGAAACACATCACAGGACATACCACAAGACATACACTACAGTAACACACACATGTAGCATTAACAGGACATATACTAAACTATAAAATATAAACAGTATAAAATTTAAATTTAAAATTAAAATATAAACTATATAAACTAATATTTTATAGTTTAAAATATAAACTAATACTAGCTATTAGTTTATGATAAAAGAATACTTCAAAGTGCAGGACATTGCTGGTGCTCAGTGCTTTAATGTGGACAATGTTTCCAAGATATTGAACTTTCAATAAGGAGAATGCCTGCATTTTATGTTTTTATTGCTGCTGTACATCTTCAGACACACTTTTGGAATGCCTACATTTTTTCCTGGGTGTATATATGTGCAATTAAGTGCGTCTTTGGCTTTCGCTTGATGTATTATATTTTTAATTATTAATTCTCATGATCTATGTCAGTGATTCTCATAGTTTGGAGCACACTCCAATGGGAGCATGTGTGACATGCATGGCGGAACTACCGTTTGCTTTTTCATAGATGTGCCAGAAGAAATTGTAATTGCACATCCGCTACAGTAAGTGGCAGTGGTGCTTTCATGTCTACATGAATGTGCCATGAACTGTAATTAACAGTGTAGGGAGTATTTTTGGTTGTGAAGTAGTGGTCTATATGAAGGGACTACAAACATTAATTGTGAAAACCAGGACAAGGAAAAATAAATTCTCTTCATGCTTACTTATGCAGCTAAACGTCATGAAGAAAACCATGCATTTGCAACTTGATTCAAAGGCATTTGACTGTTTTATGACCATTTCCTGTCCTACTTCTTGTTCTCCTTATGCTGACTGACAACATGCCTGATGGAATGACACAGGTCTCTCTGAACAAACAACAGCAATCAGAAACAATTTCACAAACTCCAGCTGCAGTTCGAATCACGGTGTTTTGACCAGTGATCAACAAAGACAGGTTAACACCTTTCTTTCAGAATAAATAATAGAATGGAACAGAAATAGCTATTGCTGTCAAAATGAGATGTCATTTTTAAGAATCACAAATGAAAAAGACATAATTTGAATGCATAAAAAGGCTGTATCTTAACCTCAAATCCCCATTAGGGTCAGCCTAATCACCGTGTTCATGGATTGTTGAATATATATAGTAAAATGTACTTACAACAAAATTTTTTAAAAAAGTGTGATCATGACGAATATTCCATGCGAAAACAGTAATATCAGGGCTTCATTGGGTCTTCTAGCTTGAAGGACTGGTTATTACTTAAATACAAACAAAACTAAACTTTAAAGTTAAGGAAGACAATGCAGGTATTCATCAGCAGATTGTGTTTGCTGGAGTCAAAATGTTATTTGTGCTTTTGTTAAACTTCTCATGGATGTTGATAAGAACTGGAAATTAATCTGTTTATGACTGTGGGGAACTGAAAAACCTCAACATAGGATAATTTTGTGAAAAGCCTGAAAGCTTCATAACCAGTATGTAAACGGACCTTAAGTAGCTTCAAAACATACTACTGCAGTGTTCTTGCTTCATATCACACTTCGACTTATTACAACATATATGTCATATATTTCAACAAAAGTAATGAGAAAATAAACAAGTTTACATAATTTTACTCCACTTGACTGTCCTCCACAAATATTTGAGTCATAAAATCACTAGTAAACCGTTAGAAGCACATCATGTTAGTGTACAATAAGTAAGAAGAAAAACATAATATATTATTACCCTGTAGCTGCCCCTGTGTCCCACAATGCGGAATACCAAATGCTGATGATATTACTGTACTATTTTAAAAACAAAACTTCAATTGTTTGTACAATTAAAATAGATTTGCATTAATCAAATTTCATTGAAAATGCATTGATAAAGTACAGTACAGAACTGTTATGGTTATCTTTAACAAGGAGACTAGTTAATTCGACTTACATTGTTTCGGAACGAAATAACATAAGAAGAGGTTTACCTGGAATATACGTGTGTTGTTTCAACTAGCAAAGTTTCCAAAATGTCAACTATATCCATTATTTTGGCTCCAAAGTGTTGGAATTATTTTGACAGATATCAAAATGTGTGGCTTGTTTGATTTGAATTATTTTGCAGAATGAACAAAGATGCAAAAAACTATTGATTTTGACCGTACATTTTGCTTCAAGGGTCTTCCGTTCATTTAATTACCCTTATTCACTGATTTCAGTTATTGAAGAAGATGGAACTTCTGCTTGTGTCAAAACTTCCCTGTCTATCAATCACACTCTGTACTGAGCTTACATAAAAAGGTAGAATCCAGAAATGTTGACCCTTAATTCTTTCAAATCTCAAGATTTGCATGACTTTTTTTACGGAGCAGCAAGTCGGATGGTGAGAATGAGCTGATTTATTTATGTGTGTAACCAGTAGACAATCACTCATATTGATTTTTTGTTATATTTTCACTATGTGCTATATAATATTCTCATGAGTGCCAGCAAATAATCCTTCCAGCCGTGGGAAAGAAAAATTTAATTCATTATTGTGTCTCAACACATGGCTGTCAAACTGACAGGCTGTTTTGTGCATCATTAATCATTTATTCTGCTGCAGGATCCAGATTTAACCAAGCAGTCCCGATGATCAATGGGATACTATATCTCAATTACTATAGCTCAGGTTTTTAAGGGTGTTGCATATTTGTGTCCATTTACAACCAAACCCAAATCAATGTACAATAAATAAGGACACGAATAAAGAGAGGGATTTTGAGGATATTTAGATGTCCACAACTTCTTCTCCCTTTCTCCTAACCTTATAAATATTAAGTACATGCCCACAGTGGAAACACAGGACATTAATAATGCAACTCCCCAAAATGCTTTTTTCCCAAATAATTTCCGCCATAAGCCAAGTCAAGGAGACAACTTGTAAGCTGCTGCAGCTGTGGTGCCTCATTTTGGCGAAATACTCATCCCACATGGAGAGCAGAAGCACTGCAGGGGATACAGGTTTATATCCCTGCCATGCTATAATGGGAATGTGGTGCATGCTTGTAAACTTGAAAGAGAGAATCTTCGATAAGATGATCATCCATGAATGATAATCCGCAGGACATGAGATTGCAAATGTAATACAGAAATTAAAGTATACTTTGCTTACAGGCTAATTCCTCCAGAACAGCACCGTGTTAATTTACTACAACTGTGGTCAAGTATTTGTTATAGACAATTAACCTTTTTTTTTTTTTGCTTTCGGCTGTAATTAATCTTAAACAACGTCAGATATGCAGCTGTTTGGCAGCATAATCAACATCATAACACTTCAGTAACACTGGGAATGGCAATTAAAACACCCTTGAGAGTAGAAAGCCGAAGGAAAGCACAAAGAGCAGAAGTAATCAGTAAATAACAAATATTTTATGAACACACTTCTCTCAAACTGTTGAAATGGATGTTATCATTAATTATGATCTAAAACAACAAAGTTTGGTCTCATTTCATAACACCCCCAAACCAGACCGACAAAAGCAAATCATTACAACCTGCATAATGTATGTAATTCATGCAGTTAAATAATGTTTGTCATTACTTATTGATCAACCACCAGGCTGGTGATTGATCTCCGATCATGTTAATGCACAGGCACACCTCCATTCTGCATAATACGTATTGTTGGGATAAACATTAAAGATTATTGATAACTTGATCCTCTCATGACCTCTGATCACTGCTCTTTGTCCTCTGTTCATGAATAATGAGCCTTAATCCTTCAACTCAAACCGTTTTTCCCCATATGTCTGAATATGGAACACACACACACACACCATGAAGAAGTCGTGCAAACACAACTTATAACATTCTCAGTGGTATTTTATAATTTACGAGAGGTTCAGAAAAAAACATTTCTCCGTGTGATTTTGTCCAATAACTGTTTACTTGAGCCTTAAAGTTATTCCACTCATATAAACACACGGGCAGCTTCTGTACATAATCAAAAATTTTATAATGGTTTAACTTGGGGTTCTTTGGCTGGGTCCCAGAATCAATGAGCCGGGCTGAACAAGCAACAAGCACATATACCAAGTATGATGAATTAAAGCTCATTGGAACCCTCTGGGGTTTACTGTGCTGAATTTCTTCAAGTCTTATAAAAAAAATATATGAAAAAAAAAAATTGCTCTCTTCTGCCAAAATGGCATCTTCTTTATTTTTCTGATTTTTCTTCTCCTGCTTCACTCTCCTGCCATCTCTCATCTGCAGTAGCATGTGGAGCTACTGCTTTAATCAACTCCTCCATCCCTCGCTAAGCTCATGCCTCCTCTGTCAATGCACCCATACACACACACACACACACACACACACAGACACACACACTTAAAAAAGCTCATGCCCATTTTCTGACAGCCACATTCTCCCATCACGCATCTCAGTTGAATGAAGAGCTGCATTCTGGGGCAAAAGACGAAAACACACACTTACACAGCAAAGCATACACATACAGCCGAACAAATAACACATTCAGAATTCTTCACAACTGACTGACTTGCCACATGTGAATTCTCCCTGTTAAACTTCATGCCACTGGATCCAAGACGAGTGAATCTGACAGGGAAGCTCCTCTTGACTTTGAGATTGGTCTGAGATTAGATTGAGAGTCTTTCCAACAAAGGAGGGGGGGGGGCACATGGGAAAACTCCCTGACGTTTTCCTCCTGATTTGATCACAAAGCAATTGCATGTGGTCAATGCTATCCCAACAACTTTCCCTTCCGCCACACAGACAGAGCTGCTTGTATGCTGCTGCTGTTCACAGAGGTTTTTCTGTTCACCTCTGACCTTTCAGTGACTCACCGATCTCACAGCTCTCACCAGAGAAACCCTGAGGACAGTAGCAGCTATAGCCATCACCCTCCTGCAGGCAGTGCCCTCCATGGAGACAGGGATTGGTCTGGCATGGGTTATTCTCCACTGTGAAGACGGACAGATTGGGAGAGAAGAGGAGAGTTTAATGGGCTTTTTCTGTTTTATTTTGCAGAGAAAGAACAATAAGAGTGCTTTGAATGTTGAAAGACTATGAAGGGCAGGAAGCCAGTATTATACCCCTCTCATTATCCCAACTGAGCCCATCCTCTAGCTGTGCTCTGACAGAGACAGACGTAGAGAGTAGAGTGGGAAGACAGTACTCCACCGACTTGTCTCTGTAGCTATGACTTTCTACAAGGTGATGGATTGGCTGTTGTTGCACCTGTTTATCATGACTGATGCTCGCCAGGCGAAGGACAATGTGCTGAGTCAACCCCTCCTGCTGTTTTCATATCTCTCATCACAGGTCCGACTGATGAGCCAAGTTCCTCATAAATTAGCCGATCATCACCCAGTCATGCATCCTAGTGTGGGTACCTATTTTTATGGCATATTACAGCGTTGCAGAGGAGGTAATAAACACATTTTATGCTGCTGGGCTGTAACTCCATGCCTCTTCAGGGGAAATATTTTGCCGAATGAATTGTGAAGATGGAAGAGATTAAGACATAATTATTGGTCTTATATTTTAAGATGGGGTTGAAGTAGGAAGAGAATTTGACAAGGACAGTTAAATCGTAGTGCAGGCGTTTTTATTCAGAGCGCAAAGAAGGACTGTGGGGAACTAGCTAGATTAACTGTCTTTTTATTATCCAGTCCTGATAGGGTTGCAGCCCCTGACACAATCTGTCAGGCCATCTAATACACTGCATCTTGTCCATAATAATACAGATTCACTTAATGATGTATGAGCAGAGAGCTGCTGTGCAGAACACAACGTACAGTTCATCTGAAAGTCATTAAATGCTTTCATTTGTGCTGTTGTGCATGTGTTAATGGATATGTGGGAATCTGGGTGCATCTCTGAGCTTTTGTTTGACACAGACTCAGCGCAAGCTGGTGACTTATTGTAATGTGAATGTGTGTTCAATTTCCTGAAACAAGGAGATAGACTCTCACTTTTGCAGAGAGGCTGCTGCCGATGCACTGGTCAGGAGAGATGATGGAAAGGCTGCCTTTTAAAATGCATAAAAGTCATTCCCTGAATGAGAAAAACCATTAGAGACATGCGCATTTCTTAAATCAACAGCAGGGAGGGGAAAAAAATGCTCTACGTGCTTAGAAATCCTACATTGCTTAAAGGTTAATGATGTACTGATGGAGACTCCAAAATCTCCAATGTGTTGAGCAGTTTTATGCAGAAAAACCCACACAGGGTCAATGTGAGTCTTGGAGAAGAGATGCAATGGAAATCCATCTGTTTGTGCGTCTGTCCATCCTTCTGTCCGTCCGTCCGTCCATCCATTCATCCATGAGTCAACAGTTAATACTGTTGCCTCACAGCTAGAAGGTTTGGAGTTTGAGTCATTTCTGTGTGGAGTTTTTGCATTCTCCGCGTGTCTGCGTGGGCTCTTTCCAGTTCTACAACTTCCTCCCACCTCCAAAAACATGCACTTCAGGTGGATTGATTATTCCAAATAGGTGTGAGTGTGTGCGCGAGTAGTAGTTTTTCTGTTGTATTGCTTCTTGTTGTTTTGTACTTGTTGTTGAATATTATGTATATCTTATTATTATTATTGTTTGAACATGTGTTTCTATTTATACTGGGGTGTGATCTAGGCCACGTTTTAAAGGCAATGGAAAGGAAACAATGCAATCTGAAAAACGATGCAATCTGAGATTAATTTGAAGTGTGCATTAATCTGCAGTATAAATGTGTTGTAGTCTGCCTTTTTATTCTGATGTTTTTGGCAGGGAATTATCAGCAGGAACCTCTCACAGCTTCCTCTGCAACTCCGAAGGTAAAATATCTGATATGAAAAGTTGTTTTAAGTTTATACGCTGAGTACACTCACTGTGAGTGACATGTTCAAAATGATACATTCTGAAAACAAGTCTTTAAAGTCAGCCTGTGTATCACTTTAAAAAAAATGCTCACAGGGCCTTGAATCCTCTGCAGTTGGTTTCTCTAATCCACTGTGAAATTCAGTGTCTTTGTGAAAGATCAAGGTGGCATTTTCTGGAGTTTGAAATTGTGTGTGTGTGTGTGTGTGTGTGTGTGTGTGTGTGTGTGTGTGTGTGTGTGTGTGTGTGTGATTTTGAAATATTTGGAGCACAACATAACAGAATGTCATACTTTAGACAATAACTAAATCAACGTAACTACAAAGCAACTATTGTTCCAAAGAACAGAATCCATCCATCCATCTTCAACCACCTCTCTGGGGTCTGGGTCGAGAGGGCGACAGTCTCAGCAGGGATGCCCATACTTCCCTCTGCCCAGACACCTCTTCCAGCTCTGTGTGAATACATTTTTTTTTTTCAGATTTTATTGTAATACCCGTGACCTGCATTACCAATAGGCATTTATAGACAAAACAACTGCAATCGTCTTGTCTACTAGACGATGGATGAAAAGATTTATACCTACTATTAATTTAGAGGCTGCGATTCTGTTAGTTTGTTTTGTAAGTGGGAGAAATTTCCCATCTCTAAAGGATTCTACAGAATTTCAGGATAGGAACACAAAAAGATATTTGCTTCTAACTTTATGTGTGATGTCTACAATGCTTGGACAAAAATTACATAAGACATTCTCCTAAAAGTTGCACAAATACACTCAAATGTTTGTTGGAAATGCCTCAAATTGTACTGTGTCTGATCTAGAAACTATTTTAGTCACAAGCTGCCCGAGTCACACTTCTGCTGACAAAGATAAGTCTGACATCTGAGTGCGACTGCATGCAAGTTTGGTATCTCAGTTCCACAAACACTAGTTCACTTTTATTCACATCTGTGGACACAAATCTCCTGCAGTACAAAAGCCACTGATGCACGCTGTGGGTAATGACAGCTGAGGACCACATCATCAAGAAACGTTAGCGAGAAATGCCTCGGTAGCTTAAAGATAAATGCCTCAAGACTGTTCTACTGGTCGGCTCATAATTCTATCAGCATTAATGCTGCATGGGGTTTTCTTTACCATCGTAAAAAAGTGAGTGTGACATATCTTAAAAAGAATCCATAAGCTCCTTGGGATTTAAGTGGATGGAATCTCTGGAAAAAATTGAGCAAAGCCAGTGTGTGACAACTGTGGTTAATCATTCAGATGCACATGCATGCATTTAGAGCCTTAAAAACCTCCGTTTACTGTATTTTGGTCATTGTACACCACAAAGAAAAGTTTAAAAAGTTACAGCAAAACTGGCTTAACTGTCTCTTCGTCAGCAGTGATTTACATACATATAGAAATCTGTGACAGCCGACCACAAAAAGCACTGACCGCCCCTGATTGTCTATTTATTTCGAATTTAAAGAGGGTCAGATGTGCATGTGTGCTAATGGTTTGTGCTCATCAACTCCTGGTCCTGCTCTCCCTCTCCCTCAATGTGCTCTAATTCTCTCATTTAAAACACAATTATATGCAGGAAGAAGGATTTTTGTTTTTCAGAAGACCTCAAATTCTATCAGTCAGGAATTTGTTGTTTGATGTTTTTAATGACCAAGGGTGCAAATCTGTCCAAAATAGAAGTATTCAAGTTAACACTATGTTCTTGACATAATTTTTCAACATGCACTAAACAAGCCCTTGTGGTAACAACGTGTTCCGATTTGAAGCAACAGTGCTTTGAGCAACACAACAGGAAACACAATTATGTTATTTGAAAAAGAGTAAAAGCAAACCTCCAAGTAATTAAAATATTTCCAGTGGACGCATTCAGTGACACTTCAGGCCTGAGCATACCTCCAATCAGCGACCATCCACCAGCTCTGATAAGTAGTAGTGTGCTGTTTGACGTTATACTGACTGAAAGCTGAACTGGAGCAGAATACAGCATTGATCCAATCTGCAGACAATTAGTAACGACTTATTAAACACAAATGAGACTGCATTCTTCCCCATCTGCCCACAAGCAGTATCCTCCAGCTTTAGTAGTAACAGCATATGTACAGTTCAGAGAATGGGGCAGCAGTTATGGATGATGTGACTTCAGCAACATCTCAGAACAATGTTCTGACTGAGTGGATTAACATGCGTTGGAATCAAGCATGTAATAGACATCTCAGAACATGATGTGACTGGTTTGATTTTCAAACCTTAATTTCTTTGGATTGACACTTTGCAACTCATAATTAGGAACACACCTGTGTGCAAACTCAAAAATCAAGGTGTGTGATTAAATAAGGCATGACAGCGAAAGGAAAGGAAAGGAGAGAGGGGGACATACACCCTGGTTCACAGCAACAAGGGAAGGAGAGGATGCAAATTATGAAAAGTCAGCCAGGGAGGGACAGAAAGTCACAAAGGGAGCTATCAGAAATTTCCTCCTCTCTTAATGCATGCTGCTAGCATGATTACACACTAGTCTTTAAATAGGTCGCCTTTTCCAGTCCGACTTTGGGGCCTTTTTTTTTCTGTGTGAAAGACACAGAGTAGAGGAAAAAAGAAAGGGAAGCCAAACAATTTCAGATCTGAGCTTTGCACTTCCTCACTGAGCAGACGCTGCACACCTTCTTGTCTTGGGCAAAGGTTCTGAAAATATGCTTCTCCTGGTGGCATTTTACTGCTCCATGGGGTCATTTTAAGTTCTCCTAAGCCTCCCACGAGAGAAATTATCTTAATACTGTGCTGTATCTGGAAAACTAGTCTCTAATGCCGCCTCATACATACGCCCTAGATTTAGAATGGACATGAAAGAATTGCGATAAAGAAAATTCTGTGTATCCTATGAAGTGTGAAGCTGAGTGATTAGCACATTAAATAGTATGGAAGATTGAAGAAAAGCTTGTTATTTAAAAAAAAACTGCCTGCAGGGATAAACATGTAGCGCACACACACACACACGCACACACACACACAAGCATGTCTGCACATGCACACACAGCTACATTGACAGTATGTTCACCTGCTTATCACCCACCACATTGCTGTGCTTGAAGTCACTCAACCTTGTAATAGCCTGCTGAGACAGAGACCGTGCTTTGGTCTGTTCAACTGTTCCACATCTATGAGCATGATAAGCTATCACCTGGGCCTGGCAAGAGTTGCCGCGTTAAAATTTAATGCTGTAGTACAATATAGAACAGTTGGATGGATGCCGTATGGACAGCTGTGCTCAGCTGCATAGTTTGAGCTTAAATGCAGTCATCTTGGTAATGGCTCGATGAGCTTGTGGTGTGAAATATTCATATTGTCACTTTCAGGGTTGTTACGGCGAACATGTGTTTTATGTGTTAAGTGATGATGGAGCAAGAAAAAGCAGATGTAATACATTCAGAGTGAGTTGCTCTGCCAGCACTGAATGACAGCAGGACCAGCATCACATCTGGAGCCAGAATAAACCAAGACTCTCTGATGATTCACCTCTTTCCTAGCCCAAGGGTATATCGTCACTTGTGCTTGTGTGTCTTTGTTTGCATACAAGATACCTCAAAATCTTGTGTAGACTTTGGGTCTACAAAAGATGGATTCTATTTTGAGATATCCAGGTCAGAATACGACCCATGTAAGGTTATGTCCCCATATAGGGAAGTCTGCAGAGTCATTGCAGGTGAGGAGTGATTGCAGCAATGAAAAGCTGGATATACACACACCAAAAAATACAGTCATGTGAAAAAGTTAGGACACCCAATTACATAATCAGCTCTTTAGGAAGAAATGTCAGCGCAGTAATGTCCAATATTCTGGAAAGGAAAGTGATTTAATTACAACTAAACAATAACAAAGAAAAAATACAAACAAAAATGCATATTTTGATGGAGGAAAAAGTTTGGACCCCCATATATCTTCCTACTTAAAATGGTTAAAATTCACATTATCAGAACATCGTTATACCAGCATTTTAAAGGACCCTCGCCCCATTTAAACCTCAGTTATTTAGTTTGGTGTGTCCCCCTGACTGTTGAAGTGGCAGTAAGCACCATGGTAGGATCCAAAATAGCTGACTGATGCCCATAAATCTCGTACGGGATTTTAAAAAATCCCAAAATAATTTGACATCAGCCATTTCACCATCTGGAAAATTGTTTTCAAGTGGAGGACATTCAAAACAACTGCCACCATGACCAGGTCTGGCTGTCCGAGCAGGACACAAGATGCTAAAAGAACAAGGATCCTGCTACTGTCGATGCGAAATTACATGACTCCAGAAAGAGATGACACAAGTTTGACTTTCATGGGAGGAAATGTTTGCTCTCTAAGAAAAACATGAATGCCAGACTGAGGTTTGCCAGAGACGACATAGACAAAGACCATGGCTTCTGAAATCATGTTCTTTGGACAGATGAGTGTAAAATTTAATTATTTGTACACCAGAAAAGAAGACTTGTTGATCGGAAACCAAATACAGCATTCCAAGAAGAGAACCTCATTTCAACTGTGACGTATGGAGGTGGCAATGTCATCGTTTGAGGATGCTTTGCTGCAGCAGTACCAGGCTTGACTGTTATAGAATCCACCATGAATTCTACTGTGTATCATAGGGGGCTTGAGAAATATGTAAAACCATCTGTAAAAAAAAATTAAAGCTGAAGCAGAACTGGACCCTGCAATGTGACCATGATCCAAAGCATACCAGCAAATCCACCAGGGACTGGCTTAAAACTAAGAAGTGGAAAGTCCTGGAATGACCAAGGCAAAGATTGGATCTGAATCCCATTGAGATGCTGTGGGATGACTTGAAACAGGCTATACGTGCAAGAAACTCGTCCAACATCTCACAGCTGAAAGAATTCTGCATTGAGTAGTGGGGAAAACATTCTTCAGATTGATGTCAGTGACTTGCAAGATGGCTACAAGAAGTATCTCAAAGGGGGCCCAAAGGAGGGAAAAATGTAAAAGATGTGTTTTATTCCCAAACCACTTTTTTTTTGCCTTTTTTTTTTTCTCAACATTTTTGTTTACCCAATAAGTGACTGGAATTACTGTTCACAATTTGACTGCTCGAATTAATAACTTGAGATCAGATGATCACTATTTGGTGAGAAATTACAAACTGAGACTCAGAAATGTTGGGAAGCATAGATATTAAAACACTGAAAAAGATCACCAATCAAGAGAGTACATTCTCAATCTGGTATTATAAAATGCTGCCTACAAGTTGTGACATAACTGCAGTCCCTTGAACCAATTAAAAGTCACACAATGAAATGAATAAATACTGAATAAAGTGTAACTTGCAGAAAAACTCACAAAGTAAAAAAAAAGATGTATAATTCATGGTTGTCTCAAGAAAATCAGTTCAGAAATCTGTTTGTGAACATGACGATTATAAATTCAAAAGATCACACAATAAAAATACAATATTTATACCTATATACATATATAATAATTACAATTGATTTGTAAACAACCAACATTTTATAGCTGTCCTGACAGAAGACTTTCATGCAACTTAAGTGGACAAAATGTTGAGATCCTTTAAAAAGTATTGTTTGGGGGAAGGTTGTTAGGGGACAGGTATAATGGGTGATTACTACATTCACCTTCAGCAGTGCAGGTACTGACAAACTACAATTGATGAGCTCTGCAGGGAACAGAGCAGCTCTTCCTGTCTATCCAGCCACATGTGGCCCCCTGTCTGCATGGACAGTGTGAGAATGAAAAGGGTGAAATCAACCACAAAAATCAAGGGATGGAAAAAAAGGGCTACAATAGCAAATATTTTATTTGTAACCCATTACTCAAATACATTAATTGCCACTGTGTGGCTGCATAAAATGGTTTCCTCCTGTTTTCACAAGCCAAAAAAAACAAAACGATAGTCTAACACACACACACACACACACAGACACACACTCGCAAAAAGCATGACATCTGCAATTAGCTACAGAGCCATAAGCACGAGACAGCAAAAAGCAGCTGATGTGCTCTTAGCGAGCACCTCATGAACCGAGTGTCACACTGAATCAGCCTGGAGAGAACCAGGGAGGAGTAACACGCCAGCAATTCAATATGATCCCTTTCAGCAGGCCTGCATGGCAAGACTGATGATGAAATTGAGAGTGCATCGCTACAAGAGCGGCGCTTGTGCCATCTCAATTCGTCCTAAATAAATTACATTATCTGGACTGTCAAAGTGGTGGGAAAATAATCCATCCTGGCTTATCATCACAAACACATTGTATCCACCTTCAATTCCCCCCCGTCCTCTCTTCAATGTGTCTTTGCACAATTTTTTTTAAAACTAAGTGGGTGGAACATCTGCTGTCTGTGACATACCATGAATGATTTTGCAAAGCACATTGTTATTCAAATGAACATGTTTTTCTACAATCAAGTTTTATTTCAGTGAACGCACATGATTGGATGATATGTTGGATAATATGCCTTATAGATCAGTGAGGGATATGCATACATCACAGATGAAGACTCGCTATTTCAAGTACAGTGTGCCCTCGTTCTTTGCAGTTAATGCGTTCCAGGAACCACACGCAATTAATGAATTCCGCGATAGAGTGACAAACTATCTTATTATTTGAGGTAATTTAAACATTTACGACCCTCATACTGATATTAAACCACCTATCTGTATTACCTTTTCCCACACTCTTATCAACTGTTGAAAGCACTTTTGTGTCTGACCACACTTTCCGTACACTGTCAGCCAATAGATTGCGCGTATGGTATCATGTGACTGCCTACCAAACATCCGCGATGAGGTGAAGTCGCTAGCTTTGATGCGCAACTGCGCGAGGGCGCATTCTATACAAAAAAGTGGACAGGTGTCACAAAATGTCTAAAAAACAACAATAAACTGGTGACACAAATGTGCACCCATATGTAATAATCCTGACTAATGTGGTCCTCTCCAACGCTTGACAGATTAAGATCTACATTAATAGACTGACTAATAGATAGACTGCAGGTTAAATAAGGTCAAACTCAACTACTCTTAAAGTACCCATAGCAGCCAACAGAATACAAGTGATTGTGCAGGTTCCCCTCGAACTGCATGAGAATTAATTGTCCTTCCTGTGATAAAGTCACACACAACCAGAGCCACACTGAGGCAAAACAACAACACAAGCATCAGCCCACATCCAATTACAGAACTTTGTATCAAAGGTTACAGAGACTCCTGTCTAGAGTCCAACTTGTAATGCTGAGTTGATTTATGCATAAAATGTAATTCCTCCTTGAGTTAGCTGGCTAAAAATAAATATTACATTCATTAAAAAGCTCATGGCATACACTGAGGGGAAAAAAAAGTATGTTCTTTGGTGATTTTTGAAAATTCATTTATTTTCTGTAACTGCTTATCCTGTCACAAGTTCACACATAGATACAAACAGGCAATTGAGAATCAAGGAGAACATACACTCTTCATGGACATTCTCCAATGGTTAAAAACCTTAACGCTCACACTGGGAAGTAACAACGTTAAATAATATATGACCATCCTGCCAAAATTTCACATAATTTATTCACAGTACTGAGTTAATAACAGACAGGAATTATTCTAGTTAAATCTGATTAAGGGGAATGTTGAATCAAGTAGTACCTGCAGAGAAAAGTTAGTGTGATAATCGTGTTTTAAAATGAAAGAAAGCATTACTACAGAAAATAAGCTGCCCATACCTCTCTGCTAATAAAAATATAAGATACAAAGGCATTGCATCCACCTTTGTCAAGTCAGTTGTGGTTGTCTATTTTTGCAGAGTCAACAAGTCAAGGAAAACGGCACAATTTCCCTTTTACAAGGAGCTGAAATTGTACTCTCCTTTTGTCGAGTTGTTTTTCCTCAAGTCCCACTGTGATTGGCACAGCCGCTTCAAAAGGGAGGAGAGCGGATGAGGATGCTTAATCAGCAAAACCTCCAATTTATCTTCCACCTCTCCCAAACCTGACGCTCATATACTGCGGAAAAAAAGAAAAATAAGTATGCTGAACATGCTGATTTTCCACACATTACCTCATTTGTCGCTTTGTTGTGAGTATGTCATGGGTACAGGAAGCTTTGAAAACATGATAAAATAATATCCTCATGGTTTATTTAAACTCAGACATAGTCCTGCTAGCATCATGTACTTGTAATTTCTGTTCATTAATTCCATCCATCCATGCATCCATCCATCCATCCATCCATCCATTTTCTCCCGCTTTATCCGCCGCAGCGGGTCACGGGGAGCTGGAGCCTATCCCAGCTTTCTTAGGGCGTGAGGTGGGGGAAACTCCAGGCGCGACGCCAGTGCGCCACGGTCATGTAAAACAACCATGCAAAATTCATTCATGAAATGAATCTGGAAACTGAGTGCATTCTTAGAGTCCAATGCTTAAAAAAATGAACGCTTAGAGCTGTAGATATTCCTCTTCATCCCTTTTTGTTCCTGTGCTTACTTCATTTGTTCCATCTTTATCTCACGTCTCTTCCTCTTGCGCCTCTTTAGAGTGCTCATTTTTCTATGTGTGTGCACGAAAAGCAAGAACCCGTCTGGTAACAGATAGCAATAAAAATGTGTTCTGGAATTTAATGGATTCAGACATTTTCTCAATAAATATGCAGAACAGATTTCACAATGATGGCCTGACTGTAGCGCTATGAAAAAAGCACAATTCGAATAGACAGTGTATTTTCAACATGTTACAAACTGAATGGGAGTGAGCTGGGGGTGTAGCTCAGTGGTAGAGTGCTTGCTTTGCATTCATGCCGCCTAGGGCTCAATCACTGGCATCTGCAGCCCCACAGAGGCACAAGCGTCTGGAATTAAAAAAACAACTGCCAAACAAATATGAGCATTGATCTAAAATTGAAAAAAAGATGACACGCTGTGATGACGTCTAAAAGACGAGTTTATAACAGACTGAATTAGCGGGGACTTGTCCTAACCTCATGTAGTAACTGTGAAGCCCATGATATACGTTGTTGCGAAGGAGCAATAAATCAAAAAGGAAAGGTCATAAATACACAAACACAGACAAGTTTTGGATCTCCCCTCCCTTGTCTGCATGTTCGTATTCCACTGTGATTCCTAACCTGACAGCAGGGCAGCACCATTAGGAGGTGCTGTGGGCAGGAGTGTTCGCCTGGAGATTTGTTTAAAACTCAACACAAACTACTTTTCATGACCTGAAAGTGGCCCTGCTAGCAAAAACTCTAAAAAGAAACTTGCTTCTTCAAATTGCTCTGAGCCACCATTTGTAATTTGCAAACATACCCTTTGCCTTTCTACAACTCTCCACAGTCTGTAATTTTCACCTCCAGATTCAACGTGTCATTAAGAACTACGTCCTGGGAGATCTTTTTTTTATTTTTTTTATTACACATCTACATGTCCTTCCCCACTGAAACAGATGTGTGGGTGTGTTTGACAAGCCCTACATGAAGGGACCCCCTCAACCCTTCCACCCACTGTGGGCTGGCTGATGCGTGATGCGTTTTGACTGACGCTGGGAGACAAACACTCCTGCTACTGCTCTGCTGTGCCTGCGGAGTGAGGAGTGAAGTCTGTCAGGCAATCTGGCAGCTCAAAATAATCCCCAGCTGGGTGCACTCATCCTCACTGCTGCTACTCTGTAACAAGAAAATACCTCAATTTGAAATCATGCATTTCACTGTTAACCTTGATGGCAGGTGGCTCCATTTTCAAGGCGTACGCATGCCTGTGTGGCTGGCTGAGTTGCTGACGGTGATGTGTGCATATGACTGCAAATGGAGAGTGAAAATTCTAAGGGATGCTGCTATTAAAATCTTGCTGCAACAGACATAATAGACCTTCCATTTCCACTGTGTCTGCAGCCCAGTTCCACTTCATAATATAGTTTTATATACTGAACCTACTTGTTTAGAGTTAATAAAAGCAATATGTTGGAGCAGAGAGGAATTGTTTTGATGAATAACATGGCTTTGGGCTTCCAGTTTGTCTCCATTCTTCGTCCTCTAAGAGGACAGA
This sequence comes from Antennarius maculatus, assembly GCA_013358685.1. Classification (NCBI taxonomy): domain Eukaryota; kingdom Metazoa; phylum Chordata; class Actinopteri; order Lophiiformes; family Antennariidae; genus Antennarius; species Antennarius maculatus. Next base: position 18,550,364 of record CM023610.1, on the reverse strand, counting down.
CCTGTTGGATACAGATAGGGAGGTGAAATATTCTTTTAATAAAAGGAAATAGATTCCTGAAGTATGATCTGATAGCACCTGAATGCTCCATTGTAACAGTTAACATAACCTGACTCACATTGCTCTGCCCAATCACAAAACGACTTCACGCACAGGATTATATTCCATCTGACAGATCCCTGCCATGCGCTCTGTCTCCATCCATCCCTCCTATCTTTAACCAATTGGTGGCACACAGAGGTGATGTTGTTTGTTGCTTTATGAAACTGAACACACCCTCAGGGGCCCCGGGGCTGTACCTGACAATAAAATCTCAGATAGGAATTCATCCGAGAACAACTGAAAAAACAACCTTTTCTCATTGAGCACCTGTCTATTTTTTATATGGGTTGACATGCGGCTCAGCAGAGGTCTTCTCTTATCTGCTTTACAGACATGCTAAATGACAATGACTACAGTAAAATGAGAGGAGGTGATGATGCCTGAGTGCATTGACAAACATTTGATGGCTTCATCTGCTCTGTATCTGAATGTTTTACTTTGCAGTTTTATTCCGCATTGAACCAGGTTGTTTGACTACATCTCCAAAAGCCAGGGGGAGTAACTGTTCACTATATTTTCCTCTTATGAAAATTGTGTTGATGAATCTCCAATTAAAATCTGGAATTGGTTGGTTATGGAAAAGCATGGATGTTGAAAAAGGCCACAAATTCTTTCACAACAATGCTTTATGAGTATGTGAGCATCAGGCACTGTACTAACAAAACAAATGCATGATTAAAAAGCATATGTTGCGCCCAGGGAAACAGAAAACTGGAGCTTAGCTGTTTTTGTGTTGCTTAAGTTCACATAGCCCTCTGCTCTGCCGACCAACTGATCTTTAGAGAACTATGAGATGAGAAAATATTCATAAACACAACAACAAAACTTGTTTTTTCGTACTGCTGCAGATCTGCAACCAGTAACAGTCAAGAGATTCAGTCATTCATCTGCCATAATGGGAGCTGTGGGTCATACAATCTAGAAAATAAAATACAGCAGCATGTGATGCGGCTCCTAGAGGCTGAATAATCAGCAGGTTTTGTTGTGGCAGCAACATATAAAGCATTTTTATGATGCTATAAAAATGCCTGTTTAGGACAGGTTTTTGATGCTTTTTTTCAGGCTCACTGCAGAATATTAAATCCAAATTTTGATGGTGCATTAGTTTTACAAACATAGCTGTTTGTTTCATTGACTTTTAGATGTATAAATCACAACTTCTCACTCCCACAAATGCAAGAAAACAGCCTGATAACTGATATTTTTCTCAAGGCTTTGACTTCTATACATAATATCACTCACTAAATTATATATTTGCTATGTGTTTTACTTTAGCGTATAAAAAACACATTACATTTTGCATTAAATTTTGGTGAAAAGGTTAATGACCTTTCACCAGTAAAGCACTGTGCTGAGGCCAGTAAAAAAAAAAAGCAGCTCCAGACAACATTATACACAAATTACACATATCAGAGTATACAAGATGCACATCCTATTGGTTCACATTTACACTTTTTATATTACATTCAAATGATAGTCTTTGTGCTTTCTCCATCTTCAATATACTCCTGTAATATCTGGATCTTTTCTCAAGGTAAATCACTCATGATACATACTCTATAGGCCAACAGATCGCTTTAATCACTGATCTGATAGCAAGCCTGTGAGTTATGGTGTTGCTTTAACCTGAACCTGTGTGGCTAGCTATTTAGGCTAATGTTTAGTTAAGAAATGTTGTGGATCCTGTCTCTCTAACATCCTGATAAGGATGCTGTTTTCCAGGAACTGGTCCTTACAGAGAGTTTGATTTTACATATTTAATATTCAGCACATTTAAAACTGCTGTGAAACATCATAATCATCAGTCATCGATATACACAAAAAACGCATTATGGTTTCTCACCACAAAGAACTTGAGATACTCTCCTCAGTTGTTTCATTATTCTCCCACTTAACCAGAAACAGAGAGCCTATGCTCAGTCAGCGCGGGGTGGTGAGCAGTGATGTTTCGTCCCACGTCATGATGGAGCCTAGAGTCCCCCGGGGTGTTCTTTAACATATCCCATTCATTTAATGTGCAGAAAGCCGGTAGCAAAGGATATTGAGTAGGAGTGTTTCATATGGAAAATTGGTAGAACTATACCATGAAAAGAATTAAAGTAGAAAACCCTGGAGAGAAATACGACTTAGAAAGATGGCAGGTTAGGCAATGGATGAATATAAGGGAGGTGACTCTTTTTAAAAAGCTGCGATGAGAGTTCCGCTGAGGCTGATATTCATGCAGGGGACAGATACGGTTAGACGGCAATTGACTGCCTTCTGTCGTACCACATTGGAGTTCAAGAGGCTATCAAAACATTATGCCGTAGAGAGTCGTAAGAATGACCGGAGGAGTAATAAAAGTCAGGGAGACGGTGAGCAAGAGAGACAAAAAAAAGACAGTAAGGGAAAGATTGAGAAGACGGAATGAATAGAGAAAATATGGGAAACACAGAGGGGGAGCGGTGGGGAAATCAATAGACTTCTATATGGTGCATTGAGAATGTGCCCTCTTACTGCTCGAGACAAAACGTCCAAAGACTCCAATAGCCAGCAATCAAAGTGAGTACGCATCCATACACCCATACTGTTAATTTGCCACCCAGCTTATCCCTGTGTCAATTCGCCTGCTTCACACACACACACACACACACACACACACACACACACACACACACACACGCTGGTTCTTCTCCTTCAAATTTAACACTCTAATTTGTTTGAGGACTGCCTACAGTGTAATTCATGCTGCCAGAGGTCTGATCCATCTTGAAACTTGGACAAGGCTTTAGTTAGAATGGTTATAATTCAGAGGCATCCTGCAACCTTTTTCCAGGGTGTTAGACTGGCATCGGTAATTTAAAGGCTGTACAGACAACTGACATTACTGTATCCATCCAATTTGCTTTGTCACGCCAAACAGCCGTATGCCAGTGCTCTGAAAAGCTTCTGTGATTTTCTATGCTTGTTGGAATTCTTTCAACTACAAATCAATTTTGCGACTTGCGAGTTGATGAGGTCTTTAAGATTATACAATGTGGAAATGATAGTATGGGTAATTGAAAATAAAACAAAATGTGAAATGTGTTTATTTTCTTGCAGAGGAGGATTAGGAAAAATTGAAAAATGTGCGTGTGTGTGTGTGCGTGTGTGTGTGTGTGTGTGTGTGTGTGTGTGCACGCGAACGTGTGTGTGATTTTGAAATATTATCATGAGATAAACTTATAGTACATAGTGCATAATTTACAATATTATACTTTTTTAGGTAACAGCTAGATCAAACCAACTTAAAGGCAACTTTCCTTTTTTCAAGAGTTACATAGTACTTTATATACGTTAAATATTTTTATGTTAAATAATTATACATTATTTCTTTATTAATTATTTCACAATAGTGTATTAGATTACATTCTTGATCAAACTAGTGAGAATGGACTGTGGCTGACTGAGTAATCCCTATTCTACCTTCATGGGTAATACCTTCAGTGCTTGTACAAAGATCATATGATGATATTTTCATAGGATTTGCAACAAAATACTTACATTTTAGTGGGAAAGGCCTCAAATTATACTGCATGAGCTCTAGAAACTATTCCAGACACAAGAAGCTGCCCGAGTCACACTTCTGGTGCCAAAGATACTGTATGTCTGACATCTGAGCAGAACATGCGTGTAGGTTTGATATCTCGGCTCCACAAACAGTAGTTCACTTTTACTCACGGCCGTGGACACTAATCTTCTGCAGTACAAAAGCTTCCTCTCGTATATTTTGTTTCTTGTGTATGTGTACGTCCAACCGTCTGTGTGGGTTTAACTGAAGCGAGAGTGATGGGGAATCGGAAAGCTGAATGTGGCATTGTATACCGTTGCATCTTCTTTATCACTATGATATATGACCAAATAGGACACAGATGAGTGCAGACTGTTCTGATGACAAACAATGCATGAGGATTGATGTAAAAAAATGTAAAGAAAGTAAAGTATCTTTCCTGAGCATTTATAAAGGGAAAGATAAAGAGGAAAATTGCTCTTTGGAGGCTCGTGGGACTGTTACTGCGGTCTATGATCATTGATTAAATAGGTCATGTAATTCTAACTACTGTATCATAGACAATACAATCAACTCTCTCTTCCACTCCCTCTTTTCCTGTCCTACTAGACTTATGCCCTTTACATCCTCTGTGTCTGTAGGTCCCTGCTTTAATGGGCAGACAACCATTGCTATAATTTTCTCTGTACTATAACAGCTACAAAAGGTCAGTCAGGGGGAGTGGTCTAAACCTTCTAATCACTTACAAAGAGCAAGACCACTCAGTCCCCTAAAATGTCACCATGTTAGACAAATTGACAGAGACAAAAGAGCACTTCTGTACTCCTCTACTGCTCTGTGCATTTTTTGTATCTAGATTACCATTTAATCTGAAGAATGTCCTTGAGGTATGAGTGTGACAGCAAAAGAACTTCTGCGTCTAAGATCTTAATTAATTTGTTAATTAACATGTTAATTTTTAATAAAAAAATAATAAAATCAGTTTCATGATCATACTCTATGCTATAAGAATTCAATCGACCATACAAGAAAAAAAGGTGACGTTGTGTTGATCCTTTCCACTGTCATTAGCTTATTGCAGTGCTTTTAATTTAAACCAATGTTTTATCAGAATGTTCTTCTGTTAGGGAAGAAGGTAAGTCACCACTTCAGAACCTCCTGTAAACTTTCAAGCAAATTGGGCAAATAATGGTTCCCCTGGGAGAGACATACCACTCAAGCAATGGAGCCCCGCAGTAAAAAGTTCTTATAAATGACCGAACATTGGAGGCAATAATGTGGTGAGTCTTTGCCCGTGAAGATCTTTACGTCAAATGTTGAATAGCAAGCTCATTACAAGAACTACTAGCTCAACCTCTCCAAAATATACAATATTCAGAAGTAATTTAACAGTGTAAGACAAATTGCCATCTGTTACACATATTCCAAAATGCTTCCCAAAGGTATATGTAATTCGAAGAGGCTATTAGCTTCATTATTAGTCTCATAGAAAGCTTCACGTAAATGCATTTATGGAATCCCAACCAGCTCTGGACTGAATAATGAGTTTAAAAAATGCATGTCACAGATTAGGTACAAGTGGTGGTTCAGAAATGTACAATATATTCAAAACCAAGAAAATCCCAAATTAAATGAGCTGAGCATAAATTTGTGGCATTCGCCTGCCTTAAAAATACTACAGTGATTTTTAAACATCTCTAAATAGAGGTGCTGGTTGCAGAATACAGAAGATTTAGATGAGCACCAGATGAAAGGTGAGACCATATTGTTATGTTCATTTACTTTTTTTTTTTAACATCCCACTGCAAAGCGGTGATGTATTGTAATTGTCAGTGTTTGTCTGTTCGTCCGTCCCTCTGTTCGTTCATCCGTTAGTTAGTCCACCAATTATGTCCTCAACTGTTGCAGATAGGAAGATGAAACAAAAAGCACATTACTCAGTCAGCAAAGGGGATGAAAATGAGATGATGACCTTGACCTTGAGAAAAGTAGGTTAAGGTCAAATGTCAACTTTTGTACACTCAGGACCCGGATAAGATAGAAAGACGAAGGAGAAGGCCAGTGTGAGTAAGACTGTAGATCAAAGCTAGTGCTTTGATCTATGAAAGTAGGTCAGGGTGAAATTTTGAATTCAGGGGTGTTGCGGGATGTTGCAGTCTCTGACTGCCTTGTTTTTAGTTCATATCCAATACCCAATTAACTTTCAAAAGAAATGAATGGTAGTGTTGAGACAAACAGCCTGGATACTCCTATGATGGTGAATAACATGTTTGTAGAATGGTGAGTGAGAGAGAAGGCAGGCTGAGTCAAATACAAGACAAAAAGTTGAGTAAACATGGAGAAAATGAGAGGCTGCAGTCAATTACAAGTCTAATCTTGTAGTTTGTGTCCACATTGATTTGCTGGGGGTTAGGTTCTCTGTCTTTCTCCAGTTCACAAAACTGCCTTCAGTCTGACCCGCTAATTACTTTACCAAGACCTAGTTGGCCTCACCTCAGCGCACTGCCTCGCAGTGTGGAGCTGTCTCTCTACACCAACGTGAGAGGAAAAGAAGTGGATAGGAAAGCAAAGAGGAAGAACAAGCCCTGTGTGATTCATGATGTATGCCGGAGTAGCAGTGAGTGTAGATGTCGTATAAAAAGAGTCAAACACAGAAAGGGAAAAGAAATCTGCTTGGATGTTGTTTCCAAAGGGACAGCACAAACAGCTTTTACTGTACTCTGTTACCTCAGGAATGATTATATTCATATTTCTGTATCTCATACATAATTGAATTAATTTCTACTGATGCGATAATCACTTATAATTATGCAGTGAATAATGACATTGATGTTCATTCATCAGGAACAGCAGGGAGTTAACATACCTGACGGGATGAGACCAAAGGCCCACTTGGGTACGAGAATACTGAACGGGTTGTTTGTGTCTTTGTTATCCGTCGTCACAGAGGTTTTGTCTGCTGTCTTGGATCTCGTCCCTTTGTAAGGTGTCCACTGACTTCCAACCACAAAGGACTCTGACACTGCAGACCTGGATTCCACTTCCGTGGCACCAATGTTGGAGACTGACATGAAGGTAGTCAACTGAATGTCTCCTGTTGTCGTTTCAGTCGGGTCGCTGGGTGCTGGGGTAGTGAATAGGTGGCCCTGTAGGTCAGGTCTGCCTGTTGGTTCTCCCCTCTCTTCCTGAACCCAGGAAATGGAAATAGATGGCTCCTCAGTAGCACTTGTGTCTGAGGACTTTCCTGTGGTGGTGGGATATGTGATCTGTCCACGTCTGGTATTGAGTTCCAAAGTGGTTACCTCTGAGGTTGTCAACACCTCCATCATGACATCAGGTGTGGTCTTCACCAGCACTTCTCTGTTTGTGTCTTTGCTGTGCCTCTGTAAAACAGGAGTGAAATCTGACTTGGAGACACCCTCTCCTCTTTGTGAGCTGGTAGAAAAAAGGTTGCCAGCAGGCCTTTGGATGAAGAGGATCTCTCCCCTGGCCTCCGCTGCGGAGCCCTGGGGTGGGCTGGTGGGTTGTTCCACCAGCTGCCACTGGGACAGAGTCGTATGTTCTGCTACAGTCACAAGCCCACTCTGGCTTTGGCTAAGTGAAGACTTAAGTTTCTCACCACTTCTGTCCGTGTGTCTGGCTTTCTGTCCAAACAAAGCAGCAAAGATCGTCCCTTCTCCACTCCCGTCTATGTCTTTCTCTTCTCCTGATGCAGTTCTAGCGTCTGATGGAGTATTAGCACCTTCGCCTTCCTGGTCCCTTCCGTGGCCCGAATAGTTTTCCAGGTTGTCCTGCTGAAAGGATGACGGCAGGGTCATCACCTCGAGGGGGGCTGCTTTGGCTTCCATTGGTGCCCAGGTGGGATGTTTACCTGCTGACTCCACATTTACAGGGCGACCCTTTTTGGAGCCACGCCTGGACATAATGGTCCATTGGAAGTGACTGCTTGGCGTGGGAGGAAGAGCTGGGCTTCCTCCTGGAGGAGGTATGGTTTCATTGACTTGTTCACTTGGTGGTGATCTCTCATTGGAACCCAATACAGTGAATTCTAAAGGGAATAAAAAGACAGAAAAGACTAATTAATACAAGCTCATTATGTGGGAAGGGAGGGTGGGTGTGAATTAATTTTATGGATGTGTAATTAGCAAGTAAAACTAAGTCTAGCTTACATAAACCCTGCATATCTCTTGCAGTGCGATTTCAAAATTATGATGAATCATGTGTATAGTAGGACTAGCATAGTGTGAGCACAGGTCAGTGCGTCTTGTTTCATGTGTGGACTGCACAGTCCATTCTGTTATGCTCACAGGAAGGGGTTAGTGTCAAGACAGATATATCCAATTTCTTGTTTTATTCCTCTTCTTATCATTGATTTTTCCATCATTTCCATCCATGACACATAAATGGGCATGTAAAAATTAAGAACCCATTAAAACTTTTATTCTTCATTCTTCTCTTTAACATTGTTAGAACCCTGGATGTGGTCAGCCACTTATGATAAGGATAGCAGTTTTTAGTTTAGGTTGATCATTGAATTTAGATTTGTATTTAATTTACTTAAAAAGAACTGTTGACCCTTGAGGTGGCACTTCTAGTTTCCTTTAAATAGGATGTTATTCTTCTGTGCTCACCTGTGGCCCTGATCAGAAATATAAATTTACTGGTTACTGCAACGTTGTTTGATTTAACAATGGACAAAAACTGGGGTTGTCCCTTGCCCCTTGTAAAGACCATTGAACATGAATGCACACAGAGACAGAAACAGCCCAAAAGTATCAATATTTATCAATATATTTTGAGCAATTTCACATATCTATACTTTTTTTATTCCCTCTGGATTCCTGTACCCCAAAACTCTTCCTGCAGGGCACTGTGCTGAGAGAAGATATGTGGAAAAAGACAGGTTCACTTCCAACATGATAATGAAATGACTTTCTCCACAACAAGCTCCATCTCGACCTGTTTATTCAAATGAAAAGCTCCACTGTGTTTAGTCAGCTTTAGGGCTCAAAACCAGACAGTCTACATCATCAATTATTTATTCTCTTGACATATGTGACTCACTCATGGTGTGTGTGTGTGTCAAAATGCCATTGCTATCTCCATTGCTCGCAACGGGTTTGACTATCCTTAATTCAGCAGTCATGTCTGAGAAATATAGTAATACACCAGGAGGTGTGTAACATAACCCAGCACAACAAATTTATGCAAGAGGGGGAACATACACAAATATACCCATGCATAAAACATTAAAATGTCTGTAAATTATTCAAGAGGTCCGCCGTTGCCTTTTGCCTGGGTAGGGTTTAAAAGCCTGAGGTTGATTTCCAAGAGCCATGCAGACCACTGTAATAGTCCCATTAATAATCTAAATAGCTGATACATTTAAAGTAAGAATAATTAAACACATTAATTTGGTTTGATCGTCTATGTGATGAGTCTTGTAACACATTAAAAGATACAATTAGATTTAAGGTTTGGATGACTTATATAGGTGCTGTTTAGAGTTTAAAGTTTAGTTCAGATACTGTAAATCTCTGAGTGGAGAAGCCAAATCTCACTGAGTTGTTGCAAACGTTTACAATAAACCCTGTTTGGATGGTAATTGTGCAATTCTATCGCAAGTGGTTCTGCTGTGCTGACTTCACTTTACCGGAGTAAACGGGCTGAAAGAATCTCTCGGGGTCGGCCAGACATGATATTAAATTGTGTGAGTTGAGCCTGACAATGACAGTCACAAAAAGAGAAAGAGAGTCGGTACTACTGTCACCTCAGCCCATCTGGAAATACACATCTAATAATAGAGACTGAGGGGAAGTTATAGCATGGCAATGTGAATCATGTCAGGAGCATCTGCACTGAGTGTCAGCGCACAGACCTCGCTGTCTTAAATCACATAGATTGAGTCTGTGGGGTAAAGCAAACACGCATCTCTTTGACAGTCATTTAGAGCTTATTCAAATTCTGTATGCTTTTACTGGAGGCAGCAAACTCCACTAGGAGCACAGAATACAATATTTAATTCCTTAAAATATTCTAAATATTCTCCTCAGAGGGGAGACAATTGAAGGTATCACTCTAAATTCATAGACTTTTTGTCAAAAATTCAAATTAATCAAACTAAGACTCGAATTCTAATGTTTCGTACGACTATACTGCCTGCAGCCCCAAGCTTTGTATCCACCTCGATTCACAGAGGCAACATCAGTTATTAAGAAGCATTGACATCCAAGGAATAGCCTGGGGTGTACAATAACAGTGCTAATTCAGCTCACTGAGGTTAGTTTAAGAAGAGACACCAGCTGGGAAGCTTTCCATCACAGCAACATTAAAGAAAGAAACAACTATTTCCAACCCCTCTTTCATCATCTTCCCCTTTGTTCCCCCTCTCTCGCAGCACTCATCCCTGTTCTTCTGCTGCATATCCTTGCTGTAGTGATCATTAATGCCAGCCTTCAGAAAGTCGGGCCCTAATTGGCAGAGACATGGATATAGGTGAGAGTGATTGGCAGTGACGCCCAGCCTCAATGTTAATTGGATATGGTGGTGAATAATGCATGTCAAATGAAGCTTGGATATTCATTAATACCTCGGAGCTGGCATCAGATGTCAGGTAGCACATTCAGTGAGTACTTATATTAATAATGTTCGCAATTACTGGGTGAAAAAAGACCGTCTCGCTTATTGAATCAATCCTGTGATTGGATGTGGATGAAACTCAAGTCTTTGTCTGCATTCCCCCATAAACTGATGCAGAGAATACCTCTTCCACTCAAAGCTGTGGTGTGCTTTTGCTCACTTTCTCACCTCCTCGCCTATGACCGTTCTACTATGCTAGAAAGTAGGTTTTACTGCACGTGGTTTGATTTAACAATTGAGTTCGTGGTTAATGATTCAGCAATACCCCAGTCATGAGCTCTAATCTTTAACCTGCCTGCAGTCCTGTGGTTAAAACCTACAGAGGTGAATTTGGATTTGTTGCCAGGGTGTTTTTAAAAAGACCTGAGCTAAAGACGGTGACCTTTTGTCTCCTTGGTTGTGAACAGCATCATTCCACTGTGGATGTTAGCTGTCTGACTGCTGGGCCTCAGGGTTCACAGCATGTGCACACACACACACACACACACACACACACACACACACACACACACACACACACACACACACACACACACACAATGCGGCCCTGCTTCTATCAAGCCTTCTGATACTCCTCAGAGCACTTCTTTCTTTCTTTGTGTCTGAGTTCAGCCTTAAACTCCTCCCCATGTCTGGTGTTTTATTTTGTCTTCTTTTCATCAGTTTAACTTATTCTACTGAGCTAATACCAACCAATTTTTCTGTTTATTGTTTCTTCGGCTCCAAAAATAAGTTTCAATTTGTGATTCGGGTCTATTTTGTTGTAAACAGACAAAATATATGCAAACCTTTTATGTCATCAAAGTCGATTTAAATTCAAGCTTAGCTTGTACACTTTCAGCCTGTTCTGTAAACACCGCACAGTCAAAAGTATGAGGATAACAACAAAGTCTTCACTGCAGCATTTTGCATTTCTGTACGTGGCATGCCCTTTTGTTTTTTTGCAATTACTGTTTAATTAAATCTTCAGCAATACTTCAAATTGCCCAGAGGATGAATATATTATAGTATACCACGGGGAAAAAAAAGAGAGCGCTGAACAGAGACAAAAAGCATTACAAAAACAGATTTTGTTTTCCAGTGACATTAAAATTCACCATACCTCTATTTCAAACACAACAGCTTTTATTGTTTTTCATTCTTACTTCAATTTCACACTCAGTTAAAGGATTTAAAAGTTAAAGGTAACCCTTGAAGACCAACAAACACAAAAAACGTGTTCATACCTTTAACAGTTAATGGAGGCCCAGAGGCTTGTTCTCCTTGCTGTGTCATGGCATCACTTTGCCCTGTGCTTTGGACTGCAGGCACTAATGGAATCAGTGGCATCACCTCTTTTTCCTGCTCAGACAGACCTTCCTTTGGACTCAGTAATCCACTGGTAGTAGCTCTGAAGGAAACACCACCGCCCATGTGCTCTATGATAGCATTGTCCATGCTGCCTTTGCTTCCGCTGGGTTTTGGTAAACTTGGGTTTCTACTAGGTGAGCCTCCATGTGCATGGTTCTCTCCTTTTTCTTCATTCACAGACACTCCCTGTTGTGTCCCCTCCACCTTCTCACTTCCAGCCCAGTACCTAAATGGCTTCATCAGAGTGTTAACAAACTCAGCCAACACACCACTACTAGTCTGAGGCTGGGGAGTGGATGAACCTGTGGAGAATTGTGTTGAAGTGTCCGATAACCCAAAATGACCGTTTTCTTTTTCATGAGTCGCGCCTACATGACTCTCTGAGTTGCCTTGGCCAGTTGAGTCTGAGATGTTGCTATTCTTTAAGGTATCCGACTCTTTCTGAATGGATTGGCTGGTTATAGGTCCACCTTGTTTCTCATCCCAATCCTTCTCTGGTCTTGAATGGATGGCCATATGCTTTTCAGAGATATCAGAAGAGGTGTTTATTCCAACAACAGCATGGATTCCAACATCGTCCATTCCATCCATGTCAGTCCAGGTGGAAGTCTTGGAAAAAGGCCCACCACTCTGGTCTTCCACAGCTGAAGACATGGCCTGAGCTGCCTGGTTGAGGTTCTGGTGCAAAGCCTGAACCTCTGTGGCCTGAATCCCCACTGGCTGGTGGGCTGCAACACACAACATTCACATTAAAAAAAAAAAAAAAAAGCAACATCTTTTTACTTGACCTGCTTAATCTGCAGCAGCAAAACACAACACTCTTATTTTGTAGTGAACAACCTGCTGCTAATCAAATAAGATTAAAATCCACTGAGAAATAAGTGGCCACTCCAAACATGAACTTATTTATGTTCATGCTATATTTATGAGGTTGTATTAGCTGTATTATTTAGATAAACTAAATGTATGCTATTAAAGAAAACATTAACATTACCATTTGGTCATATTTTAGCTATCTGAACGGCATCATTTGTTTTAAACATTAATGTAAATGTGTGTACAAGTGCTGGAACTATGAAGAGGTCCATCGATCAGCTGATTGTTTTGACAAATGCTGCTGCTCTGCTCTTGTGCAGTTTTTATTTATTTAAAATTATTGGTTTATGCAGATGTTTCGCTTCAGTGAACGTTTCATGAGTTGAAGCTGTGAAAGAGGAAAATGTCTTTTTTTATCAGTAAAAATTTCATTGTCAAATATCAGTCTGTAGCCTGCTCCTATCAGTGAATGTCAGAAAAGCAGAAATACAGTGTAGAAGTTTGATGATTTATAAAATATCAGTGAACAGACTGTAGTGTGAAGTCAATCCAAATGATAAAATTAACTATTCTGTTTTCAGTTGCCGCATGATAAAAGACAAGGTCAGACACAGAGACACTGCAAACCCCCATTGGTTTCACTTTATGCATTCCCCTCTCTCCCTGTGTCTCTCAAACTCGGTCTCTCTCCCTTTTTCTTCCTTAGAGGCTTTAGTATGAACAAAATACAAACCCTTAATCAACCCAGGGAACACAAATGTCATGCAATCTTTTTATAACTACTTCATGTGTGACACAAACATTTTGCAGTAATTAATTACCAGGATCATAAGACTTTTCCTCTTGTTTCCATGACAATTACCACAATGAAGGTGTCAGTACCTCTGTAGCAGTAGGCATCAAACAGGGCCGTGGTGTCAGGGAAGCCGGTGCGGTTGGGGTTGCTGTAGACTGTCCGCACCCCAGGCTCATCTCCACCACAGTTCTTCCGTGGGACATTGATAGGATAGCGGACACTACCATCAGCAAGCCAGCCAGGATCACACTGGTCCAGGCCGGCCTGCCAGGCGAGGTAGAGCTGCCCGACGGTGGCTAGCTGGCCTCCAAGGGAGTGGCAGTGGGTGGAGGCGGTGGCCAGGCTCAACTTTTCTGGTACTACAGAATGGAAGACTTCACCTTGGAGAAGACAAGAGACAGAGGGTTCAGGTTTGGGTGTTTTGAAGCAGGTTTGTTAGCCTGACAACATTTTTAAACTACAGATTTAAGATTGCCCTCCCTTGAGTTCTTAGTCTCAGCAAAAAGAAGTAGAAATTGATGTAAAGAAAATTTTTATTTCCTATGAAAAATAACGAGTTTCATTTTCTGAGTAATAATTACATCAATGATAAAAAGAATAGACTACATAAAGTCCAAAACAGTTGAAAGGAGGAATCTAAGACAAATTAAAAGTAAGCACATTGTGAATGTATCAGATGAAGAAAGGAAAAGCTGAAGGAAGGTGGGGTTTGAGTTGAAGAAATATAACCGTGATGCAAAAATAAGTCTTTGGCAAGCAAAATAGAGAGCGCTCAAAGGGAGGTGGGTCTGAGTTGCACAAATATGATTATATGATCAGAAATAAAAACAGATTAGCAGATGAACACGTTGAATATGATGATCCAAGGGAGGTGTTGCTGCTTTATTGAATAGAAATGGTGAGTTGATGGTTAAAGTAACACGGCCAACACAGTGAGGAAAGCAACAGCCAGAATGGGATTATATAAGGAGTGAGTAGCAGAAGAACTGCTAAAAATGTAATTATATCCTGAAGATAATAAAAGGATTAATCTAATGTAAAGTAAAACAAACCATGTATAGAAATATAGAAATCAAAATGATTTCAATGACTTCTCTGGTACACCTTTGTATGTTGAAAAACTGGTATGAATGTATTAATTAAGCTTCTATTAAAGTACTGCTCTATGAATAAGCTACTAATTTTACTTTGATTGGAGATAATAATCTTCTGATTGAATGAAGTTGATAATTCTCCTGATTTACGTTGTAAATCCAAACTGTAACCTTGTTGACTATGTTTGTTCCCATCACCTGACAATAGCTAAGATAAGTCCCAAGACTAGAATGCTCATTAAATTTGTGGTGCTGCTGCCTGACAGTACTTGACCCAGATGAGACGACCCCTGTGGTAGATTTAATTGTGGTCTTTTTGAAATATATAAACATTTTTGCCTGTCAACCATCATAAATTTTGCTTTGGTGCGAGAGAAGAGGATTCAGAGGACAGGGTTAGATGGGGGCAACTGATTCGCTGTGGCGACCCCTGAAGGAAAAGCTGAAAGGAGGAGAAGAAGCTTTTACACTGGCTGTAACCTACACCTCAGCTATGGTTTGTCAAACCATTCAGTTCATGTTAGTTCATTTCCTCAGTGTACTGGATATTTCAGTTGGATATTGAATGATGGCAGATTTACAAATAAAAATTCTTAGACATTTTTGAAGCTATTTTTTTCCATGGATATAAGCTATGGATAATTGCTCATTTGCCATGGACAACTCCAAACTTTCATGCCTGAAATAACTGTAAGCAGGTTATTTTAATGCAAACTCCATGATTTTGTTTAGAAGTTCTTTTTAGAGTAGATCATTGTTTGATTCCTTAAGCGTCTGCCTAGGCTTTTGTTTGTTTCATCATCCTCAAAGCTCTCTATATACAGACTATTACATCCAGATGTTCATTGCTTTAGCTGCTAATTGACTGGACAATAGCTGCAAAGTGGAGGGGTTAGCAAGATAAAAGATAATCATAAGTTCAAGACATGTCCACCCGACGTGGGATTTTGCCTCTTGTGTAAATGCAAATTGAAAAGTAAAGTTAAAGGATAACACTACTGACCCACTTATCTTATGCCCACAGGACGCTCCTTCTCATTTTCATGAGCTCTTCTCCCCTCTCTCTCCTACTACCCTCTTTTTTTAAAATGTGTGAACAGACTATTAAACCTGGTCACAGCGTTCTTGCACTGCACACCCGCAGCTTAGTGGACCTGTGCATGACTAAACCAAAATTTATGGCTGAAAATCCTGACACCTACCTTGAAGCTGCTTAGCAAAGCAGTAGACATCAAACAGCTCATCAGGGGACCTATTGCCATAGTTACGGACTCCAGGTGAGTCCTCGCGATCGCCATAGCAGCCAGGCCGAGGTGATTGGATGGGATACCTGCAGAGAAAGAGGCAGGGGAAAAGAAAATTAATATCGGCAGTCACAGACAAACCTGGCTCCCCGGAGATGAGTCAGTGTTCAGGAGCATACAAAATTAAATGAACACTGAACTATACATTTCCTGCCCCAAATACAACAACTTTAAGTATACAAAGATTACTCACAAATAGTACCAAAATAATAAAAATAAAAAAAGAACCATGCAGTATTTGCATGAAACTGGCTGAAATGTGAAGTAAGTGTAATGTAATTCAGCTAAAACATCCTACTTGCTTTAATTACTTTGCTCCATATGTGAGATTTTATGTATGACAAATACACATAAAACCAGTTAGATGTGTTTAATATTCTGCCAATACTAGAAATCCAGTACAGAGTGGAGTGGGGGGAGGGGGGTGCTTGGAGCTTGTATGCGTGAAGTCAAGTGGAGGTTAAAAAAATTAAAGATTCCTTCGGTGCCTTGGCATGCCTGTGGGGCTGAGAAAACAGCGATCTATATTCAAGCTCCAACTGAGCAATTATTCCACAAGAACATTGATTCCAGCAGCACCGGGTCACAGGCAAGAACGCTGATTAAAAGATTACGCTGGGCATAGAGGGACTTATGAAGTACTTGGAACAAGATACAAACACAAATGCAAACACACATGTCTGCACCTCACCATGAACCTGCTGTCCATTTCTTAAACAGCTACCTGTTTTCATCACAGAATGACAAGAGAGGTACATCTTGTCACATCTCCCGTCTCAGCCTCTTCATTTCTGCTTGGTAGCTGATGAAGTGAAGGCTGATATCTATATTTTTCCACAGTATTAATTGGAACCTTTTCTTCTGGCTGATGTGCAGTCAGAGCCTATTGGATCTGGACCAATTAGATAGCTCCCTTGTGAAAACAACATGAGTGCAGAACGGAAGGAGTGTACGAAATAAGGGAGGATGCCCCGCCACAGTTAGGCTGTAAAGAGTTGTCAGAAACACAATTCAATCTGCTTTCCTGCTGTAGTAACAGTGATTTGAAATTAAAATGCAGATGTGGAGAGCGTTGTGGAGAGATGAGCTCTTACAGGTAATGATAACTTTATGGAAGGTCACAAGCTGAAGCACAACCAATAGCCTGGCAGACAGCTCAGAGGGGCCAGATGAAATGAATCACCTTTCCAAAGTGCCAACAAATAATTAGATCCAATTATATGACCCATTTTGTTTATAAAAAAAAAAGACAAAAGCCTTTAAATGAATTTCAGATTGCCACGCTTCTTGCTGTTCAGCATTTATTCTGTTTTTAGGAATGATTTTAGTGGCAAAGTGCGTTTATTTTTGTTACACCGTTTGATCAAGTGGCAAATTATCAAAAGTGCTAGGCTTGAATGGTTGTCAGGTAGACATTTTAAAATAGAAACCTGGTCCAACAAACAAGACCTGTCAGCAAATGTGTCTGCTTTTAACCTAAGACTGATGATGACTGTCAGGATGAGGAGACTCTGCTCAGGATGCAGCGAAAACGTATGTGACAATCAGAGGCTTTTGATGGAGTGGTGCTTGGCCCCTCCATTTGAGATTTGGTTGATTTTTTGTCTATCATTATATCAAATAAATTACCCTATAGCATTTATCTATTTATTTTGGCTCATTTGACTTCATTTGTTAAATGCTAAAAGTCAAATGGTAGCAAGAAAAAATATACAGACAGATGGAAGGTACAGCAAAGAGCCACGGGATGGAATCCAACCTGGACCAAAAATGCAGTTACTAAAATATTGGAGGATGGATGTAAATCAGACTTATGAATGATGACTTATGATGAAGCCCAGTTTTTGGTATTACATATATCAGAGAATGGGTGCTTACCTAGTGCGTAATTGTGTTCATGAGTACATGGATAACTGCATTTTTCCCTCCACATACGTATACAGTAGTACTAATATGGTGATATATCCTCCTTACGGAGAGACTTTAATAAGAATACAGGAAATGTGCTACTAATATCAAAGCTGCTGTTTTGTATAACAGCAGGAATCAGTTATTTATTCATTCATCTTCTTGAAGATGAGATGATCATAATCATCACATCTTCAGGCATCTACACACATACAGTGGGTACGGAAAGTATTCAGACCCCGTTAAATTTTTCACTCTTTGCTTCATTGCAGCCATTTGCTAAAATCAAAAACGTTTTATTTTATCTTATTAATTTTATTATTTATTTTGCCATCTTGACAGAAAAAAACAGAAATGTAGAAATGTTTGCAAATTTATTAAAAAAGAAAAACTGATATCACATGGTCATAAGTATTCAGAGCCTGATGGGGTGCTGAGTGTACATTAATGAGAAAAAAAATTAACTTTTTTGATTTTAGCAAATGGCTGCAATGAAACAAAGAGTGAAAAATATAAAGGGGTCTGAATACTTTCCGTACCCACTGTACGTGTTACACTTAACGTTGGAGCCTATCTAAGCTGGTTATGGGCGAGATGTCGGGTACACCCTGGACAAGTCACAAGTTTATTATAGCACCACACAGAAAGACAGACACGAGAAGAACATGCAAAGTCAGCCCCAGGAGCAGCTGAACCAAGGACCTTCTGGCTGTGATGCAGCAGCACTATCCACTGTGCCATCAGTTATTCCAACAATATCTTTAACCTGTATAAACTTAGTAACTATTCACATTTGAAAACCTACCGTACAGTCTGGTCAGACAACCAGCCAGCATCACAGTTGTCATATCCATCAGCGAAGGTGGCCTGCAGCTGGCCTGGCGTTGCTATGACTGCTGAGTTCTCCACACATACCCTCTTGGCATCAAGGAAGGACAGGGTGTAGCGGTCATGGGGGGCTCGGTAATGAAATACCACACCTGAAGCCAGAAAGTGACACAACATATGACTCCAGAAATGTATCATATGAATTAATGACCTGCAACCAATGGGTCAAAGAGATGTTTATGAAGCACAACATTGTTCAAATAAAGCATGAACATGTACATGCTCACGGCTACATAAACAGAAAGCACTCTAGACGTCTTCATTGTGTGTTGATGTTCCATCTGTTCAAGAGGAAACAGCATTCAGGTTGTGCAACCTGCTATCCTGAGTCTCATTTGCATCAGACTCTCACTATGCTTTTCATTAGAATAAAGCGAGGTTGTCCTTGGATACAGTACATGACAAACAATGGTGATGTTTACTCCTTTCACATGACATGCTCAATGTCACGCTGTTGAATATTGTCTGATGGGACCACATAGACGAGCTGGCGAAAGGTAAAAAAGGAATGCACAAATGCCAAGTTATGACAATTGGAAGTCACAACTAGGAATAAAGTGAAACACAATTCCCTTAGCTGTGAAAGGAGCATATTTTCCACTTAAATGCAAAAGGAATCACTTCAGAAGTGTACACGTTCCTTCACCTCCCACCTCTGTCTGCCAGTCAAGCAGTGCAGCTCCCCTGATGATCATTCAGCCAGATAAAAGCCAGTGGGTGTCTGGCTGCTAACACAGCTCCTTTATCTTTGCTTGCTTTGTCTTGGAGAGTGACAGAGATTCCTGAGAGATGGAGGACAGCGTGGCAATCGAGCATGGCTATGGGCAACTGAAGCAAGCAGGACAATTTGTGCTTGTGTGTCACAAAGACACAAACCACAATCTAGTTTTTGTATTTCTTTATTCCCAAACATCTCAATTCTTCTCTGTGTTGTTCAAACAGTGATTCTAGCTAACTGGTTAAAACACACACAGCAGAGAAATAGGTTACTCTCAGTTTGGGAAATCCACTCCTATTCCACATGAGAGTTGAATGTCCAGTACCTCTATTTTTATCCTCTGCTTCGCTACACATCCACACAGACTCCAGGGAGAGCAAGAGGAAGGAACCATTTAAAAGAAAGCCGCATGTTTCATGACTGTATGGAGCCCTCATTGTACAACCACTGAGCAGGTGGTTCCCTTGGCAGTGTGGTGTTTTGTGCACTACACAACATTACAAACAAATAATGCATAAAATATTTATTTTATCTGAACAATCGATTCAGCCAATCATCAATCGTTAATCCAATTTGTCTGTTGGCTTTGACCGGCTGTTCCTCCAACTTCCAGAAATGCCACCATTTATGGAACTGGTCCCCCCAGATCCAAAATGGCATAAGAGTGGTTACAGAACTGTGTTTAAAAGTCACTTGAGCCAAGCTGGCATGCATGGACACATCCATGTTATAGTGAATTGAGTGATTATGACATTATGATGTTCAGTTAAACCATATTTGTATGATTCCTCAGCAAATTAGTTGTAGTTATTTCTCTTACATGGACAGTATTAGTCCAAGTCTCTGGAGCCCTGTTTTAGAAGCAATTAGTGTGTAATAATGTTCGGATTAGATCTCTGCTTTCCTGCAGCTGCTGGAGTTCCTCTGGTGCTGTTAGCAGGTGCAGGACCACATAGATATTTCTCAGGTGTGGGAAGATGAGAGATTTGTTGGTGATGCCCCCTGAAGGTGATGAAAGAGTCATAAACCTCCCACTGCTCCATTTAAAACAACACCTGATGATTTATGGAAGACAAGATATAACAACAGACCGATGGTGCAACAAGATACACCTTTAGTGTCATTGTCTTAAATAATACACACAATCAACTGCAGTTGACAGGCGCATGATTCTACTTCATCTCAGGCCATTTGTCCTCAGAACAGAGTTTCTGCATTTCTGCAGTCCGGAGGACACAGAGTGGACCCAGACATGACCACTGCGATCAGTCTCTTCGTCAGCAGTGGTGGATGAAGGAAAAGGAGAGGTCAGCCACTCAGTCTTGATGATTTTCTGATTTTCTTTGTCTGCCCTCTTTCTCTCTTTCTCCCTCTTGCTCTCTCCCTCCCCCCTCCCCCTCTATCTCTCAAGCTCCCCATTCCCCATTATCTATCTTCATCTGAAAAGAAAGCCTGATAGTTCCTCTTGGTTTTAGTCGTGTAATAATTTCAGTGGTTTTTCTGTTTTCAACTGAAACATCCCATATGGTTTCAGAATAGACCTCCAAAACAAATGTGATTACAAGCATGGGGCTGTTAGTAGACCCCCCCCCTTAATTATTCTCATGGTTTTCATAAGCAGAGTCATTGCTAACAAACAGAATGAACATCTATTATAGATGACAATGCTTTTAGCTCAGAGTTCTGCAAATAGATAACATGAAGGCCTCTTCTTTAGATTTAATTCAGCTATACTCATAAATGCTGTATAAACAATTTTAAATTTTCTGAAGGCATTTATTAATGTGCTGTATTTCCCTCATCTATTTAATATTCATAACATATCTACCTGCTTTACATCAGGAACAGTTTTCTCAGCCTCAAGTCAAGCCATGGGTTAGATGAACTTCATACTCCAGCACTTTCAGCATTATTGGGTGTATGGAACCAGCTTAATCCCTATAAGAGTCTGTTTTAACTCAGTATAGAAAGGTTTTCTTTGAATGAATGAATGAATGAATGCAAATGTTTCTGTCATTCTCTTCAGTAATGTTCATCTGGATGTTGACTTTATTTGAATACATTTACAGACACAGACGAAATTATTCTGATTTAGCATTTTTATCCAGCGTGTTTCAATGGAAAGCAGTGAGTCATCTCCCTTCCCTGTCACTACTGTATGTCTTCTGATGACCACCATATATAAATTTTACATAAAACAACTGAATTTTGTCAAACAAGACCATTAAACTTTTTATAACAAGTACTGCTATCACTATTATTTGACATCAGGTTGCAACTCTCCTCGAACAAATAATGTTTGAACCTGATTGGGACATTGACATTGGAGTCATATTAATTTTCATTCATTGTGACGGATGATGCTTCTCCAAGAGGCCACACCTTCCCTGTTTACCTGCAGTTGACCATATTCACATTGAAGCGTCATTGAGGTCTTAAAGCTCCTATAGCTAGCGAGCCATTTTGCCACGTCCATTTCAAAGTTGATTTTTCAACTTTGTTTTCTTGTCACATTTCGGTTTAGATTTGAATGAACTAGGCTTTCGGGCTAGTACTCCACTTCTCTAACCTCTGGGTTACCCGCTGTCCAGGTGCCTGTATCTTTTAAGATGCAATACAAATAATTTAATACCCTAATCTTTTGTAAATATCAGTATAATATACATTAATGATACGGTAGCTATTGTGGATATTTCTCCACTTTTCAAAAGAAGATTGAATTATTTTTGATGGATTTGTTATTTTTAAGCATGGGCTCTGAGATACAGTATGTCTGCAGGACACTGTTGCTAAGAGACGTGGTACGTTGTTATTGAGACTATGTGAAACTCATACATAGCCTACAAACATTGAAATAATGTTTTTTCCCTCTTTTTTTCAATAGAAACTAGCTTGCCAACATTAGCACTAATTCCCACAGGACATTACTTTTAATTCTTGATTTTTAAACACTGCATCATGGGCAGCTTCTGCACATATTATAGAAATAGCTGTTCTTTGAATATAGCAGAAAGCCTTTCTCTGTGGCTCTATTCATACAACAAACTTATTTAAGGAGTCTTAAGATAAGATGTCCTCATATCAGAGATGATGCTAATTAATAATGAATGCTTAATTAATGAATATTATTTTAAAAATAAGTTGAACTTTAAATGTGAATGGTATTAAGCAGTAGTCTAATGAGGCATTATTTACAGGATCATATTAAATATATACAGAGAACCAAATATTAAAGAGGAACTTTGTGCTCGTGCCTGAAATTTTTAGATTCTATTCAGGACATGAAAAGACGAATAATGTTTCACCAATGCAGAACATCACAGCAATCGAAGCTCTTGTGCAGAAGTTGTTCAAGAAAACTACAATAAACAAGGCCAGCGCTTAAATAATATCTTTCGTCCTCACAGCAGTTAATGGTGTGCAGACATACAGTATCTCACCACAGATGTCAGCTGACAAAAACAATCAATGGCACAGTGTTCTAACTGGTGAGACATCCAACTGACCGTTGAGTGTGTGCCAAGAAAAGAAATGTACACAAAACAAGCAGTGAGTCAGACTATGGTAGCAAAGGGAAAAAAGGAAAGATGGCTCCATGAGAAGAGCAGTGTGAATTACTATATTGATATAGCTGAGTAGTATCAATACCTGCAAATTAATTCCTTAAACACTCCATAGAATTAGTGTGAAGATGTCAGTGTATCGTGACTGCTAATTAATAATAAGCCCTGGAGATGACTACTCCTCACTAGCTTCGTAATTGGTTTCTGTTTGAAGTAACTTTTGTTGTTTTGTGATCAACTGACCAACAGGGAGACAATGTGGGGCATCCCGACCATAATGACAGGAGTCATAATAAAAGATGAGGTGTTCCTATGTTTTTCTGAATTTATGGTGGTCCATACAACCACTCACATACAAATATCCCCATGTAAATGCAGTATTAACACTCGAATAAAAACTGTACACAGGAAATATGAGTGGAGGGTGACTGTATCTCTCAGCGACAGAGGGTGATCAACGGTAATGTGTTCTCTTTGGGTTGACGAATAAGACCACTGGGCATTTTGAGGTTATGTTAACATTAGCACGGATTAGTGTGCATTGGCTAATGCACTGTTTGATTACCTGCAGTCATTACGATAATAGTAATTATAGTTCTTCTAATGCGAGGTACCTCCAGGTACAGATGCTCAGGATCCAGATAGTAAAGTGTACGGTATTGGCATTTAGCTACACCACAGGGTGCCATACAAAACTCTCAAAGCAATGCTATTTGACAACTGTGTACACTGTTGGTTCCCTGCCTTATTAGTTTCATTAGGATTTAAACACAAACAGCACAGCTCTGTGTCAATACTGTTTAATATCATCTAATTCCCTCATCTTTTCCCATCATCATACATAGATCATGTACTGTAAACAACCTCATCTGACATGGAAATTAGGATCATTATTATTCTTGGAGGAAAACCTTCAGAGCAATGGGGAGCTGAGCTCAAAGGATAGAAAGTTGGCTGAGATGATGGTGTAAATGAATACATGCAACACCCAGAAAGACATAAATGGTGCTAATTAGTGTGCATCATCACCCATTACTTGATGGTAGTTTCAAATTTACCGAGGTGGTATTGAGTCACAGAAACAACCAGGTTCATGAGAGCAGTGTCTGCCTTGTCTCAAATGATTTAGAAGTATGATCGTGAACCATTCATTATTTCTGATTAAACATAGCTAGCAGACTTAAACTATGGATCATTCGAGATATAAACCTTGTTAAATGCCTAACAGCAGAAAGTAGCTTCTTTAATTAAAATTTCTAAACTGCTGGGAAGTCATGAACTTCACTTTGTCCCCAAGTCCTTCCTGTATTTGAATTACCTGCAAAATATATCATTATAATATATACTCAGTATTTGTAATAGACTATTATGTTTGTAATATAATAATATATTACATTTTTGTCGTTTACTGTGACTAGAAAACAGTTCAAATATGAAAATTCAAAATGAAAATGTCTTGATCAAAACAAAATTTATTCACCTGTTACTTCCAGGGGAACTGTGTCCTGCTCATCACTGATGCCCACCACAACTTCACAGCGGTACAGACCAGAGTCGCTAGAACGTAGCCCTGTCAGAGCAAGACTGGCATTGAAGCGGTTGGCATTGTAACCAGGAAGTGCTACCCGGCCCTGGAAGGCCTTCTTCACCTGGAAGGAGGGTATGTGATGATGAAAATGGGAGAGAGAAGCAGACTTCAGACACACTGAGCTATTTGTGCTTTACAAGAACCGGCAAACACCATATTTCACATGGTACGTCAGAGGCTTTATCGTACCTTAACCACATTGTCTTTGGCTACCAGGACTGACTGTTCTCTCTGCATGCCATCAGAACCCCTTTGACCCCAAACCTTGGTCCACTTAATCCTGGGGGGTTCGTGAGATGAACTCGGGCGGAGGGTGAAGAGGCAGGGGAGGAGAATGGTTTTGGAGAGTTCATCACTGATTGTTTGATGAGTCACCTTACGCATATTCACCGCAGTGTCAGCATTGGTTAGGCCTGCAGAGGAAAGGAGAAGAGAGGAAAATCAATAGTCTTTCAAACAAAGGTACAGATTATTTCTAATTAAGTTGAAAAACGGGTAATTTCTTATTACAGAAGTTAAAAGATTGTTTCCTTTGTTTCATCAGATTTTACAGAAGTCACAAAGAAAGACTACAGGCTCATTGTGTCTCCATGATTATTGGCCATTGATCCAGCAGACCATTACTGTGCTTCCTAAACAGTGGGAGGCTATACTGTGGAGGGAAGATATCAAAAGCTTTTTCATAAGCCATACATCAAACCTGGATATGTATTATGGGATCAATATCAACCATCTCTTTTCAGCTTAAAATATCATCACCATAGAGATATAAATATTCATCAAAACAGCTCCAGAGAGAAAAGGTGGATAAAAATTGAAAAAACAAACAGTATGACATTACCTTAACGGCAAATTCTTCAACAATCCACTGCACATTTCTTGCGTTATTAATGTTCTTTTCTTCTCCTAACTTGTGTTAAAGTAATTTTCCAGTGGTACAGTCATAACACATATTAACATTATCAATTTTGTGTCACCTTGGTTTCAAAGACAACGGTGATTCATTTACATTACGGGGGGAATACAAATTAAACTCCTACAAAACAGTAATACAGGTTATTGCAGATCACAGGACTCAGATTTGTCTGCTTTCATTTTTCGAGTGAGCACAGTGTGTGAAAGAGGTTTACCTGTAAAGCCTTAACCCTTATCTCACTCTCTTCCAGCTCCCTTATCAGTCATTTCCTTTTTTTCTCACTGCTGAAAATGCTCACAAGAACATGACAGTTATCTAATTTGCCCCAAAGCCCATCATCATTGCATGTATGCTCAAAGGCTCTGGAAAGGCATCACTGTGCAAATTTTCTTGGGTAGTTAATGTCATAGAAAAAGAATAAGCCACATCTTATTCTTTATTACCTTTTAATGATTATCTTAATTTATTCTGTAAATCAAAGAAGATAAACGACACCAAACATGTAAGCGCCTTAAATTAAATTGTACTCAATCAGTAATCAGTGTGCCGCCCAAAATCGCTGCTTTATAAGAATGTGGGAAGGCCAGACGGCTGTGGAATTTTATCCTAATATCTGAGTGAGTCATGTCGCAAATTATAGAAGAGATATCAGTTTGCCGATACGCCTGTCTGAAGCATGCTCCTGCATCTGCTCCACTCGTTTACCTGATGAAAAGGGGCACAGGGATAATGAATGCTGTGATGATCAACAAGGTACATGTGGCTGAAGTATCGTTTTAGTTGAAGAGAGGACAACGCTCCACAGCAATGATAGATGGACTGATATATAGACAGACAGACAGATATCCAATAATGAGAAATTCGCAATGCTCACAATGTTGAGCATTGCACCAAACAATGCTTAAAGACAATCTGCCGTAGTTGTTCAGTCTTGCTACGCAGTACTGACAATATTGTGTGTCGCGTTTTGTTTTCATTATTTTCCAGAAATAATCCATTGTGGCTATTTCTGTAGAAATAGTATTCAAACTGTACATCACAATAATAACACAGAATGACCAAACCTTAGGTTGTATGTTGACATAAAAATCCTTTAACTATATTTTAAATCAGACCCTCTTTTAAGCCACACCAGAAGCACAGCTCTAGGGATAACAATAATGGGATATGAGTTAATCTACCTGTTCTTCTACAATTAAACAAACTAAACTACCTGACAGACTCATGAAATCTAGGAAAGACATTCTGTGGACAGAGAATGAAACATTCTGACTCCTCTAACTTTCAGCTTCCTGAGTCACCATGGAGATCCCGTGATGCTGAGAGAAATTGAGCTACTATTTGATGACTTGCCATGACAGTTCCTCCAAATATCAATACAGGATAAAATTTGAGTGAATTTACACAAACTCATTTTGTAAAGAATCCACTTCAACCAAACAATTGAGTTTATAACCAAATACCAAAATCTAATTAGTTTGCCTATAATTATGACAGCCTTATTTATATATCAATACTACATCTGCATGACGTACAAATATGTTAATGATAAATCAAGATACTAAACATGATAAAACTTGCTTGATAAACATCAACATGTTAGTGTGGCCCTCGTGAGCATGTTTGCACTTTCAACTCGCCGCTCGTCAGTGTAGTTTCAGTATTTCTGGCATGAAATTTCCTTGTTTGACTTACTGATAAAAACAAAAGACAGAGGCTATGTTATGAAGTAGGAGAGGATGGACAGAAAAAAGAGAAACATTTAAAAGAATGAAAGACCAAAAAGTAGTGCCTAAGTGGGAGGAATAGTGTGGTTGAAAAGTGGACAAAGTGAGTCCATTGATTTCCATGTTAGTTTGTGCAGCATTTTTTTGTGTATCCTGCAGCATCCCTGTTTAATCAGATGTTCATAAACATGCTACGGGGTTGCAACCTCCTGTCTGTATTTAAATATCAGGTAGGTGGAACAATGTTTTTCCAACAAACACGGGCAAACTGCAGTGTGGGTCGCTCATTCTGTCCACATCCTACTGCTGTTCTCTTTGTCCTCTTCTTTTCATACTGACTACCTGCCAACCCTGCAAATCATTTTTGGTTGTTATCCACATAATTTATTTTTTTTTCTGAGTATCTTTTAACTGTTTTATCTTCAGCCTACATATCATGATAAACTGTGTTTTAGTTTCTGTTTTAGATTTTTCTGTCAATCATGCCAGAAAAAAAAAAATCACTTCATAATTCAAATTCAACTTTGAATCTCACTTCGGATGTGGTGTATGAGGTGTGTGTATTAGTCTTGGAATATCACATCTCATTTTTGCATTTCACACACATAAGCACACCTACACACGCAAAAATCCTCGGACAATTTTTCAATCCATACTGAATGGTAAATGTTCCTTGGAGCTCACACAAATAGCAGACTTATAGATAGCTGTCATTGCTTGTTTCTGCAGCCATTGATGCTGTTTTAGCTGCTCAAGCTAAGATTCTGAGTGTCTCTTCAATGATGGCTTAACATCAGCACTCCTACCACATTTTCCCCTCCCTGCAGATATATATAAGCACACGTAAATACCCACTTTTCTGCTTCTTCAACGGACATCTTCTTAGACAAGCCCTACTTATCTACTCCCTCACCAATTGATCTCTGTTGCTCTGTCTAGTGGCATCAGAAGAGATTGTTGCTCTGCAACGGCCCCTCATTTTGCAGAAAGTTCATCTGAGTGAGTTAACCCATGAAACAATATGTAGGAGGCTTTTAAAGGCAGATGGGGATGAAGAGACAACAGGCGAATTTGACAGAATAAGAAAAGCACTGTGGGTGTTGAGCAATGACTAAGCTGATCAAACCAGTCCTTTTGGCTGCTTTTAATGTACATCAGCACTGCTGGTGCTGAAAGCCCAATGGATATTGGTCGGCTGTCCCATGTACTGCAAAGGCTAAAGATCACTGTGACCCCACAAACATATCTTTCATCATATTCTAATCCATGCACTAAATCATGATGAAATTTCACACAGATGTCTGGTGGAATACAGTGATGAGGGCATGACATTTTAAACACAAAAGGTCAACTTGATTGTGACATGGCTTGAAAATTGTTTTGCAAAAATGCATAACAGAAGGGGGAGCACATTTTGTGACCACATTTTAAATTTTGTTGAACACTGTATTGGAAATCCTGGGGGTCCACTGAGGAAGTGTCTTGATTTTATACTGCCATACGAAGGCAAAGTGCTATATTTGCAGTTTTGTAAAATTTGCTGCTGCGGCTCAATTAAAAGTGTCAAGTCATGTCTTCATGAGTATGCTGGAGTGGTGCAAGATTGTGAATAAGTTATTGTTTTAAGATCATCTGCAAGTCAATGCGATTATTGTTTTTTTTTAATATTGTCAAAATCAATTTTAGCAATGGAAATGCAATTTTTTTCATCTTGTAAGATTCAATATCCTTTCATTAACAAAAGCACTCTAGGTGAAAATGTGAATGCAACACTGCACCAGAAGTGGATCTCTCAGAACAATTTGTGGGGTCTTGAGGAAAAAAGTAACGTGCTCTGGGATGGGAGACATTGTTGTGGGAAATTGATTTGCTTTTGTGTTTGTTTTACTTGATAGCAGAAGCAATGTACTTTTCTCTCACATAGGCAAAGGGAAAAAAACAGATGCCATGGAAAAGATGAACACGCACAATCGACTACGGCATAACACAAAACACTGTGTGCAGTGGAAGGAGGCAAGCGAGGGAAAATACATACAAAATTGGTAGTGGAAAAAGCTGGAGGCTCGTGTCACAGTGAAATTGGATTGATGTGATGTGGAAAAAGTCAAGAGGATATGATGGAAAAAAAAGTACAGATGCATTTTTGTGATTTTGTAGGTGTGTTAAAAGTGCTACACGCACGCGCACACACACACACACACACACACACACACACACACACACACACACACACACACACACACACGCCTGTTAGGCATCAATAATCTACTTGCCACTTTTTTGCCAGGTTCCACTTGGATAAGCCCCATTTGGGTAGCATCATGCCATTTATGTTGCCAGTAGCAAATGAAGCCTGAGAAGCTTTATGATCACAAACTCACATTTCTCTCTCATCGTTTCACCTTTTCTCCCCACTTTATTTTGATAAATATGTATCTGTATTTACTAGCTGGTGCAGGACACCACAGCTCTGCAGCTAAAGTGAAATGAAATCAATTTCAGATGCCCTCTTCTAAAGTCTAAATTACATAGAGGAGAAGAGGTGAAAATAGTAATAATAAAAAAACAGTGCGCTCCCCCACTGTAGAAATGAATGTAAACTAGAGAGGGTGCCCATTGCTATTGTTATGTCAAATCTGCATTTAGATGGAAATGTTATCAAAAGCTTAAGAGATTGACTTTTGTTTTGATATCTATCTATATTTTATATTGCTCTTTGTCACCTTCCCTGAAACAAGGCTCACCTGGCTGCTGCTGGGTGATAAAAAGGAGAACGACAAGGAAACAGAAGCTGAATACCAGTTAAAAGAAATAGGGTGTGGAAAAAGACAATAAGCCTAGTGTGACTTTCTTTAATGTTAATACTTGATCTTTTTTGACGTCATTGTCTTTATGTCTGACAAGAAGGGCAATGTGTGAGAGGACAGTCCTGGAAGCTCCACTTCCAACAGCTTGCAGGTACGACTGATTTTCTTTTCCTTTTTTTTTCCTGCTGTTTTGCAGTGGCATTTATGTGATCATCACTGATTGCCCAGCCGTCATTGCATTGCTCTGAAATTATAAACCCAGGCACAGAGCTGAACACAGAAACACAAGGTGGGCGGGAAAAGACATTTTCACAGTGACACAAGAATAATTGTGAATATCATTCCTTTTTCTCTCTACCTTCATATTGTTTCTTTCTCTCACTGTGACTTACTGAGATGTCTGTATTGTTGTTTGATGACAATAGAGGCTTCTTTCTCGATAAATTGACTGCATCAAATGTGTCACTCAGCCAGTCAGTAGCTGCCACAACTGATTTAGTTCATCTTCTATAGTTACCACTACAGTGCTGCTTCCTTTGTGTCAGCTGATTACATCTTTGTGCATGTGTGCATGAAAAACGTGAGGGTCATAAATCATTGTAGATGAGCTGTCCGATGGAGCCTTGCTGCTGTTGGTTGATGACTGTGTTAAAAAATGACAGTTGACAACAAAAGCGACTGGACTACAGCAGGCTCAGGTCAAAGCGGCACCACGGTACCATAGCAACAGCAGCACAAGGAGATTCAACGGAATCTGTTTAATCTGTTTTAATTTGAATGGCTTAATATAGTAAGTACACAAGCTTAGTGAACAACAGGCAGTATCATGTTCCTAACCAGTGGGACCGCTATGTACTGAAAGGAATACAGCCATACTTCAAAAACCACCATTTTAGTGCTTTTAATAAGCACAAAAACTGTATTCACATGCATCCTCCTCTACTTCTGTACTTTGTAAATTTTGTCGTAGAGGTTGCTCAATCTCCTTTCATCCTTGAACAGAAAAGTTATGTATCAAAGATGAAATAGTTATTGTTAAAAATACTGTAAACTCCAGATGAATAAAACGGAAGAAATAAGAGTAGATTGAAACTAACTGGAATGGGTAAGAAGTAATTGAATGTATTTTATCTTCCAGTATGAATAAAACATCAAAAAAATCATGGACAGTGGCACCACGTGTGGTCTTGTGTTTGTGAATGGTCCAACAAAACTGCTCATTGTCTTTCTTGTTCAGCAGCAGGATGTGGAGAAGAGCATTCTTTTAACGAGATCTGGATGACACAGACAACCAAAAGGGAAAAAAGGTGTTCATGGAAGTAGCATGAAAAGACTGCAGGCTGCTTAAACATTAGTATGTCATTGTTTGAGGGAAGAAAAAGATGAAACTGCGCAGATCAAACTGAAATTCCTAATGATGGCAACATGGGTACCGTAGGGGGGGTGTTTCTGATCAGGGTAGGCTGACACACACATACACGCACAGACATTCCCATACTATGTTCATAGGGGGTGGCCTCTTCAAAGGGCTATACCGTGTAATGTAAATTGAATGACTTTCTTCTCCCATCCTTTCCTACTGTTTGATCACTGGTCTGTGTTTCACTGCAGTGTGACTGCCTTTCCTATAGGGAACTACACAGATATTCAACCAAAACCAAAGTTTTTTTTTAACAACCTTGTGCATGCTTGTGTGTGTGTGTGTGTGTGTGTGTGTGTGTGTGCCTGCTGGACATCTTACTGACTTCACGCAGTACTCATCACTTCATCTCCCTAATCTTTTGTACTTTATTCCTCCATAGGCTCCAGTCTATTCCCATCATTTCCTCTCGTCGTTCTGCCTATACCATGTCTCACCTCACCAATTTTGAATTAGACAAAAAATATAGGTAAAATAAAGGGGATTATTAATCTGCAAAATCACACACTTTATTTGAAGCTTATGTAATATGTCAACATGTCAGGCTGTATAAAACAAGTTTTTCTTTTTCCTGTGGAGAGTTCTCCTCTCCTTGTGCCTGTCGATTACATTGTCACAGTGTCTT
Organism: Antennarius maculatus; assembly: GCA_013358685.1. NCBI lineage: Eukaryota > Metazoa > Chordata > Actinopteri > Lophiiformes > Antennariidae > Antennarius > Antennarius maculatus. Next base: position 18,518,574 of record CM023610.1, on the reverse strand, counting down.
GCATGTGCTTGTAACTTTTGCATTTCTTTTCATACATTTCATGTTTGTTTTTTATATATAATTAATTATGCGGCTAGGGATGTAGTTCTGTGATGTATGCTGCCCCAGGGTCAATCCCCAGCATCTACACCCCTACAGGGGCACAAGACAATGTCTACAAGCCCGGATAAATACAAAGGGTTGCAGCAGGAAGAAAAAAAAACAAACAGATATGAGCATTGATCTAAAAAATGGCAAAAGGATGACATGCTGTGGCGACCCCTAATGGGACAAGTTGACAGGAAGTTTATATGTTTGATATATAATTAATTATGCACAGGAAGAGTATGCATGTCTATTGGTTGATAGAAATATATATTTTTTAAATGATTTAGAAGTTTTGGAATGGATTAAAACTATTTTACCGGTAGTTATTTTAAATGAGGAAAATTTGAGTTACAAGTAATTTGACATGGAACGAATTAAACTCGTATCTCAAGCTATTTCTGTCCATGCCCAAGAGTGCTTTTACAGTATAGCCATTACATTATTATCGATACATTACATGTAAACAGCTTACCCCTCGACCCCCCTGACCACCCTGTATCAACCCTACTGCTAGCTGCTTAAGCATGAATTCACGCTCTGTAGAGTTTAACCCTCACTGACTATTTCAAGAGTCACTCTGTTGAAAATAACACACAGATTGCAGGAAAGGAGAGACAAAGAACTAGCAGAAGATGCTAATGCCCTCCAAGAATAAACTCCTCCAACAGGAATGTGTGTTTGCATGACCTCTGAAGGGCACGTGTGTGTGCTACACACACAAGCATCTCAGAGAAGCTGTGTGTGTGTGTGTGTGCGTGCGTGCATGTTGGGGGGGTTAAAGTTCGGTGAGTTGGCTGCAAAAATTACCTGGCAGATGTAACCTGAGGGTTTCAACACAAACATATTCACACAGAGAAAGACAGAAGAGTTGGCTCCATTTTCATCATCTCTCTGCTGGCAAATCTGAGCCCTGAGTCACAGAAATGTCTGAGTGCCAGGTCGAGTGAGGGGTTTTTCTTTGCCTCAACAAAAAGCAGAAACGATACAATGCAGAAAGGAGCAGACGGTTGGGAAGGCCACTGAGAGCACTGAGGGGGCGTACAGTCTGTCCTGCATACATAGAAACACAGGCAGATACCCAGTAGAGGAGTACACTGAGAGTATACAGAGGGTAAGGAAGCAAAGTGAATACTGGGTACTCATCTGCTGTGAAATAGAAAGAACACTGCCAAGTAGACAGATTTGGAATCTGATGAGCAACCGCAGTAGATGTACAGATACACAAATGACTCTGTTTCTGTGTAAGTCGTTGCATGACAGTGAAGCCTCATTACTCTTTTCATAAACCCTGTTACAAGTTTTCCTGTCCTTTTCTCAGTAAAATTGAGCTCTGCAAGAAGTCAGTGAAATGGATATGCAAACAAATGCAAAATGACAAGTCTCTTTCTGCAGTTTAGGCAACTTGCTGACACATAATGAGAGGATTACGATCCTAAACTCCAGCTTTTCAGACAAATCAAAGCAAATTTTAATGAGCCCTGCAAACATCGACCTGAAATAAATATTTTGGAGATTTAACAAAATAGTAAAGTTGTTCTCACTCTTCCAAACTGCTGAGAAGAAGAGTGCGAGTGTTGGAGATCCCAGATTTTTTTTTTTTTTTTTTTTTTTACCTCTTTACGTGTTCTTTTTTCATCTCTATTTTAAAGTGCTGTTGGGGTGATTATAAGCTGAAGTAGTGAGAGGAATAACTGGGCTGATGAATAAGATGTCAAGGTCTGTTCAAGACGTGAACACTTTCATAATGAGCAATACAAAGGAATTGGCTGAATGAATGTGGGCATGACTGAGGGGGTCTGATGCCACAACAACACAAAATGCTGTGTGGCTAACACTAATTACGGCAGCGTTAGCCACACAGGTAGAAATGTTCTACTGGCAGGCATGAGGTACTTGACTTGCAAAGGTGAAAACTGTCAGGTTGTCTGTAAAACCCTGCATTTAAAATTGTACATTACTAAAGTAAATGGGTGTCATGGTTTCTTTCAGCAGTTACTGAAAGAAAACATTGTCCGATTTATTTATTCAGAAAAAGGACAGTATTGTAAGAAAATGCAGGTAACACAAGCGTTTTGTGAAAATAAATAAATTGAGCATTAGGACATCTACTACTTCTGAGCTGCAAGGACAGGAAAAATAGTTTGAACAGCTCAGAACAAATAGTGGTTTGGATTTTTGCCTGAATGAAAAACTTTTTCTCACATAAAGTTGCTCTTTATAACTAATGCTGGAGTAGTTTTGACCTCTGATAAGTGTACAGAATCTGCAAACAGATACCTGGGACTTATTATTCTGCATATATACAAGCCTCTGGGTTTTTACAAGACATTATATTAATCTTTTGTTCCATTTTGGTTTAACAGTGCTTGGCAGAGAATAAGAGAGGGTTATTGCATGCTTCCTGGTGTTTCTGCCTCCATTTTTTATTGGAAGGACATGCTTGATTATTTCATATTACTCTGCCTCTTAGTTCCCAGTCCCCCTGCTTCTCTCCATACTCTAAAACTTGGTTTTCAAGCAGATATATTTATCCTGATTTAATTTCACAGGGGACATCATTTATCACATCCTTTGCAGTCAGGTTGGGTCGTGATGGGAGGTGGATCCACACTCACAAAGTTTAACTCTTTAGAGGCTTTTCATCCAATTAGATTAACGTTCTTATTTGGATTACAACAGCAGTCAAATTTACTATTTGGATTAAACATTAAATGGAACGTGTATTAATAACCTCAAGTAATGTGTCACATTTACTTCACACAATATAAAATATCAGAAACTGCCTCAAATAAAAGAAGACTGGGAGTTGTTAATATGCCCCATTTTTACTGTGCACACTATTATCTGCAGGTAAGTACAGTAGGCGCTGTATGGGTGAAGGAACGGTGACTGTCTAGAGTTTAATGAGGACTCACCACAGCCCACAGTTTGAAGCAGAAAGAGGGCCAGAAGGGGCTGCACTCCACACAGGGGGGGTCCACCCTGCATCCTGCTCCTAGAGGCAGAGGAAAGAGAGAGAAACTGAGCTCACAAAGGAAGCTGAATTCACATCGTTATTATGACGCCCACCTGCAGTACACAAACATGTTTGTCTGAATCACAAGTTGCATTTTCCTTTCATACATTTTCTCATTTTCTCCAGCAAGGGCTTTGTGATAGTCTGGCATCAATTGATTCTACATTTTAGTTTGATGCCTCATAATGTTGGTCTGACATAAATTTACTGTTTGGTTAACCTTAAGCATACAGTTTTTCTAAAAACTAGATAGTTCAGAATGATTCTCCATGTTACGTGTGCTCTTTGACCGGACATTGTAGTTTGATAACTGCCATTGTCGGACCCAGAAAACAGTGCTGATGACAAATATGACAAAGCTAAATACCCTAGTGTGGAACTAAATGGAATGTTATGTCATGAAGTCCGCGGAAGTCAATTTGGGTTGTCATTGTCAGGCATCAACTAATAACAGCTAATCTGTAGACCAGCCCATGATCAGCTGATAGCTCACGTCCCTCCATTCTACTAATCCAATTGGCAAATTTCTTACTGGGTGCTTTATGCGGGGTCTCCAGCTTGCATACCCTGTCTGTTTTGCGACCCACTCCCCTCAACCCACCTCCTCCTTTTCCTGCTGTGTCTGATATGATCAATATCTTGTTGTCATGGATGCTGGTTCTGTTCTAAATGGGGGTCTCAGCAGTTGCACTCTTTGTTTTGGCCTTTCCATGAAAGGTGAATTCTCCCTGCCTCCAGCTTTCCATGCATAAAAGGGTGGAGGTCTCATAATAGAACCACAGTGTAAATTGAAAACTTAACATGACTCATTTTGTTTAATTCTTTGGAGATTTTGATAAATTGTTATGAAACAAAGTAACTTCATAAAATATTAATTTCTTTAATGCTACTAATAATCTTAACTGTAAGTCACTGCAGTTGTAATTAACTTCAACAGACTGTTAAACATGCTGCTGACTTAATTGTACAGGCATATGTTAAGATACGGTATTTCAGGGGATTATGGGCCCAGATTACTCAGAATAAAATATGTTGCTGGAAGACATGTCCCATGTGTGTGGCACAGAATTATTTGCATTGTTAATCCTTATACTAGTCGAGCTTTCATTTCCCCAAATGCTAAACTCAACTTATTCCGAGGAGTTAAAATGGAACTAAAAAATACCTCAGCCTTGAGATGCTTTTAGGTAATGGGGCTGCAGTCACACTCTGAAAACCTACTTGACACACCAAGAGGGTGAGAAAATTTCTCATTCACTTTTGTGAAACCAGAATGAAAGAAGGCATTCTGTACTTTCACCTGATACAATTTTGACAAATTTAAAATTTGTACTGGAGTATCTTTCAAGGACTGAAGCAACTGCCCCATCAAACAAGTATGAAGGACTAAAGGTCAGTTTGCATCTATGTATAATTTCAAATTAAATTAAAATTTAAAAAAAAATTAAATTCCACATAGCTAAACATCCAGGAAGATGAATATGCTAGTATGTTCTGGTTAGAGCCTAATGGATAATTTTATGGCTTTCAAGCTATGCAAGACATGTTGAGTCTTCCTCATGAGTTCGGTGCCTCTACTAAATATTCTTTTTGGTGGGAAAAAATGGGATGGGAAAAAATGACAAGAATACTGCCCAGTCTCTCAGGCGCCCGCATGACTGAATGCATCAAACTAAGGAGACCAATCAGAGAGAAATGTCATAATCAGAACATTCGTGCCTCCAACATCTCAAAAGTCAACTTCATTACCAGCAGATGCTGCAGTTGAAGCAGAAATGCCTCAGAGTGAGGACACCTTTATGGTGATGGGATTGGGTTTTATGTGCGGGGGGTTTGGGTCTAATTAAACAATATAATTGTAGTTTTCAGCAGCATTTTGAGACAGCAACTGTATTTAAATACTTTGAAATGGCTACACGAATAAATGTAGCTCGATGTGTTCAATCTTTTTCAAGCATAATAAAGGAGTGTTGTATTATCTATATATTTTGCCTTCAGATAATGTGTGCATTGATCATTTAAGACTTCATCCCTTCAAAGGAATGGTTAGGGAAAAACACTAATTGTAGTTGATCTGCACATTTCCCACAGTGTCTCATGGATGCCGATACTCATTCTCTCCATGCTCTCCAAAACCATGAGAGTTGTTTGTCCTCAAACTGAAATCCGCACAAACATGGAATAAATAGTGCTTAAAACTGAGCAACCAATATTAGAGATATCCATACGATAAAATACTTTAAATGTTTTGATATGTCCTGAGCAATAAATTGAGAATACTAACTCTAGAACAACAAAAGATAACCAGTAGAGAAAAATAGTCATGCTGTCAGGGAACAGAAACGGCACTGGAGCCAAATCCAACATGACGGACCTCTGGGTTAACGTGTTGCATTCAATAAACTGAGAAATAATACAGAAGAACACATGAAGCATGATGCAATCCATTTGACAGGAGCCGTCTTTGTGCATCCGCACAGGTTTACAGGAGCACTTTCATTATGAAGTCTTTCACCAGAGTTATTTCTCAGAGGGATATAATTTGGCATTAGTGAAAATTTTAGTTCATCATGGGCTGAATATTTTTGCGAGAAGTGTCATCAATGTGACACAAACCTTCAGTTTTATCTGTGTAACTGTCTGAGTGTTAGACTGACAGCAAACCAGCGATGAACTGGGAGCCTGTCTATCTTTTTCTGTGTGTATTTATATACTAAACTAAAATATGCGTCCCATAAAGTTCCGCCCTGGCTGTGGGACTTGAGTTTAAATGATGAACATAGCATCTCTGGGGATTTGGGGGGCCAACGAGGACCTAAGAGAAGAGAGGAGAGGGGGAGAAGGGGATTTGAAGGCTGGTAGCAGAGATGCTGTACATAGACAGACAGTGTCGGTAACAGCAGTGATGGTCTCTCTGACTCAGTCTCAAAGGTGCAGCCAAGGACAAAAACACTGACCTCATACTGAATACCTTTGCTGTGTCACGGCTGAATAGATGCTAATCTAAGGGCCTCTGGGTGTGGTGTAAATTCAGGATATGTGTGACACGTAAAAACGAACTTCAGTTAACAATTCATTCTTTTTAAGATATGAAAATGAACTACCACTGGTTACTTTACGTTATAATTAATTCAAATACATGGTGAATGAATTTTGTCATAAGCCATTTCACATTTTACTTAACCTGTCTTTGGTGAAACGCTACACTTGAAGCTGATGAGCATTTAGGAAGGTATCTGCTGTAAATTTTTACTCTGAATAACCTGAACCTTTTTCATAAAGCAAAGCCACTACTATTCTGGAGGACGTCCCTAAAATAGACATAGAATGGAGGGTATTTGTACTACAGTATGTGAGGTATAGGAAGTGATATATTGTCCCTTTCAGGGTGACTTAGTAACTGTTCTCTTGAAACCAGCTATTTTTCAAGCATTCCACAAGTTTTTTAATTTAGCAGTGGGTTTATCTGTTTTTCTTATAAGCACAGACAGGAATGTTGCAAAAAAAATAATATTTTTTTAGAGTATTCAAGGCCCTCGACTGCCACATAACATTTCTTTTTGGTAATGGTAACCTTAACAATGGTGATAGAGCACATACCTCAACAAACAGAAATATGTCTAGCTTCTTGTAAGATGTGTGAAACACATTCAAACGTTTAAAAAGGCCTCCATATTGTGTCATTGGAAGGCTTGAATTGTGATGTTTCACAGTAGTTTTTGGAAAAGTGTCTCCAAAATCTGTATTCATATTTAGCTTTTGTAACAATGCTGCATCTGAAATTCTTCTAGTTTGTTTGTTTGTGAAGGGGATTAAATGTGACCATTTGACCAGCACACATAATACTGGCTTAACAGGGACAGCCACAAGTGTACAAGTCCATCTGTGTGGAAAAAATGATGCTACTCCTCAGGGTGATTATACCGAGGTTTGTTACACACTTTGTTCTACTGTGTCATACATTATCAGTTATAGTGGTTCTCATTCACCGCAAACAAGGTAGCGTCTGCATTCCGATTGGTCTTGAAGTATCTTCCTTGGATCTTCTCTTTTGTTTGTGGCTTACAGTACAAAAGAACCTAGACACCAGCTTCTAAAACCTGTATGAGGTGAATCAGCTGGAAACTGCACCAATTAAAGTAAGACACTAGTAACTGAAACACTCATCTCTCTAGCACTAAAATGATTCCTAATTTTTTCATCCTATTGTTTGTTTTTCTTCTTAAATATCTCACTTAGAAATATCCGGTACTGTTAATTCAATCTGCACCAGCAGAATTTTTTTTCTCTCACTATACCATGTTTGCCCATCACATTCTGCATTTTTCATTTCTCAGGAGCATAGTAGTTCTTCTAAGGCTCTCACTTGATCTCTTTGTTGCTCTGTGACCTCCCCGGCTTTCTTATTTCAGTACCTGCGTTATGTCATTGCAGTATTTCTACAGTATGACTCACACAGTTATTTAGAATCTACGTTGTCAGAATGTGTATGTGTGTGTGTGTGTGTGTGTGTGTGTGTGTCTGTGTGTGTATACATGCGTGCACGTGCGTGCATGCGTTTGAGTGTGTCTGTGTGCTATCGTGCTGTAGCAGACATGGAACAGGCAACATGCTGTGCATGTCCTTTCAAAACATCAGCTCACTTGAGTCAGACCTGAAATTACACACCCACATAGTCTAAATTCAGCTCCAGACACATTAGTATGTACACCATGCTGTATAGCCACGATACACAGGAGTTTTGTCAGATGCAAAACGCATATATGAAAAGAACAAACAAAAACCAAAGCATGCTAATATATTCAGAACGGCGTCCTGATTTTATCACTATGACCTTCTCACAGCTACTAGGTTCTGAGTTTGATTCCTGCCCAGGTCAGGGCATTTCTGTGTGGAGTTTGAAATGTTGCATGAGTGTCTTCAGGGTTCTTTGACTTTCCCCACCTAAAATGTCTTACATTTCCACCTAAAATGTAAGACTTGTTAACATCCCAACTACTAAGACTTCATGGACAACTCTGCTGTATTATGATTGTTAAGTTGCAACAATGGAGTGGTTGACAGGTTTAGAGGAGTTAGGTGGTATATCACCCAGAGTTCATTTTAATTAACTTCACCCCTAGAGCACTGTTTTAACATAGACCATCTCTCCCTTTTGCAGCTACAAGATGTCATTAAGTTAGTGTGAGCATTCCTGCTGTGTGCGTTATAGCGGCTGGAGAAACCCTTGTCAGACGAGTGCACTCGTCCCTAGCCAGCCTGTCATAGAGGCTGGAGACGTGACAGACAGAAGTTAGCTAGATGCTTACAGACAGATATGCGCTGAACAATATAACTGAGCTGAGCTGTCACATTTATTCTTCTGTCCAAGCTGTTTAACGAGTCCACCTCAGTCGTCTCAGAACAATCTGGTCCAATTACATGTGTCATTACATCCTAATAATTTATTCCATCTTCATGAGGTGGTATCTTGCTGCTACTCTTCAACCGCCACCCCCTGTGTCCGTGATGGTCTTTTATATTTATTCTTCTGTTTGTCTCTTCTCTTAAACTATCGTGTTTCTCTTCTCTCAACACGTCGCATTATTAGGAGAGCTAATTACTCATTCAGACTGCATGAACGTAACTCAGTCAGTGCATATTGCTCTTGTTCCTGCACACACACACACACACACACACACACACATACTGCCATACTGACTTCACTGGGGGGTTATCCTCATCATTGCTAGTGTACAAGTCCATTTGAGTGAAAAATGAGGCTATCCTTCGTGGGGTGGGTAGGGGGGGTGTTCTACCAAGGTTTTAGCAAGAAACCTGATCTAGTGTGTTGTACATAAATGGCTTCAGTGGTTTTGATCTACTACAAAAGAGGGCTTTGTGTGTTTGTACCTGCCGTAAAGCATGCATCTTCCTTGAATGGTTTCTTTCATTTCTTGTGAGTTTCAGTATACCCTGTTCTCCAGCTTCTAAGGCCTGTATATGGGGAGACAGCAGGATACCATGGGTCTTAAAAACTGAAAATGTTTGTGGATGGAACATGCTGTGAAATTCAGATGAGACACTGTAACTAACTGAGCTGCTCAATTACAAGCCAGAATTCAGATAGAGAGAAAGCTAAAGACAACGGTGGTGACAGGGAGAAAGATGGAAATAACAGTAGATGGTGCGGTGCAGAGAGAAAGAGGCAGTAAAAGTGTGAGGAAGTAAGGTGATGAGAGTGTGAAAAGAAAATGGAGGAGAGAAAGAGGTAAAGAGAAAAGCCAACACTTATTTCAGCACCACTCAAATGCCAAGCCTGAGTGGATGTAGGGAAACTTGAATCTTAAGCAGCCATAAATTTCCCCCAATGGTTTGCTGGGCCTGCCGCTGCATGTATATGCTTAGAAAGGGAGAAGAGTTGGCATCGAAAAGTAAGAGAAGATGGCAGGACTCCCAAAAAAATAAGAAGATGCCATCAGATTCAGAGCCCACCATATGGTTTCCGACACATAACACAAGCCATAAGCAGTTTTGTTCCATCTCACTTACTCTCTCTTTCTCACACACACACACACACACACACACACACACACACACACACACACACACACACACAGCTTTTTCTTTTCTGCTTGATAAGCTAAGGCAGACGTGGGTTATGAGAGACAACTTGCAACAGGTCTGCATTACAATGAAGTCTGCCATATTTTTAAATTAAATGTCCAATGTATTAAAATACCAATGGGCATGCAAATTAACTTGTGTGCTTACAGTATGAATGAAGTGCGAATCACATGGACATGTGCTAATTCTGACATGCATGTGTGCACATGATATGTGCTCGTTAGTACATACATCTGTGCATACAGCTCAACCCAAGACACACTTGAATGCCGTCTGCAGCTCTATACGAGCGCGCAGTGCTTTAATTAGATAGGATTTTCACTGTCACAGCATTATTACTTTCCTAATGTTATATTGCAATTGATGGATTTCATCTTATGTAACGCACAGTGTAATTGTTATTTTGAAAGGTGCTATACAAATGCAAATTATTAGTAAGTTCTGTTATGCATGGGTGATGAGCTACTCATGCTCACAGTAATAGGTGCCGTTAATCAGGAGTTGGGTAAAAAAGGGATGGAGGGATCAAAGGAAGAAGAAAAAGAGGGAATAAACACAAGGATTTGACTTAGCTTGTTCTGGTGTTATCACCATGGAGCTGAAAAGTGCTGTCAATTACAATAAATAGTTATTTTACTCCTCAGGCTGCATTACCAAACCCACACTCCATGCATTATGTGCTTTTATCAGATGTGTGTGAGCTATGTTTATTCAGGTGCTTTTTTTATTTTCAATCTTCAACTTGAAATAAGTATCAGGCTCCAGAAAGCAGAGCAGAAAAAGAGAGACAGACTGCATACTTCACAATGCTGGTCAGTCTCTACCAAACACTTTGGAGCAGGGTGACATTGCTGAGCATTGTAATGGTGCAGAGTGGAAAAAGCTTCTAGGCTGCCCAGAACTATACAAAAACCTATTACTTACAGCTTAAAGCCAATCAGGTCTTCCTTATTCATATAACGTACCCTCCCACCAGCCTGCAGCCAACACACCCAGGCACCCTGCTAGGGATTTGGTTGGAAATGCAGTTATACCCATTGTTGTCTGTAAAAGATATCAACTCGCTAGCTGTAGAAAGAAAGGGTGATGTCATCATGCAGTGCATGTGAATAAAAAGGGAGGGATAGAAGAAAGGAAGGCAGGGAGATTCTCCTGAGAAATGAGGTGACAGAAAGCTTTTTACGTGCAGGAAGGGTGGCCAGGCAATTTTCAAATGTCTGACGCTTCTCATTTGCTGGGCTGCAAAGCCACTTTATATGGTAGCAAATGTTAAACTTGTTCTGGGCACATCAAGGTCCCCTTGGCCGATTGCTTGTCTTTGCCTGGAATGTAAATGTGGTTTGAGATGAGGGTACAGGGGAAAGTAGTTTCGACAGCTTGTACTCAAGAGTTTAAGAAGGTAGAGCGGTAAATACCTTCAGGGTTCACAATGACTAACGATTGTCTCAGTGGACACGGACATTAATGTGGATTTGGATTTGAGGGAAAAAATCTGAGCGTCTGAGCGTTGTACTTAACAACACAGACATGAACTTTTCTCTTCAATATTGTTGTCTGGCGATTATTGTACTAATATATCCATTCTATCAATTATTTATCAATTCTTTCAAAAATATTCTTGTTAACAATCTACAAAACCTTAGACGAGATGATAAAAACTTGGAAAAGTTGTGACATTTGTGTTCTTTTAGCTGAATTCTTACATCACAATTCCAGTGATTTTTTGTTTTTTATTGAATTGACACTGATGTTGATGATCTAATTTTTAAATAGTTGAAAATGTTGCAATTGTTTTCTAAATGAAACAAAATATGAAGTGGGATTAATTAATTATGATGCTTTAAAAACAGAAATTGAAATAAAGTTACGCAGAGACAGCAACGGGAGACTGGATTAAAGCAAATACAGGTACTTGTTTATTTTGGACTGATACAAGTACAGGGGGAGGGACAGAATAGATGGGTGCTGTCTTGTTATGGTTGCTTCTTGTCAATATTTTTCATATACAGAACCAATAAGACTCACAAAGATGTATGAGGACGTCAGTCCTTAATGGTCCCATCTGTGATCACCTCAGGCCTTATAGAACACCCATGACCCCATCCACCCATCATCACACATAAAACCTCCAAGCATGGTGTAATACAACTGTACACATTTGTGGTGTAAAGCTGTTATCAGTTTATTACAAGGGCTGTGGGAGCTGGTCATTTTTAATAGGAATGGTTTCCAAGCTTTACATCGATGCATCTCTCTCTTGCTCTCCATCTTATTTTTTTTTATCTCTATAGTGTTTCTCTACGGTCTTTCACTTCATTCTATCCTGACTGTCTCGGTACTTCCACTTTCACTCAGTATGCTTTACTCTCTCTGTTTTTATACTAGCAGGACCCTGGTATGTATGGGATTGATAAAAGCAGGAAGGCAGGCCTTAAAGATTCCTCAGTTGATCAAAGTCAGTGATGCATGACCATTGAATCATGCAGGGTCAGAGGCCAGGAAGACCGTCAGCCTTGCAAAAGATAGCCTCATCTAAATAAACACAGTGGCAAGCCATAGATCAGTGGGGTCGTTCCATACGTGCAATATTTATGTTGATTCAAGCTCGGCTCTTGACCTGCAGCTATATATAGTAGGAATGCAGCTTTTCCAAGCACAGAAGGGTGGAATAGCATTCATTTCTTACTAAAAATGTGATTGCAGTATGGTGTCATATGTGTTATCATCTTATTTGTCACCATTTAGCACATACATATGTTGTATTGGCAGTATAGACATGAAAAAAATAAAGATACCAAATGATATTAATAAAAGACAGGTAGGTAACAGAGGGCACCGAATGAATGAATGAATGAATGCCAACAAGAAAGAAATTGTTTGACAGCGCTACTATTATAGTTTAGTTGTATTTAGCAGAGATTAGAGCTCTCACAATACCTGCATATCTTCAGGGGTGTTTCTGTGTGAATGTGGTCTCTAGTTTTATTAAATGTGTAATGAGTGTCTGTCTGATCCAGTTAATCAAATTATGTATATCTTACCTTGTGTAATGAGTGTTCTGTGAATGATCTTGTATAGTTTCGGCTGCATACCATTATTCCCAGATATGTTAAATATATTATTGCAGATGTTATTACAGAAGCAGGCATTGAAGTATTTTTTCCCATTTATCTATGGAAAAGTGAGGAACTATCAGTGGAGGACATGAGTTTATACAGTTCTGAAGGTTGGTTTGATTTCACAACATTAATGAAGTTGTTCAGCACTGGTGGTTGTCCAATCTGTTGACATGATTTTTAAAATTGTGGTGGAGGTGTATGATCTGTGTGATCTGTTCTTTTTTCCATTCTCAAAGCATTGCATTGATTTGCAATGATGACTGATTTGCAAGTGTTTAAGTTTTTATTTGTTTTTATTAAAGCGTTTGCAATATTTTTGCATTAGTTTTTCCAGCTGTAATTGATAATGTATTGTAAGTAGCCGTATTGAAATGTGGTACTTCTACGTCTCTTGATTGATGTAATGTCAGTGTTCCTTTTTTTCCCATGAAAATGTTATTGCATTCAGTGTGGTGAACCTTCTGTCTGTGGGGTTGGGATCAGTGTGAAATGATCTTTTCTTGGTGGCACCATCACTGTGATAATTCCTTGTACAGTACAATGGTGTGGCTGTTATTATCAATATTTTCTAGTGCAAAAGTAAAGTTCAGTTACCATTGATTAACGAGACAACGTTTTGGAATGTAGTACACATATTAAATCGGGTACATGAAACTATATCAAAACAAAAATCATTTTTATTCCCTATGGCATTAATTTATAAATCATCTCAAAAAATGGCAAGTATATATTTACTTCAAGAAACAAAATTCTCAGACAGTGAACAAATATCAAATATCAACTAAAATAAACTTGTTCCCAATACTGCAGCAATTCAGTTTATTTATATCTATCGATATGACCCAAACATGACCCAACATGACTCGTGCTCTTAGCTCCAAAACCAATCAACTAGAGACTATATCTGCTTCCTTGTATTCAATTCATTATTTTCAATATATGACCACTTTAATTTTTTTATTTGTAGTTCTTCAATTTCATTTTTACTTCTTATCTCTCTGCCTGAATCCCTTTGATTTATGTCAACATCAATAATACCTGATTCACACTTTGATCTTGTGGAAGATAAACATTTTATGTGTGTGTGTGTGTGTGTGTGTGTGTGTGTGTGTGTGTGTGTGTGTGTGATCTGCTCTGAAGCGTTTTCAAAAACTAGCTTGGTATGTTTTATTTCAAACTAATACCGATTCCCCATCAAAGAGGGAGTGATGCACCTTGTCTGAAACATAAACACAAAACAAGACAAACACTGACATAAAGGCAGGAAGTTACACTAATGAGCAATGTAGTGGTTTGTGCGTCATACACACCCAGTCAGCACAGAGCCCAAAGAATCCCAAAAACTGAACAGATGATAGTGATGTGGATTCACACCACTAACATAGCAGTCATTGGTGGACCCAGTCAACACTGAAGTAGTAGTCAAAGTAAACACTGTTAGGTTGGGCCAGGATCAAGCAGTAAGAATCCTACAAGGGCCCCTCAGAATTCTATGGAAGCTGGATAGTGTGGTTCAAACCCAAAGCTGTGATGAAGTCTGGGTTGCAGAGCCATGAAATCCATGTCACATGTCTCAGCAAGGCTTTCCACACCAAGGAGGGTGAGGCATAGTGCCCAGATGGCTGGCAGGACAGCAAGACATAGAATCTGTAGTCAACAAGCCATCTAGCTCAAAGACATGCTATCATACAATAACCCCCACCACACACACACACACACACACATACACACACATCCCCAATAGAATGACTATAACCCATCCCCACACTCTTTCCACCAGGGGCCAAGAGGTCAGGCAGGAACAAATCAATGGCACAACCAAACATCGAACACAACCCCATCCTAACCACAATGAGCCAACCCCCCCATTGGTCCCACTAGACACCCCCATCAGCAAGTCCCTCACTGATGGTATCTTTGATGGGTTTCAGAATCTGGAAGGTGATATAGTGCAACTCCACCTGCCAAAGATTCAACCTGGTGATTTTCTGCTCCACGTTTTGCTCCCACTTTGTCCAGGCTGCTTGCTAACTCATACTGCCAGCCCTGCTCCTCCTTACTTCATCCACTGCATCCCTTATCTCCATCTAAATACACATACCCTTTCTTTTCTCAAACCCACTTTCACATTGATCACTGTTCTGACCAGAACTTCCTTCACAGCATCCTCCAACTTTCCCATTCTTTTTTACAGCACTCCTGCCTTGGCCATCTACAGACCACTTTACACCAGCACTTTACTTGTCATCTTCTAAGGACTTCAAGTGTAGCCAGAGCTTTGTGTTCCTGAGGCATCTGGGCAATCACAGCCGTCTCCTGAGACAGCCATTGACCTGGAGGAGGACGATCTATAAGGATACCATGCTGGCCTGATGGTTCACTAAGACAGCAAGTCACAAATCTATTAAATTATGGATGAGGTTGATACAGTGAATATTTCTTCTTTCCCCATTCCCTCCATTCTTCATCACCACTCATGATGCCATCCACACACACCGAGAGACCAGACTACTGTAATTAACAAGCGGTTGAGAGTTGTATGCCATTTAGACTCATCTAATCTCTCATTTCCCTAAATTGTGAGGCAATCTGGGAGATGGGGAGAAAAGAGTGGAGGGTCAGAAAACATGGAGATGGATACAATGTAAAAAATTAAAAGGGGTTGGTTCAGAGACGTCTCTGAATGACATGTGGTGGGTTGTTTGTGTGTGTATGCAGATGTGTGCACACTTGGGTTCATGTCTGTTTTCCTCCCACAATCTCAGTCCTTTAAGTTCCAAATTACATCCAGTCCACTTATATTGCTCATTAAATCATTCCACAAGCAGAATACACAGTGGGAATGATACGATGTGAAGGTCTCTGTGTTCTTAGCACGCACACACACACACACACACACACACACACACACACACACACACACACACACACACACACACACACACACACACACACACACACACACACACACACTAGCACTGATGTTCATTTAGATTGGTCTGATTCTCATCTTTCTTACTGCTTCAGTGACTGTCTGATACAGTGATCCATCTGAGACACCTTGGAGTACACACATGCTCACACTCATCCACAAACACACGATTAAGTCAAGGGGATGCAGACAGATGGTGTGTTTGTATCATGTTTATGGGGGTTGGAGGGATATGTGTGCATGTACTCAATGTCATCAAATTTTGGGGATATCAAAATTTGACTAACTAAAGTGAAATATATAAAATATAACGTGCGCTTATTTTTAGTTTATGAACTGGTAAAGGCGTCAGTTCTGACATATTTTTAGTTGTTCTTTAACAATTTTAAAAGTGTAAGGTGTAAAAAAATATTAATGTGAAAATTCTGATCCTTCCAAGTCCTTCATGCAGGAGTTGGATTTGACCTTTTGTTTATGACATTTGTGATAATCCCTCCCCCAAAATGTACGGTTGACTGAATATCAAACGCGACCACGTCAGAACGCAAAGGATTTCTCGAGCACAGTGGTTACTTTTCTCTAACTTAATTATTGCTTATCTTTATTATTAATTATTGCTTTTAATTATTGGTTATTGCTTATAGTAATTGGTCTAAGCAGTTTTTCAGCCCAACAATTATGAGTTTTTCAACTGTTTTTACAAAATCTGTCCGAGATCTGTGGGAGAGGATGAATGCAGAAAATGCATTACATAGCCATATGTTTAGAATCAAATGTGCTTCTATGTTTAGCTAAAGATTGTGCGTAAGACGCCGTTCACACTGCAGGCGTATCAGATTTCCTTCCATATCTGATTTTTAGGGATGACTGTTGACTGTTTTTAGCAAGTGTCCAAAAGCGATCTTGCTCTGTTCAGACTCGGCCACATTATCATCCGTTCTGACAGGTTGCCGTAGCAACGACATCGGGGCGGAGTTGTCATTAAGTGCGTGTAATGTGTGAGATCATGAAGTTTTGTTACCTTAGCGTAATGGCGACACCACTGTCTGGTAGAGGTAGAGAAAAAACACACACACCAGACATTGTCAGTTTCTTCCTTCTTGCTCTCGTGTCGCAAATATGACGTCGTGGTCCGCCATATACGATCGGAGTGTTTGGAGCTGTTCAGACTGAAGACGCCTCTGTCCCTATCCAACACGAAACTACCTCCCCAATGTGGTTTCAATCCGTCCCGCAAAAATCAGATTGCATGTGGTATGGGACTGTTCACACTACAAAACAGATATGTGACATCAATCTGGATAGGCTAAAAATCAGATATAAGCGACTAGTCTGAACAAGACCTAAGAGCTCAGTGTTCTGTCTGGCTTACAGTCATTTCATAATCAGCTTCTTTTGAAAGCGTAAACTTTTCGGAACGTGTAAGTTTGTACATAAGGATATTTTAAAAACCAGGCCGAAATTCCAGATTTTTTAAGAAGCGTTATATTTTTAAGCTCTTTTTAATAAAACATGATCTCCTCTATACAATTCATATTACCTTGATCCAGTTGTGTAACGAGATTCCCATAAAGGAGTTCAAGAGCTGGACAAGTAGAGATGTAGATAATCTCAGGCTACCAATGAAGCCAAGGATGGAAATAAATGAGTATTTTTGTACTGTAATTGCTTCTGGTAAGTCTTAGTGAATAGGACTTTTATATTTAGAGCAGTAATGGCATTTACTGTAAATAGCCTCATATGGTGGTTATATGTTAAAATTTAATAAATAAACGCCTTCCAAACAATTCAGCTTACAAACAACCTCTCGAAACCAATTTTGTTTGTAGGTTGAGGACTACCTGTACAATACATTGTGTGTGATGAAATGCATCTCAAAAACAGGGTGGCATGGAAGAAAACTGGAATTCAGAGAATGAGACATGATGAGTCACGACAAAAGACACTGAATAAATTGTACAGCAATTAGAATTGAATCTCGCTGCAGCCAGAGAAAATGAAACCTCATTCTGTTGGAGGAAAACAGAAAGCGCTAAGATCATGAGTGCAAAGAAGAAAGGGCACTCTGTTGTGATGACAGTGCAACAAAAAGAATGTGTGTATGTAAAAGAATAGAGAGAAAATAAATATATATGACCAAGAAAAAAAATTTCGAGGGAAAATAGTGGATGAATAGAAAGCATGCATGCTGATAATGACAGCAGCTCTCAACTTTCAGCATGATCAATACTTATCTGTCACGACAATTTGCAGATATTTCCACCATCCTGTTGCTGAACAGCAATGCTGTGAGACTGCCACTAACATGTAAATAAGGAGGTTGAGGAAGGTGTGAGATGCTGGTGGGAGTGCAGCTGTGGGAGATGAAAAAAAGAGGGGTGCCTGGGGGGAGAGTTAAGGCTCCTTGGTGAAAAAGAACAGGAGAAAGTGAAAAAGAAAAAGAGCAACACAGAGAAAAAAAGGCTTTGGTTGATGGTGCTGACTAGCTATTTCCAGTTTCCAGCTTCACTGCCAAGTTTTGGTTGAGTCTCAGCACAATCTGCTGATTTCAGATGAAGACAGGCTGGGATCCCCTCGGTCAATCGATTTTCAGACGTACTCACTTGGGAGCATCACAATTAATGACACCTACCACAGGTCAAGTTTTTTAATATTATTTTTGTGGTCTCTGACCAATCTGTCTCGAAATGTGCCAACCTATCCGGATGCAGCAGCATCAAATGTCCAGGTATAACAATTTATTTTGTAGCAAGAATACGCACATTTGAAAAACCATGTCTACCGTTCACACCTACCGTAAATCAAGATTAGCCAGGCAACGGTTCACAGATGGGTGTAGTTTCACTTGAGTTGAATTTGCTTTAGGCAGCTTTCTCAATGTCATTATGAGTCAGTCTACTACCAGAGGGATCAATTTAAAACACGCTACAGTATGTGCTTTACTCCCTGCAGCAAACTTTCCAGACTTCAAATTACAGCCTGTCATTATTTTATCTCTAATCAACAATGGATATTTCCAGAGGCTTCTCCAGACTTTGATACTGTCTCTACATAATGCCATTAATCTAAATGGTAAGAAAACCAGGAGGTTTATCTACAACGTAGTACACCACATTATTTCTTGTCAATAAATAGAAACATCAGAGAATTCTATTTTGTACAGCTTGGTACTATGTCTTTTTTTGTTAATCTGTTTGCTTTAGAGGGGGGCTAGCCAATTTTGTTTATTTCATTCATGATGCAAAGCCAAGCTAATTGGCTCACAGCAGTAATTCTCCTCTGACGAACACAAAGTAGCATGAATCTTCTCATCTGGCTCTAAATGAAAAGCATATTTCTCAAGGTTAAACTTTTTTATAAAGAGAGAATAAGTAGGACTTGTGATTTGTGAACATAAGATTTTAAAGATTCCTTGTGCTTATACAGACCTTATGATAATGACAAGTGCTGTACTTCATTCTAAATATTGTTTCTAGTCATTTTTATATTTTTGAATTCATGCCTTCATGGAGGAAAAAGTAAAATAAAATAGAATTTAAAAAAAACAATTCTCCTTCCCAAACTTAGCAAGTGTTCAGCATTTTGTGTAAATAATGTCTGGTGGCTGGTTTGTGGGCCAAGTCTCCTCGTGACAAACCATATCTTGCTC
The DNA here is from genome assembly GCA_013358685.1 of Antennarius maculatus. Classification (NCBI taxonomy): domain Eukaryota; kingdom Metazoa; phylum Chordata; class Actinopteri; order Lophiiformes; family Antennariidae; genus Antennarius; species Antennarius maculatus. The sequence continues at coordinate 18,499,165 of CM023610.1, read as the reverse complement.
TCCCAGCCTTTCCAATTTTCCCCTCCCACATTGCCACCCCTATCTTGTAAGCTACACAGACAGCCTGATAATTGGATTTTAACAGACAGTTCAAATAGCAGTGTAACATAATTAGCGACAAACCTCAAATTAATCTATGGCATTGCGGTCATCTTTTTGCCCTTACTATGTTTCTTTGAGAGTGCGTCAGGGAAATGTGTGATTCTCATTAAATGGTAGTCAAAAAGTGTTGTGCATTTGTGATAAGTCAGTGCATAGTTGGTCATCAAATTTGTATGCTTTCGTGTGAACTCATTTTATGTTTGCCTTCTGATGGCATGTGTATGTTGCCAGTGATGAGCTGAAGCATGAACCAGATATAGCAGAGCTGCTGATGCCCCCACCTCCACACCCCCATGCAACAAATTCCCTCATCCCTGGAGACAGGAACAAAGGGGCCAGACTACATCAGGCAGGCCTTTGATCAGCTCTGCTCTATCATGTTCCCATCAGTAATTGACAGCGCTTGGATCCTGGATGCTTCTTCTGCAACATGCACACATGGAAAGTTGCAATCTCCTCTAATATATCACATGAACTATTTTCTAAGAAGCAGAAAGTTGGTTGATGTATGTCCAGCTGACTGAGGCCACAGTAGAAACAGTTTTTACGTCTAAATGTTTTTAGATAGATAGATAGATAGATAGATAGATAGATAGATTCCCCCTGTGACTGTCGATACCCCCCTCCCCCAATAAATACTCCGCTGGAATATGTCTGTCTATAGATATACTGTAGATACACACACATATGCACTAATGCATGCACGCAAGTACACACACACACACACACACACAAACACACATTTTGGCTGCGACTCACGCAGCGCTCAGGACAAAACATAAGGCTGCAGAGTTCTACACACTCTTCTTTTTGCACAGCCTCCCAAGTGGCCTTATCTCATGAGTTAATGTGATGAAACACATTAGTACCTGCTGCCTAACACTTGACCAGGGAAAATTAGAGCCGGTCATAAAGCGCTTATTCATCGCTGCTGAATCCACCTTCACAAGAAAAGTCAGGAAAGAAATTAAGGTGTTCAAGCCAGAATATAAAGTAATAAATGATTTAGTTTCTACTGCTGCTTTATTGGAAGCAAATTAACCTGCTTTACAGTGTCAGCAGCCTGTAAATTTGATCAAAAAAATTTATATTACGCCTGTTGAAGAAAAGAGACAGAACTACCAAATGTAAAAATATTCACTTAGAGTACCAGAACTAAACAGTACAGTCAGAGATATGCTGTTTCTTTTCAATGAGTAAACAGTTACAGATTGTTTTCCCAACGCGCACACACACACACACACACGCACACACACACACAGAAGAAAGTCATGCACAGCAGAAACATTTCAAATTTATGTCAATATACACCACCCAAATAACACACAAAATCAAACTGTGTTAATTGAGCATTTCAGTAATTCACTTTTAATTCAGCATTATGACAAGCTGTGGTTTATGCTAAAACGTAACTTACTCTCCTAATTTGTTTGATAACAGCTTAATGGGCCTTATTGTTGTTCCACAGCCTTGGTGCTATTGAGCAGAGCTATTAGCCTGTCATATATCAAGCCCTCAGTGTCATGTGTATTAGGTAAGTGTTTTGAACCTACTAGCTCATGGCAGCATGAATCTTCCTGAAAGCTGGTGATTATTAATGACAGAGGCAGCACAGAGCAGCCACCTTCAATCACACTACAGGTAAATCCTGCTCCAGCAACAAAGACGAAGGCAGGGAAGCACACTTTAATTCCTTTTTGCCAGGAATTAATCAGCCCAGTTTCTAATTTCTCACCCGACCAATGTTAATGCCTTTTGTGTGTGATACTCTAAATAAGAGATTAAGACACCACATGGGCACGTATACACAAACATACACACACAAATTGAACTGATGACAAATGAGGACGCAGCAGCTTATTTGAATATCAGAGAGAAAAGAGTGCTGGTGTGCCAACGTAACCTCCTTGAGCCTGTACAGTAATTACTCAGCAGCGACACACAAGACAACACAGGGTTTACCAGGATCAAAGAGAGGTTTTTTAAGACAAAGCAAGCAGGTGAAGGAGATCGAGGAGTTTTCTGAAAGAAAGGAGGCAAGAAAAAGAATAGAAAGCAGAAGGAGAACGAAGAGAATGTGAAGAAGGAAAAAGAAGACATCGGAGACGAGATAAGGATTGGGAGATGATTTAGGAGGAGAGGCAGTGTTTAAAATTAACACCATCTTTCTCCTCTTCACAGGGATAACTAGATGGGACAGAAATGCAGGGCAATTTCCTTGAAGCATGAGCTCCATGAATACCCAGTGGTGCACAACAGCCACAGAGAGTGTTCATCAGACAGTTTCTCTCGATGGCCCTCTACTTACTGGGCAGTTAACTTTAGCTTTTTCATTTTGTACTGTATTATTTCACCTAAAGATCAGTTGAACGATCAAAATCAACTTTCTTTAATTTGTCGGAGTGGTTTTATTCCAGGTGTAATTTGTTTGTGACCAAATCCATACACATTTGAACTTCATATACAACAAAAGCAGATTGCATGAGGTTTATTTCCGAAATATACAGTATAAGCAGGGTTGTACGTGAGTGGTGAAGAGGTGTGTATACATGGTCAAAATAAACAATGCATGGCATGTAGAAAAAGAAGTGTTTTGCTTACCACAGCAGCGTACGTATATTGTGTCTGTGTCCAATAACAGTGAGTTTGATAAATTGATCAAGGTGGGAATCAAGCAGGGCATGAATCAGTAAAGGACTTCTGCAAGTCTTCCATGCTTGTGGATTTTCCAATGAGTGGAAGTTTCGTTCTGCACAGATGGAGCTGCAGTCAGTGTTTGAGTAAACAACAGGGTCGTTCCCGAATTGCATGAGTTGCTGTTTGATACCACTGTGCATATTCTATGTAGCATCACATCCTGTTTGAAAGCTACACCAACTCAGCTGATTGCATGGTCCCATACCTTGAGACATCCATTCACTCTACTGTAAAGGTGCAATTTTTTATTTAAAAAGAAGAGAACAATTAAAGAAGATGTGTGGTAAGAGTAGTATTGCTTTTGTAAAATAAAGGAAGTTTCACAAATGTAGATAGTCAGGAAAACATTAAATATTTACCTGTTATTTAAAAGAAAGTGGCAACAAGTGCTGACAATAGCATAAAGCATTTGTGCTTCGTGCCGTCAAACGGTGAGCATCAATTTGCTCCATTTGCTTCACATGTTATTCTCCTCCTATCCTACTACTACCCTCTCATACAAACACACACACACACACACAAACTCCTGCACCTTCACCGTACAAGCGCAATGATTTAATGTTCCCTCTTTGCAGTAACGCTGCTTATTTTGTGAGAATAAATAAATCTGATTGATTGTTAAATTGTGCGTAATTTAAAACAACACCATGAGCCCTGCATGTGCCATCTCTTTGGTTCAAACTCAACACTTAATGACTAAATTGGTGCAATTAATTACTCTGATCGGTGATGTTAACCTCCACCTCTTCCACCTGGACTCTTGGCGGTGCAAACAAACCGGCTGATTCATACTGTAGCCTTGCACTCTACATGCAATTTATCTGCAACACCACAGTGGCCCACAAAGCACTGCTTAAACATGCCTGATGTGAATCGACCCCGAGCTATCCACTGAGGAAGAGAGTATAATGTGTATATAAGTGAGATGGTTCAAATGTGGGTCTGGCAATAGAAATATGAAATTATATTTCAGGATAGAACAAAACTGAATCATCCTTAAATTCTGCAAACCACAAAGTCTCCTCTCCTCTCCTCTCCTCTCCTCTCCTCTGACCTCTCTCTTGGCTCATTTCCCTTCATCTCCCTTGCACCTGCAGCAGTTTGTCAGCCTGCTCTGGCTAATTACACATCTCATCACAGAAACACATAGCCAAAGGCTCTCAGCAGTCCTCGTACATTACCGCTGTAGTGGGACATCACAGGCCAGGTCTGTGACTCCGATAGATGCATTGAATAATACATCCAACCACAAAAACTAAGTCAAATTATTGACAGACAAAAGCTTTTTCATATTTCACAATGATGGCTTTAATCTTGGAGACTTATTTGTGAATGTGTGTTTATCGTGCAATCTGTTCTCTATTGCTGTTGTGGGCAAAGCCCCGATGGATGCCTTTCCCTCAGTGGAGTTCTTGCAGACCAGCAACATGTCTGATTGCAATAGCTGCTTCCAACATGTTCAAAAAAATTCTTCCCTTCTGCGTCCTCTGGTCTGAATGTACTGACTCACTGTTTGGTGAAAGATGGAAGGGGAACAGAGTGGATGAAAGAAGAAATTCAGATGGATAGGAAATGCTGAAGAAATGACATGAAAAGACAGGAAAATGGACACATTTTCCAGTCTGTTGTAAGTGGTCTACTTCAATTTTATTGTCTAATGTGGACTTTTGATGCCCAAACTTGAAGTGTCAGAAACGGCGCTCATCATATCAGTGTATCAGGACAAAAGAAACATTTTAGCATGTCAGGGTGTCACACTGCTGAGAGACACAAGTGGAAATAAGAGATAGGAAGTCCTATGTCAAGAGGACTAGACAATGTATTGAGAGTGCAGTATGTCATTTTCTAAAATACTCTTATTCCTGTTCTTGCCAAGAGTAAAACGAGAGGATTGATACTACCCTCACGTTTGCCTGCAAATAAATCGTCCATATTCTGTCTTTATTGTCAGCCCTTTTTGGGACGTTGTGTAAATAACTACAGTGTGTACTGATTCACAGATTACTGAAACCCCATATTTAATTGAAAATAGCACAAAGAAAACATTTCAAATACTGAATAAGAATAATAGCAATGTTTCTTCAAAGTTATATTTTTTGTTATAATTTGATGATAGTGAGGCATTTCACAAACATTTGGGTCTTGCTACATTAACTCTTCTTTGGTCATTTGAGAGCTGAGGAGACCAACTGTCATCATGTAAAATGAGTATTTTCCCGTTCTTGCCTGATGTAGGATTCCAGCTCATCAAATGTTCAGGGTCTTCTTTATCATGTACATTGCCTGGCCTTCCCTGAAAAACACACTGTCTACATGGCAGCATATTTTTCTCCAAAACCTCTATATATCATTCAGTATTAATAGAATCCTTCACAAATGAGCAGGTTATCCATGCCATGTGAACTGATGCATCCTCACACCATCGCAGATGCTGGCTTTTAAGATGTGTGCTGATAACAAGCAGGGTGGTCCCTCACCTCACAGCATCCATGATGTCCAAAAGAATTGCAAATAGTGACAAAAGGAAAGTTCCCCCCCCCCCCCCCCCATCAGTCTATCATTCTAGTAGTTTTAACTGTCATTTGTTGAGCAGTGATGAGCTCTACTTACGTGTCACAAACCATCCCACCTTCATGGAAACATCTTCCTAATGGGAGCAGTTTGTCACCTTAAACGCAAAACACAGCTCAGAGATCATTTTGCTCATCTTTTCAATTACGCATTTGTTTTGGTGAGTCGACCTGTTTGCTTAATTGTTATTTTAACATAATTGATCGGTCAAATTAAGTTAATCTTGAGACTTGATCTCAGTTTGGTTACTTTAGTAAGCTACCTATCACAGATGATAAAATGGTATCATCATCCTCTGTTCGAAGCCAAACACCTTGTTTCTGCTCGTGAAGTGGAGACGACGCTTTACTCAGCGCATACAGAATTCACGAGGCCATTCCCAGACAGATTACAGCATTACATATCAATAGCTGAGGTTAATTTCAAGAATTTGCAAATGTCTGGGAGACCATTTTGTTAATTTATGCGAGCTCTGTCTCAGAAAATGCTTTTAAAAACACTGTTAAGTAATTTGTGAAAGCAAGCTGCCAAGACAGGAATGCAATGGGATTTTGATAGTTTTTAAATTTAGAAGATTTACAGAAATGTATAGCTGATATAATTCTTGAATACTGGAACTTGCATGAATTCATATTATTTTACAATTATGTAAAATGATAAGAAAATGACATCCCATGATTTCAGCGCTGCAGTGAGAAAAGTTGTGCAAAAGTTTGAAATCCATCTGTGTACTTACAGCTGGTACTGTGTGATGCCTGGCACTAACTTAAAGTATACAGGATTTATGGTTAATGGTCAAACACATTCAGAAATCCCACTGCATTCAAAAGTTGAGTTTTGACTAATGTAGACAGAGCCCACTTTCCCCAGTGAAGCCAACCTCACTGACCTTCTGAAAGGTACCGTTCTGCCAAAGAAAAGCAAACACCTCATTTATCTGGCAGTAAATTCAAAGAGCAGATCCCTCAGGAGTCCCGTGGAACGTAACAGTCAGATCCACGGCGGCGACGATCAGAGCAGCCTGAGCTCCTGGCTTTAGGAAAAGGTATTAGACACTTGAACATACACCGATGCTTTATGGCATGAAGGTAGGCAGCTTCGCTCAAACATAACCCAGTCATACCAGGGGAGACACAACACAGAGTGAACCGGAGTGACTCCATCTAAAAGCCATCAGTTACTGCAGCCATCTGTCAACGATGCTTACAGTCAAACGGTGAGCTGGTGCTAATTTATCAACTCATTTTTTCTGCATCTTAAAAGCTGCTATTAATCTTGAGCGGTTTTTTCAACAGCAGCAACAGTGTGGATAAAGGGACAGTCAATTTAATCAATTTGTAGTATACAATAGGAACGACAAACACTGTGATTTGTTCAGTATACCATGATGGGTTGTTGAAGGAGCTTTACTGTCTAAAATGTTGATTAAAATTAAACAGCACAATCAAGATGCTTGATTGCAGGATTGGCCTACATTCAATTGTGATCATGATGGGTTGCATTCAAAAAGATAAAGAAGCAAAAGAGGAAAGAAGGAACACTGATTTATCTGTGTCAAGATTGAATTTAATAGCACATGATATACAAACGTATTTTTGAGTGCACATTTTAGTGAAGAGTATCTCCAGCGATGATCCCCTGTGAATCTCCACCGGCCACTTTAAAGCCACTTGCAATTGCTCTCCTTCCACCTCAGCACTGAGTGTGCCAGTTTGTCCAACTTTTGTATCTATAGGTTCAAATGTAGCTGGGTGGTCCAATAACATATTTTCTTAATAGCGCACAAGGGAGTTTTTAAAATCGTGGGCGATTCCACTGGAGTATTTCTTTCTCTCTTCCATATGAGAATACCTGAAGCACACACAGCTTTAATGTGAATTGCCAGCAGTAAATCACTTCAGGTGGTGACTCATTATTTGGACTACCTTGTTATTCTCAAGTGGTCATCTTGTGCTATCACTACCAAGACAAAAACATGAAATGCATACTGTATAGTCAACATATGCAACACACAAACCCATGGACTACCCACCGAGGTGGATGCTGAACATCCACTCCTTCTGCTTCAGGCAGCTTTACCCCTCTTGGAAAAGCTTTGGGAGGCAGCTAATGGCTGCACAAATATGTCTCTTCCACTGTTGGGCATGTTGGTTTGACACGAAGAGGAGAGGAGGGTGGGAGGAGAGAAGATAATCTCAGCTTTTGAGTGTCTTCCTCTGATCCTTCTGTCAAAACAATGAAGGTCATGCAAGATGAAGCCCAATTAGGGCTCAACCTCTAGCGCCTGAGGTGCCTGCAGGCCTGGAAATATGAAGGCTTGGGTTTGTGTGTGTGTGTGTGTGTGTGTGTGTGTGTGTTAGTGCAGTACAGTACTGTACGCGTGGCAAGACCATCAAACAAGTGGGCAGTCAACCATTATAAGAGCACACATTCCAACAGGGCCTGAAGCATAGACAGGACAGAGAAGTATTTCACTACAATTACAGCTCTTCAGTAAACACACAGATCTGTTTTCTCTGCTAATGCAGAAGCTGGACTGAGCAAGTGAACAGATAAGTGTTAACAGTAAGTACCTATTAATGCACGCGCACGCACACACACACACACACACCAGCAGCACCTATAGGTAGTGGTCAGTGATCAGCCTCTAAGCCATTAGTCCAGAATAGACAGAGATCCATCACAGACAGGAGTCAGCACAGCGTTTCACACCTGGGAATAGAGGTGCTATCAGAGTAACCTCTCCATCACACACACTCACAGTCACAGAAACACACACACACAAGCACGTCTCAGACACACACTGCCTAGCAAGGAAATAATTCACCATCTTGATTTAAAAAAAAAAAACATCCCTTTTGTGAATTTCAAATTGTGAAATCAAATTGTAAAATATAAATAATCAACCAATCAAAAGACCTCACGGCTATATTTTAGTATGAATGTGGATGTTTCCACATAAACAATGCAGAGATCTCAAGGGATTGGGACTAAACAGCTGTTTAACTTTACTGATAAGTGCTCTTCTCAAGGCTAATCTGGTAAAAGGCTTTGGTTTGTTGGGCAGAATAAAGAGTAAACCCTGAATGGGAAAAGGTGATGTGGTCTGATTAGTCCAGATTTATCCCGTCCCAAAGTGATGAACACATCTTACAAGCATGTGGGGACAGATCTGATCTGGATTTGCTTCTGTTGATCATATGGATGGTCATCTTAATTGTCATCATTGTCATGGAAGGATTGGCCACCATGGAAGCAAGGTCTTTTCCCTGTGGCCTGGCTTTCCAGGCATTGATTCAAAATCTTGGAAAAAGAAATGATATCCTAATCCTAACACTATGGACATACTGTATGTAAGTGCATAATTTTCTCAAATGCATGTTGAAACGAGGCAGTCAGAGACTGCAACATCCCGCGACACCCCTGAATTCAAAATTTTACCCTGACCTACACATTTTTGTGCCTCTGGCTTCCTGAAAATGTTGCTTTTTGTTTTGTGATTGTATCTCATCAGGTTTCAGAGATGTGTACCGAAAAAGGTACAAAAGTGAAAATATGACCTTGACCTACTTTTTCAAGGTCAAGGTAGTGATCTAATTTTTATCCACTTGCCTCCCTGAATATAATGCCTTCTGTTTCGTCTTTCTATCTTATCCAGTTCCTGAGACGTGTGCAAAAAAATGTAAAAGAAAAGTTTAAATTTGACCTTGACCTAGTTTTCTCAAGGTCAGGGTCATCATCTCATTTTCATCCTCTTTGCCATCCGAGTTATGTGCTTTTTCTTTCAGCTTTCTATCTGCGACGGTTGTGAAGATATTTGGTGGACGGACAGACGGACGAACACTCAAACACTGACAATTACAATACATCACCGCTTCGCGGGATGTAATCAAAGCTGAAGGTAGGCCATAAAATTTTAGAATGGAACTTTTTTAGGCCCAGCAGTAACCATTGTCACTTGAAGTGCTACGGTTCTGAGACCGGTTGCCAAATTTATCCCAGAGACCTCAACAGCTACACATAGCCCACCAAGGCTGAAAAAATTAATTGAAATGAGAAGAGAAGCAACAACGGGACGTATTTTATTGTGACTTAACATTCATCATCTTAGTCAGGGTCAAGGGAAGGGACCAGACTGTAGGAAGCCACAATCGCCACAAAAGCAAGTGTGTAATTACATACAGAGACAAAGAAATAAACACACGCACAGCACAGGGAGCTGATTAATTCCATTCCCCCCTGATGACTGAGCGACTACAGCTATGTTTCTTCATTTTCATTTACCACAATATATTTTCTCTCCATTTAATTTGCACTGTGACAGTTAATTACAAAACAGAGCTGGTAACCAACCAACAGTTCATTTTGAATTTGCCAGAGCAGAACGGAAAACTTAACAAGCACCCTAAGTTCTGCAGAAAGCCACAATTTGTAATTAACCACAGTATGTGACTTCTGCATTCACCTAGGCTGTCCTGACCCGGTGACAAACTGTTGTTTTCATGATTTGGAAAGACACAATGCAATTTTTATTTATTTATTTATTTTTTTTGTGATTCCATGGTAACAAAACACAGTGAAAGCAATTTGGATGAAAATGACACAATAAATGCTATTCTTTTCTAAACAACATGACACCAGCAAAAGACTCTTTCCTGAAATGCTGTTTCCCTCTTTGCAAATTCATTCCCCACATAAAGCTTACCCTTTGAGCAAAAGTTTCAAGTATTTACGTGGTCACACACAGACGCATACACCTCCACATCTGTTGGCCAACCACTTCTAACATCGGCTCTAATGCCTTGGAGCTTTGAAGGCAGCATCCTTTACAGCTCCATGTAAAAACCCCTTTGGTGGAGCCTTGGCAATCTCATTATGGACTGCAAAACAACCAGCGATTCTACTGGCAGGACATCTGACCCACTATGAGCCTGAAAAACTCCATAATAAAATCAATTTGATGGCATTTGCAGTTTTTCATTCAGCACCGCAAGGTGGTGCAGAGGAGATTAATTGAAATATTTGTGTGGAATCAAAGTCTGGTTGGGATTGACGAAAACATAATCACTTTTGCTTTTATTTCCTGCAAACAAACAGAGGAATGATAGAAAAAATAGTAACTTCTGGCACTTTCTTTGTCTGCGTCGCTATTGCTGGAGGTTTGAGGCTGCTGATGGAGGAGGAAGGCAACCGAGTGGGAATGCTGGCAGGGAGCAGGGCTGAAGTGACACCAGAAACAGAGCTAGATGAGCAGGCAACGGCACGAAGCTCAGCCATCTCTGTGGGAATTGTCACAGAGGCAAAGAGATAGAAGAAGACACTGACAGAGGAAATTTTTCTCTGACGTTTGATTCGCTTAAGAAATCTGTCGCTGATTATCTGCAGGCAGACCAATGGGATGGCAAAATAGAAGGTAGCAAAACAAAACTCTAGATAGATAAACTGTCCTTTTCACGTGCTTTCTAAGCTTTCTGGCATGTTCTCTTCAGCAGGACGAGCGACTAAACCGACATGGACGACAAACCCAAATGTCACCCAGAGGGTGAATTTGGACACAACTGACTAGATCCACCTGGTGAGGGCTGCAGGTCGTCCAGATGCTGCTGCTCATCCTTGCTGTTTTTCTGTCTCTATGTGTTTGCATTTCCATCTGTCTCTCATCTCTATGAATCCCAACTGCTAGCTGCAGTGCTTTGTTCTCTGCTGTTTATAAAGCTGAAGAAAAGGCAAAATGTCCATCAAAAATGGTGGTCAGGATGGGTGTAACCTAGGCTCTATTTCATCATCATCATTATAGCAATTAGCACAAAAACTAAATCCACTTATTCCTACAAAGATAAAGGCCATCCATCAAGATCAGCTGTACTGTTAGGAAACACATCTACATGTCCCCATGTCCCTGCTCCTCTAATTTCGCTTCTCCTTTTTATGTTTTTTCTCAGATTCCAGTCAATACCTTCCTTCCTTCCTCTGACAATCATGAGCAAATCTTGTATGGCTTTGCTGACAAAACAGAAGCACTACCTTTACATTATATTAAGGTTTCTCATCATGTGTCTTTGTCTACAGCATGGCTGAGACCTTAGTGTGTTTCTGTCTACATCTGGTTTTATTAAAAGCCGTCTGATCCAAAAAATGGAGTGGTATGAAAACAACAAAAGGCAATATTACCACAAGAATAAAATCCTTCAAGAAAAAAAAAAAAAAAGATTCACAGCTCAGCGCCTAAAGGGAGACAAACAGAGGATTAGAGAAACCTTTTTTCTGTTCGGTATATAAAATAAAAAGCAGAACTGATTATTTTTTTCAGGAAAAAAATACACCAATAACAAACCTTTATTTGAAGTCTTAATATTTTACTGTAATTATACACTAAGGCATTCTACATATAGTGCTCTTTCAGCGTTCACCTTTTAGTATATTTTATGGGTTGTTGTTTTTTTAGGACTAAACATTCTTATGTAAAAATATTGGTGATGAAAAGTTAAGAGCTGCATTTGAACACACAGGCACACATGCAAACCTCATGCACACACACAAAGCCTTTGCATTAAAATACAAATGCATGGATAAGCCCAACCTGGGTGCAGGGGATCTGAATAAAATTAATTATACTACTTTTCTATTCCCTCCCATGAATCCCTGTGATTGGTTTCAGCAACTGCAGAGTTAGATCTGATTGTGGAGGAGAGCTTTGTAAGTATCACACTGCTGCCTCGGCTTCCTAAATAGCCCTGCTGTGTTGAGTACAAGCAGGCAGGGTGAGGTAGAGGAAGACTGACGGAAGTCACTCTCAGAGACAATAGCTTACACTTCTCCTCTTCTTACCTAAATCCCTTTCCTTCCTTTGACTTTACTTCCCTTTTTACTCTGATCCCTGGGATTTCATTGTACCTCGACAAATTAAAACTGAAAGTCTGCGCACACGCAAGAGTAAATGTGTGTCTCCTTTGGGAACCAAATTGCACAAAAGTGGAACATCGGCCATCTGTAGGTCTCTCAAACAGTCAGTTTATGAGCTCATCCAAGTTTGACAGATAGAGCTTCTACGGCAATGATGCCAACATTATATACTTGATATCTTTCAGTGATGCATCTTTGAGTCATTCACTGTGTGCAGTTGTGGCCTGTCAGGGTTTTTATTATGAGGGAGACCAGACTGACGATACCTCAGGAGCTGTCCAGTGCTGAAGTCCAATAAGAACCCATAGGGTGCTTTTCTTTTTCTGAGGATTAACTCACACAGGGCGGGGGGGGGGGTCGATGGCATGATGGTAAAACCAACAGCTATATGCTATTTGTTTCTCCTCCAGGATGTTTGAGCTTGTGGCTGATAGAGAGGCAATCCAGCCTAGATCGAGTGACAAGCCACCTGGGGTGAACAAAGGAAGCATTTTATCCAAATGGTGACACAAAGGAGATGCCAGGAGAGGAATGGCAGCTGAAAGAAAATCTATCTTCCACACCCCCTCCTAAAATCACTGGAAGACACCCTGTCATTAATGCAGCAGACAAAAACTGTTACCAGATGTCATTATTTATTTATAGTATTTAATAGGGAAAACTGTTCCTTTGAATAATACATTTGGTGGGAGAGAGGTGCAGAGAGGGGTTTGAAGAGGGGGGTGCTGGGGTCTCTGATGAATATTCACACACTGCCTCTGGGGGGACTGTGGTAAACTACCTTTTTTTTCCCCCTCCAACTGTGCCTTCTGGGCTGTTCACCAGCCATAATGGCCCCAGCTGTGTTGTTCATTTGGGTCTAGGTGTAATGGCTGGTTCAATATGGCCAGTGCCAGACTCTCATGTTATCAGATAAGGTAAAGCTAGAGGAGTAGGTGAGCTAAAGGAGTAGATAGACGCACAGCTGTCCATCAAGCAGACTGACATGAGCAAAAGCACAGCTGATCAATGAAACCACCTTATGTAGGGGGCAATGGAGGCTCCAAGTCTGGCTGACCTGTAATCATAAGTGCTCAAAGGCTACATACATCCACACGGGTGACCCTGAAACTCAACAGACAGAACAAAACATATACTCTCCATCACTTAAATGAACTAAATCACATGTTTGTGGAGGCTGTTTTCTGAGTGTTTTCTCTCCTTAATTGGATCAGGGTTATCTAAGTCTGTAAATTATTCCCTCTCTGCAGGAATTTTCCAGCATCCCTCCTACCCCATTACCACCAGATCCGAAGAGTTACATCCATTTGCAAAAGAACAAAAAAAAAAAAACCCACTCAATAATGAAAAACCCTTTTTTTGTGTTGTGGAATTACAAGGATTAAAGCCAGCTATTAGCAGTAGCAGGACCACAACTGACTCATAGCACTACACGCTTCCAACTATAGGATTTGTAGCTGGAGGCCCTCATTAGTCAAAAAGCCTAACTCAAGCCCAGAGATCCTCTCATACACGTTCTGTGCAGCTGCTTGGCTGCTCTCCCTTGTTTCACCCAAAGCCAGGGGGGGTTTTGTTTGCTTTGAGTATAGCATTGCAGGAATGTTAATGCCTTAAGTTTTTAAAATGACTGTAAAAATTAAGTTTTCTATTTGATTGCTTGGACACTGTTCAAGGGCAAAATTGGATTAATGCCCATTCATGTATTCCACTACAAGTGTCTGGCGCTAAGCGGAGCACAGCCAAGCAGACAAGATGCATTATTGAAATATGTCACATCAAAACGCCCTCGTGAAAAGAGATAATTATGATATTCTCCCAAGTTTCTTTTTTTCCTTTCTATCTTTCTTTCTCTCTGTCTTTCTTTGTAGTTTTTTACTCCGCAGCATTGCGATGATAACATTCCTGAGCTGCTATTGGCTTTGAACACAGTTGGACTGGAGCCACTAAGGAGCAATGAACCCCTCCCTAAAGGAATATTGTTCATCCATTGTGATGGTTCATCACACAGAAACTGTGAAAACAGGGGCAGTGAACTGGCAATAGCAAAGAAAGGAACACAGCTTCTGAGAACAATGGCGTTAACAGCTCAAACCTGTGATCCAGTGAAAGAGTGATAAAGTTAAAATGGAGCGAGACAAGAAAAAAGCAACAGACAACTGAGAGAGGAGAAAACAGAAAGACAAACACAGATGATCTATAATATGCACGAGACTCCAAGAGGCAGAAAGAAGCAAAAGCCGGCAGAATGACTCAAAGAGCAGTTAAATATGAACCAGATCCTATTAGTGCAGCAGCAGCTGACACAATTCAGGAGCTGGCACCAGAGGTGACCAGTATTACACACACACACACACAGACACACGCACACGCACACACTCACACACAGAAAGAAAGAGAGGGGAGACAGCTGCTCAACAGTGAGAAAGGAACATTTTATCTATTCAGTCACAGAATGAAAATGCAGCTTGATGTTTTGTGATCTGTATGTAGTTGATCTGTTTCAGTTAGGAAACAAAAGCTCCTGGTCCACCAGTCATCCTGTCTGCAGGTACTGGCTTAGCCTAGAACATTAAGAATCACTGTGCCGGTGATAAGACAACATAAAGGATCACACGTGTGGGCCGAAGGGATGTGAGGGAGAGATAAAATATCTGAGAAAAGGATTGTCGGATCAATTCTACCAAGGACAGCTGTAGTACTGTGTGTACGACAACCAGCCATGTAAACAAGATAGCGATAGAATAAAAGATTTAAAGAGAACAAAAGTAAGGGAAGGACAGATTGAGTAGTCTAGTAAAAAAAAAACTGAATGGTTGATTCACTTAATAATTTCCCAAGGGGTCATAATCAATCAAGCTGCTAGTCTAGCTGCCATTCTTTTTTCAAACACAATAGCATACACGTATGAAGACAGATAGAAAGCAGCAAAGATGAAAATTGCTTTCTTTTCAACCATTAACAAAATAAATGCACGCTCGCAGTAAATAGCCCACTAAAGGGATGCTGTGGTTTCCAGCTGTGGCAACCTCGCTGCCTTCGTACCTCCTCCTCAGTTTATAGTCTGGAGCTGCCACTGCGTGGTGGCAAAGTTTCCTCCAGCAGAAATAACTGAGACACCCATTTGGTGACTATAAGTGCCATCCAAGACAATGTCTTGAGTTCCCCTCTGTGGCTCTCTGACAGCTCTGACTGCCATGACTGCGATGCCTATTGAGTTTCACCTGAGCCAGCAGCTCCTTCCGTGTCCTATCTGCCTCACCTGGAGGCTTACAGGGGTTTCAACAGCAAAATGATGATACAGATCCAAGTCCTAGTTAGGCTGAAACCGTTTTAAGTTGTCAAACTCAAGCAGCAACCAAAGAAGAATGATTTGGCTTGCTACATTTATTCATGTCCATGACAGTCATGACATCATGCCAGCAGGCAGAAAAATGATAAAAGAGGTGCTCTCTGATGAGACAATAGAATGTGGTAAGTTTCAAGCTGGCACGCTTATTTCCCACTGCAGGTGATAGGTAGAATTTATTTTTAAAAAATGTTAAAAATGAAACAATAATTTTTAAATCATAAGACATTAAGTTGTTTGTTTTTTTTTGAATGTCCAATTTAAGCATTTAAGATAGTGTCTTTTTATGAATTATCCATGCACACACGTCCACCTGAGATACAGCTCTTACTGAGCAGTTTGGATATCCTCATGTCCAATTCATCACACACGGTAGTGACCTGTAAAAATATTTGTTTTTTTTTCCTTCTTTAAATTGGACTATTGCTGTTTCTCCAGTCAAAATACTGAAGAAAAAAGAAGATTAAAGTCTTCCTCACCTTTGAGACGAAGTGCAGTTCAGTCCACAGGAATGTAGAGCGATGCTGTAGCCCTGCAGGAGCGTCTGTCTGGTTCGTTACAGGCGGTACAGCCACGGACGGGAGCTGAACCATCCAACGACGCGTAAAAACCTTGCGAGTGCGTGTGGAACGCGAAGCAGTTGTGGGTGTCGGGTGGAGGAGGAGGAGGAGGAGGAGGCTGAAACCGAGGAGCGCGGTTTGGTTTCCGCATTAAGGGGCTGACTGTTGAACAGTGTGTCAGCTTCTTCAGGAGACAAGCCGAGGCAGAAGCCGCGATGAGTGGATGAGCGCCAGAGTGGTGCTCACCTCTCCAGCAGCTGAGCGCTACTGAACAAAAGAGCGCTCCGCAGGCTCTCTATTCAAATAGCAGGGATGAAGGGAGAGGAGGACAGGAACGGTGCGGGGGGGGGGGGGTCTGTGGTCCTGAGGTTGACGTGCAGACCAGAATTTGAACTTTCTGCATCCAACATGATAAATGACGAAACTTTTTTTCAAAATCTCCGCGTACAGGTTATGTCCAATGAAACTGACGGGACTGCCTGACTCTTGATGGACGCGTAATGTCTAACTGTTTTTCCTTATGATAATTAATCTCATGTGGAACACTCACACCTCTATCAGTCATGATTCACTGTAAAAATTCACTGATGTGATTTGGCATCTTTGCCCCACCAAAAGGCCAATCATCTCGTTTTTGCCCTTCGTGTGGGGACCGTAATTAATGACCTCAGGGAGAGAATGACCTTGTTAGGCAGTGCAGCAGTGACCTCGACCTGCACTGGGGCTGTTTAGACTATGAAATTAGATCAACGCACAAATTCCCAAGGATTTAGTTGGCAGTCTTGAGCAGCAGTCAGCATTTTTCACTATACTAATAATTTGACATGGGACACAAGGCAAAGCCAGCAAAATGTTTTTTATTTGTTGGGTTTTTTTTATTATGTTTTTTAATAATGATGATGCTGTAAAATTTTCATGAACATTTACAGTGAAACCTGAGCAGTATCTTGGTTTATTAATGTCAGAATGCCATACTAAAAACATCAGAGCAACCCGGGAAAATAATATAAAATAATAGTCGAGAAGAGAACATCCTTGTTTAAAGAATGTACAGCAAACGTAGCTCCACACAACATGGGGAGAGAGAAGGAACTAAACCATGTGGGAACTAAGATTTAGTTTGATGTCCAGAGGTGCATTGATCAGGCCTCTGCTCACTAATATAAATCAATGTTTTTGTTCTCCACAAAGCATCAAAATGTAAAGAAATGACACCATTGGTTCTGCCAGAGTTTAATAGTACTTTTTTAGGATTTATTATTTTTATTCCTAATTTTTTATAACATTGTTGTTAGTTGTTTAGTAGCAGCAGCAGTTGCAGAGGAGGTAGAGCAGCCACCTATTAACTGGAACATTGGCAATTTGTTGCCTTATTACTTAGGACTGTGTTTTATATTCTACTTGTATATCAGTAATTTTATGAGCGTTTGTCAATCCTGGCGAACCGATAGCATTAAACCTTACACAGCAGCCTCTGTGTGTGTGTGTAGGAGTGAATGTTTTTTGTGTTGTAAAATGTCTTGAGTGGTCAGTCATTACAAAATGGTGCCTTTACAAGTAGAGTCCACTTACCCCCGTCATATGGTTGTCTTACAGTAATTGTATCATTACAATTTAATTCAAGATGTAACCTGTACTTTGAAATACAGTTTACATACTTTAAAATTTACTTTAATTTACTCTATAAACGTGTATGTGTGAAGTGAGTTCAAGATTAATGACCCCCCCCCCCAGGAGAAGACGCACAGCATTCAGTGATACTAGTGCTTTGTTTTTTAGAGTTTCATATTATGTGTTAGTTTCGCAACGTACCAGCAGTATCGTTTTCAGATGGATGTTGCATTTAAATGGGGGGAAAAAAAAAACAGCAGTGCAATTCAGCTTTACAAATCTCAAGGAGCTGCCCATGGTGCTGAAAACCTTGTCAGTACATTCATATGGACACGGAAACCTTGTGTGAAGCACTACACCTCTATTCATAATACAATCACTAACAAAAGACTAACAGTATTTTTTTTTTATCCATAATGAAAACCTGATTATATAAAGGTACTTTGAAATGATGCTGCTGAAATGTAAAGACCTGCATATTTTCTATGTAGCTTTACTAAAACCATCACTGCACCAAGAGCAGTGGTAAGAACATACGTTCGTGCAAACATTAACATACAGTAAAAGCAAATATTATCATCTTCTGCCCATGAACAAAAAAATAATTAATACATCTCAATTGTAGTGCAATGTGTAGCTTGAAAAATACTCATGTAAGCAGTGAAAACATGAAAGAAAACATTGAATCTTTTATTCGACCACGGATCACAGAATACGCAACGCTTTTCCCTTTCTGTGAGACAGGTTACAGGAAAACGCCTGAAAATAAGGCTCAAAAAATATTTGATTTGGCTTGGTGACCAACACAGGATGTAGCTCAGTAACTTAAGAAGATGGGGCAAATTTGACACCAAACAAAACACTTTAGGCTGCAATGTGATATTCCTTTGGTCATTTTCATCATTATTTTCACAGTGCTTAATTTTCTGTGAGCCCTATACATTGAAACATCTAGAACACCATCTGGATTACTTGGATCCAGTTCAGACATAGATGTATGATGAATCTTAAGTGGATGTCATTGTGTAATCTTTTTTCTTTGAGAATAGTTGGCATTACTCGCAGCAAATTTATTGTGAATGCCTCCATCCCACAATGGTAAAGAACCTTTTAAAAATTCTGGCTGAGATGATCTGGACTGGCACCAAAACATGATGAGTTTTCCTTGAGCCATGTTCTCCCTCTCCCTTCTTTAAGTTTGATTTCTCAGTCATCCTTCACCAGACTGACAAACAAACAACGCTGGTACGGCTGGTCTCCATGATTATCTCCTTGGCAGAAGTAATAATAGAGACCAGCTTTATCCAGTAAACACACTTGCTAAGTATTCAGGTCTAGCCCCACTGAGTGATTTTTAATTGAGCAATATCTCCAAGTATATATAAAAATAACAGCCAATGAAGGGACTTTAAAACACATGTAATGTATTCTGTTCTTCTAGTGACAGTCAGCACTTGTAATTCTGCATTTTGTCTGGTCTGCATTTTGTTCAAAGCTTTGTTAGAGCAGCAAAGAAATGATTTTTCGAGGATGGTATTGCACTAGCTTTGACCATGGTCTTACTCACACTGGCTTTCTCCCTTGTCTTTCTATCTTATCTGGATCCTGAGTGCACAAAAGTTGAAATTTGACCTTGACCTAGTTTTCTCAAGTTCAATGTCATCATCTCATTTTCATCCCCTTTGCCACCCGAGTAAACTGCTTTTTGTTTCATCTTTGTATCTCCAACGGTTGTGAAGATATTTGGTGGACTAACAGATGGACGAACGGACAAACAGATGAACACACAAACACCGACAATTACAATACATCACCATTTTAAAGCGGGATGTAATAAAACACAATTAAAACAGAACACATGCCCCCCGACTCCGTATGAAATAAATATAGTACAAAACTATGTAAGATTAGTAAATAAGATACAAGAATATAATTCCAGCAATAAATAAAAACAGAGCACTAAGATTATCATCGTCTTTAAAAGGAGGTAAAAACAGCGACATAAAATTAAATAGACCATGACAGGAGCATAAGAAAGGTTTAAAATAGTAATTAAAAACCTGATTGCTGTAATGCTAGATAAAAGCTTGGTTAAAAAGGTTTGTGTGTGTGTGTGTGTGTGTGTGTGTGTGTGTGTGTGTGTGTGTGTGTGTGTGTGTGTGTGTGTGTGTGTGTGTGTGTGTGTGTGTGTGTGTGTGTTTCAACCATTGTTGGCTGTGTGCTTAAGACGCTGTTGGCAATAAACGATGGTTAAAACCAGACAGCCTCTCCAGTGTGTTGGACACCAAAAGGACTTACGAACTTGTGTTTATCAGATCTCTTCGCACACAGACTCTTCCAAAGGAGAAGATCTTTTCTGGATGGGGAGGATGGTTGAGATGATGATGAAGACTACAAAGACAGTGCTTCCTTCTTTTCTTTTTATTCTTTCCTGCTCTTTACCTCACTGTTCATTCTGCTTCTCCACTTCTCAGAATGACTAGGAGGCAAAGGAACAATAAACAAGGGAGTAAACAAAGAAACAGCTTATATCGATCTCTTGGCTTCGCAGGATTGAGTAAATGTGTTTATCTTGTGTAGACACGCCACTATACTTACACTAAATACATATTTGATGTTGTGGTTGGAGCTATAAGTAATATAATGCTTGAAGCAGCCCCTGGGATAGGTTTATTAAATTGAGTCGACGTCTTAATTAGGCATCTCATGAGATAATTTCCTTCCCTGCAGATTTGCCCTGAAAAAAAATTGTCCAGACACCCAGAGGAATTATTAGAAATAGTATAGAAATCTGTAGGTCCCTGAGGATGGTTCTGGAGAAAAGTTCACTCCTGTCTGCTACAGGCTGTCCTGTTGTTTGCCTGAAGAAGGCCTAAACAATGTTTAATGATAACAATACAGCCGTGCACATCCCCAGAAAATCAATGAAAATATCTCTGGACACATTCTGTTGGCAAGCATCCCGTGAACAAAGTCTCCTAGACAACAAAGTGCTGGCATTCATTCATAATAAACAGAAGATTAATGTGTGCTTGTTTCATTACTGTGAGAGAGTTGAAATGAAAAGTTCAACAGACAGAGGTCCAGGTAGACTTTTGTGGTTTCTTTTGCTTTCCGATCTCAAAGTCTCTCTGCAACCATCAGAAGAACACATTTAAACATTTACAGAATGATGACACACTCACCGAGCTTTATCATTTACCTTTTAAATAATTATGGGCGGCACGGTGGCACAGTGGTTAGCGCTGTGGCCTCACAACACGGCGGGTCCGGGTTTGAGTTCCGCTCTGTGCGGAGTTCTCATGCTCTCCCCGTGTCTGCGTGGGTTCTCGCCGGGTTCTCCGGCTCCCTCCCACCTCCAAAAGCATGCGCTTCAGGTTGATTGGCCGGTCCCAAATTGCCTGTAGGAGTGAATGTGTGTGTGTGTGTGTGTGTGTGTGTGTTTGTATGTCTTTGTGTGTGGCTCCGCGGTGCACTGGCGTCATGCCCGGAGTGTCCCCTGCCTCACGCCCTATGCCAGCTGGGATAGGCTCCAGCTCCCCGTGACCCGCCATGGCAAATACAGCGGCGGTACATGAAAATGTATGTAAACAATTATTTCAAACCACCAATTTCTCAATTTATGTATGCATACAATATATGCATCTTTTTGAATTTTGTCATATGAACAACACTAAAGTCCATCTTACATACCCAGTGCACATTGCCACATATTCTTAACAAGGCTAATTTCTAACTAATATAGTTGTTTTCATGTCTACTACTTTCATGTGTACTTTGAGCAAGAGATTATTGTACTTCCACCCATCTTTGTTTCCATGGGTGTTAATCTTAAAATGACATGCGGTCAGACTTATTGGTGGTGTGTGGCAATCTAGAGGCAGCAAAAATTGATTGCATCACTATCCAACAAAATCCTATTCTGAAGGCAGTGGTGCAAAATGTCACTTTTAACATTGTGTGGCTGTGACGAGCAAAGACAAAGACACAGTCAGCACTGCCTCCTCACATGACTGCTTCATCTCAAGGAGCTTTGGCTGCAAATCACAGCGGCATGAATTGTTATATTCCACTAGAATTTGAAATTAGTTAACCTAGGTGCTCTGCAACCACGCATTAGCTTAAGAAATTCTTGAATTTCCACTGGCACGGAGACAGAAATATGTTAAATAATAAACTAGACGGAAGAATTAATGCCACTGTTTTGATAGGGTGACATAAAGACTCACCTTAAGAAGAACACCCATCCAAATAAGCAGTGGTGGAGGTTCAGATAGGATTTATTAAAATTTATTTCTTGCACAGTTTAAGGGAGTGGATTCCCCTCACTTCACATGATTGTCCAACAACAAAACAATTCTCACACCAACAACGCTCAACAGCTAATCTATTTGCTTGTGATATTACGTGATGTTATGGGCAAAAGTTTATTCTGTTTTGACATGTGATTTTCTCTTAATAGTTTTTCTGTTGAGTACCAAACAGGTTATATTAAAATGGAAGAAAAAAAAAAAAAAAACAGTTCAGAGGGAGAGAGTGTATGCAGGAATGAATACTGCATGGCAACCTTGCTGAAAATAGTCTTCTGAATCAATAATTATCCTTAATTCCAGGTCATTTACTGCATGAGCTTTTTGCAACATTGTACCCCAAAGTGCATGAATACGTTCTCCTTCACTGAACATTTATAAGGCAGGGAAAATCGTTCTATGCACACGTATCAATGATTGTGGGCATGATTCTATGAAATAATTAGCTTTGAAAATTCCTTAGTGAGCTTTGTCATTAGCAATATTACCCAGCAAGCCAAGAGGAGGGAAGCAAAGAGCTAAAATTGATGGAGTAACAATATGCGTGTGTGTCAAAAAGAGATGGATGTGTGTGTGTGTGTGTGTGTGTGTGTGTGTGTGTGTGTGTGTGTGTGTGTGTGTGTGTGTGTGTGTGTGTGTGTGTGTGTGTGTGTGTGTGTGTGTGTGTGTATTGTATTGTAAGAGTCAGCGATGGTGCTGAACCAGATTCCAGAGCTCACTCACCCAGAAAAAAACAGACATAAGCACTAAAAGGCAATCAACAAGCTGCAGGCAGCACTTCCTCATCCTTGTGTGAAGGGTTAAATTGCTTAATGATGAAAATTGGAAATATGAGGGTATAGAGTGACAGAAAATGAAGGAAAAGCAGGCACATGAATAGCAGATAGATGCCATCAAGCCTTGGGACATCTGTAGCAGGAGGGATGTGAAGCACTGTAGAAAGAAGAGCAGTCAGCAGACCTGAGAGGTTCACATGATGGAGTAATGAAGCCATTCAGGTAGGGGCAGGTGATCTATTATGAATGAAGCTCAGATGGCAGGAGACAAGAGGCTTAGCTGGGCTTAGCTGGGTCTTTATAAACAGATGGCCAATCAGAGACTGTGTGGGCTATTTGTTGCAGAGGTAAGGACAGGAGAAAGATCAGTCTGTTGTTTGATAATGTTACAAGGTGGAGTTGAAGCACAATAGATAGCAGTTGGACCAAAATTAAAGCTGCTCATATTTGTATCATTAGGAGTTGATGTTCAAATCTGATGTAATAATTCAAGTCCAAAATAGTAACATTTCAACTTAACTTTCAATCTCGTAACCTCTTGCTGCTATTGCAGGCTAACGGCGTATAGCCTGATCAATTCACTTAGTGAACCGCATGCATATCCGTAACCTAAACCCTACAGATCCACTGTGTTTGGGAATTGGGTTTGAGATATTGTGGAGTGTGATTAAAATTTAAGGAAGGCAATAGGTAAACAGGTGTCAGCAAATCCACTGCACAGAGTTTGCTTGGAAATGTTTCTGCCTCCTTGTTACAAAATTAAGTCCTGACAAAGACGGGTCAGATTTAAGCCTCTGTCTGTCTCCGTGATGATGACGATGATGATGATGATGATGATTTTTTTGTTACTATATTACTAAGCGATGAGAATAAACTTATCTTTAAATTGCACTAAATGTATTGCTAATAAAGTAGTTTAGAATCATCATTTGTAAGACTGAAGTGGAAGGTCTTTTCCTTCTCTTCCAGCAATGGAAATTTTAACTGATGTCAACTTATATTCACAACAACATGACCTTAGCACGTTCTAACCATGTCTGTACTGGGTCCCTCTGGGCACTCAGTACCTCCGGGTACTCAACAAATGAAAAAATGCAACATATAAGAAATGGTGACTCCAAATTGAGCAGAGCTGTGAATGTAAGTGTGATTGGTTGTTTGTCTTTCTATGTGGCAAAGTGATAAACTGGTGACATTATGCCAAAAGTCGGCTGGGATAGGCTCCAGCCCCCCTGTGGCCCTAGAGGATAAACAGTTACAGACGATAAATGAATTAAGTCTTTTTATGCACAATATGCAAAGTTGTTTAAGCATATTTAGTCCTGTCAAGTCTTGACTCTTGGCACCCAATGCTAGCATACCATTTTCAAGGACAGTACCATGGAATTAGAACTTGGCTGTGTTTCCACTGGCATCCCATATTCAAAATAAATGACAGACTACTAACAGAGGAAAAGTGTTAAGAGGGAAAAAAATCCAGAACCAATCCTGAGAGAGAGAGAGAGAGAGAGAGAGAGATTATTACTAGTATTTGTCATCCCACCATGACGGAAGCTCCATTGGAACAAAACAAAATATGATACCATAAAGTGTTCATTCTCCTGAAGACACACCTCTGTCCTAACAAAACTCAATCACTGATTCCAGGTTACATCACATTACATTAAAGCCAGAGATGTTGAGCTTTCTCATATCAGCACTGGAGCCAGAGCCCCGCTTTGTCTCCAAAGAACAGATTGTCCTTGATTTTAATTTCTCCAAGCCACTACGAGCTGCGCTATCATCTTACCATTTAAAACATGCCTTGTCTCCCACTGTGGAGGGAGCAGGACCTCCTCATCCTTCAGTTCCGTGCACAGCCTGTAAATACGCAGGCACTAATGGTAACAAAGAACAACGGAGGGATGTTGAGCTGTTAATATGTCTGTCACAGTCCGTTGAGATGGTAGCAAGATGTTCACCCATCTCTGAGGCTGTACATCCAGGAAGCTTGCTGTTAAGAAAGTTGTATCAGGCTAAAAGTTTCACCATTTCTGGTCAGGTCGGTTCTACATGCGTTAACAGTTGACTACATTCTTCAAGAAAACCTTTATCAATTTAGAATTTAATATACAATACATACAGTATAGTAAATAGGCATTTGAGAATTTTGGTTGTTTCACTTGTTGCTCAAATAAAAAAAAAAGCACAAGGTGCAGCTTTACTGGGTTGTCTTTATTTTATTCCATAAACCACAAATTGAACACAAAGCAAAACGGCATGGAAGAACGAGTGGTGAAGACAGCAAAGATTGTTGTCCTTGTGTCTCCTGTGACTGAGCAGAAAATAGTCATTTGAGGATAAAATATGCCCTGACATGTCCCTAAAAATTGTAGGAAATGCACAAAACATTACGGACACACAGACATGCTCATGAGAATATTAATTGTTATTTTTATATCTAGGTGTTCAAATTTAACATGAAAATCCCTGAAGGATTACAGCAAGAGCTGAAGCAGGTGAAAGCAGTTTGTCAATATTCATAAATGGAAACTGGATGACTGAGAATTGCTCTTTTCCCATATCTTTCACACACCACTTTGGCTGCTTTATTCCAGGTGGTCATGTCAAGGAATTACAACTCTGATTCACCATGCTGTCGCCAAGAGATAGCAAAACCAGGGCCACAGATGCCCGAGAGCAGCCTGACGTCAGGGCTGTCAGATCACAGCAAACTGTTTCCGGACAGGTTTTCTACACACAGATTTTTAGGAACAATGTAAGTATTCAGATTACCAACTCTAATGTGAAATACAGCATATTATTTTGGTTTAATGACCATAGCTTTGGTTTCTTATGAGTCTCACTTTGCTCTCATCAATCACTTTTCCAATGTCTTTTTTTTTTTTTTTCAGAAAACAAAGTTAAAGAGAAGAAATAGTTAACAGTAACCTGAAATACCCCTCGAAATGAAAACTAACTTCCATTGATGAATAAGGTCACCTGAAATATTCAATTCACACCGATGTATCTGTGCATACATTTATATTATTAGCATTCTACCAACTCTTAAATACCAGATTACCTCTAAAAGTGCCAGTAACTAAAGTTTATACAATGGTTCCTCAGCTGAAATGAATTACTATCCAAAAATGAGTGTTCACTGTGATGGATTACCTACTTCAGCAGAGACTTTATTTCATGCCTCGATATCACATCGCGACTTATATGGTTCAGAAAATGACCACCGATAAATGTTAAACACATTTAATTGGCAAAAAAATGTGCTTGGGTACAGGACTTGAGTGATTCCCTTTAAAACTTTTATGATCTAGATTTATGCTTGGCAACTGCAAAAACTCTACAAGTAGAATGAAACAAAGCTTCACTTTGAAAACAGAGAGAGGGAATAACACTAACATCATGTATTTTAATAGAAGCAGCTCTTTTTTCAACAGTTAGTCATAAGCACTCTGGTAGCCCTGTTGTAAATCAACATAATGAGGAATAAATCAGCATTAATCAGCATATGGGTTATGGGCACACAGAAAGATAGATAATGGCACATGACATATACTTTCCATTATCGACTCTCAGACTAGCAGCAATCACCACCTCATCTCTCCCTCAGCTGCTCTTCGCCAGCTCATCGTTATTGGCAATCAGCGAACTGTATGAGTTCCAAAAAAAAAATGCAAGTGCCGGCATAGAGAGCCAGATGGACAATGCCAGCCATGTTTTTGTACGATAGAAGACCTGTTCAGAAATACGCCAAAGATGAAGTCGAGGATAGAGAAAGGAAAAGCAATCTGATCATGGGAGTTTGCAAATGACAGTCTTTAACCTTTTATACTGTCCTGACAAGACTGTTGTGCATGTCGATTCCAGCCAGGAAAAGAAAAACTGAATGGAAACAAGTAAAGGACGTTTGTTTCTCTTTCCATCCCTTTCAAAAATAATCTCCTCTTCAGTTTGCTTTGTTTTTCTATCTTTTGTTCCTTCCACATAAATGCGTCACTCATTTTACTCCTTATCTTCTCCTGTTCACCACAGATTCAGTCAGTCCAGAGAGGAAGGCATGGGGGTGGGAGGGGGACTTCACTGTGCCCAGTAAAACAGGAAACACTTCTGTCGGAGATGCTCAACTGCTGGACAACAAACATAGAACCCATAGAGGCCCAGCACTGATCAATCTGCTGAAGTGACTCCAAATGCCTCTCCAAGTCTGTCACTCAGCATAAGCAATCCCCTGAATACATCACACTGTCTTGGACCCACAGGGTTGGTTTTATCTGGAAAGACAGCACGCATGATAGACAAACACAGGGAACAATTTGTACAATCCGGGGCCAGAAAAGAGAGGCTATATTTCAATCCAAAGGCCTGGTTTAGCTGGAGGGCCCCTCATTCATCTGGGATTGTGGTTGGCTCTGTTCATCCATTCAAGCTGCATAATTACCTTTTATGTATCATTTCACTCTTTCTGCATCACATTTTTTTCATTGTTCTCCAGCTCTTTCTGTTATTACATTCAGCATCTCGTTCTCTCTATCCCTACTGTCATCTGAATAGTAAGAAAATACGAGTCCCCCTGACTATCGTGTAGTTTATTATGTTTTGAGATACTGGGTCAGTGATTTTTTTTTTTATTTTTATTTTGCTCATATAGGCATAAATATGTTATATATGGGCTGTGATAAAAGCAGATTCTTCTTTTGACTGCATGACTAAAACGAGTTCTCAGATTTTACAAACTCAAGAGATTTAAAAATGTACCACTGTGTTTATCTGCAAGTTTTCTTTCTTTCAAGTTTCTGTTGTATGAAAATAACAACCTGTGTTTTGTTCCTAATTAAGTTTTAATGATTAATTTAATCGGGAGTGAAAAACAAAGAGCTAAACAAAAACAACCGCGAGGCCGACGTACCGTAAATGTCTCCAGGTGACACAACTGGTGTATACAACATTTTACATAATCAGTAATCGCTCTACCCAATCAGCATTGATTACAGTCGTAATCCCGCTGCTCATGGACCGATACAACCTGTGAAATGGTGGTGTGCTCCTCTCTCTGCGCTGCCAGGAGTTGCTGCTGACTCTGATGACGATGTTGCCAGATCTGCAACATGATTCACCTCTAGATGCTGACCACAAGCCATATTTGGGCAAGCACCGCTGGAATACTGCCACTGCACCCACAGGGCAAAGAGGGCTGATGTCTGATACCAGGATAATCAGCGGATATGTCAATCCTGATTCAGGGTAGTTACACTTGGTCGACAAAAGCGCAGGTGGTTTGTCACTGTACCTGTCTTCTTTCCACCCCTGTCACCTGTTTGTTGGACTGTCCAGCAAGCCAGTGGAAGAATCTTAGTCATGTTTCCCCGGCCATAGTATTCCTGCAGATCCCATTTTCTTTCCAATCTCCTGCCTTTATAGGGGTCACTTTGCTCATTTGGGATTATCAGTTTTAAATAGAGGAAAGGTTTTCTCAAGTAGGGCCCAATAATGGGTGATGTGTTTGTGCATATAAATTGGTGTGTGCTTTTTACATAATAAAAGATCATCAAAAACTTGTTTTATAAGAAAAAGCACAATATTACATTCCTGCAGTCTCAATAGACAAAATTGTTAGCCCGGTATAGTGATACTTACAGGGCAGTAATTGTTGTTTCAAACATGAAACTCAGCAAATATATACAGTACATACTTTATATAATTGTTTGCTTCGTGTGAATATCTTTTACCTTCCTCAATGAAAGAATGAAATGCTGCTAATCAGGAGCCTAAGCTTCACTGAATGCAAAATATGTAAAATCAAATAATCTGGCTGCAAAAGTTTCCAAAGAGAGCAGTAGGAATAATAATCACAACTTCCTTTGCATATTTTAGCATGGCAAGGGATGCCGGGGGGCATACGAATTTGCTTCTTTCTCGCGTTTCTTTTGTCTTCTGGAGTGAGATATAACAAAAGATGAGCCAAGTCGTTGTTTCAGCGGATCTATTATGGTGATGCCACTGTTAAAGGGATGTGTTATCACGCTGGAACAATAATGTATAACGACAGATGCATGGCATATAAATCTGGGTAAATGTTGGTGTTTGAACGTTAAATGATCTGCTCAAATGAGCTGTTTATGTATGATTAAAGCAGCATAAATAAATAAATAAATCTTGAGATGAAGAAGACAAATTGTTATTGTAAACATGGCAATTTCTTGTCACCCTGCAGACTTCTGCTTGTTGCTTTTGTTATTTGGATGGAAAAATGTCTTACATCATCCTTAAATATCACAACATGGTTATACCAATAACAAATTATTTAGGTATGGGTTTTTTCAAAATTTTAATGTCACTTATTTACACACAGTCATTAAAACATTCCACGTGTCAACACACAGAGAGTCTGCCTTTGGTTTCTGCTAGAATCTTCATGGAAAATCTATTATTTTTACCTCTTCTGCTGAAACACATATTAACTAAGCTGTGAGACGTTAATGCTAATTATCATTTGAGAAGAAAACATTTTTGGAATGATAACTGGCCACAGCATCTTTGACCCATTCAGCCAGACCACCTAGAGTATCCTGAGGGGAGATCCAGGATGACAAGAACGCTAGGCCTGCTTGTAGTGAGAGCTCTTTCCAGTTACAGCTAAATGAACTGAACACAACCAAAAAATTAGCAACGGAAAATCAGAGACTGTGGTGTCTACATCTTTGTAGAGACCTGCTTCAGTCACATCCCTAGTCATGCTGTTCATTTGACAGACAAAAGCAAAGTTAGACCCTCGTTGAGAAAGTCTGTTTACAGCAGTGATAATACAGTCAACAGTGATGGATAGTGTTTCCTACAGCATGGAAAGAGAGGTGTTTATATGTAATGTTGAACAAACAGATAAAAAGGAACTCAAAATAATAATTTTTGCTCTCTAACATTATCATGGATATACACACACTGAGAGCAACCCGCCCCACTAGTTTCCAGAAGTCCATTAGTCTTGTGCAGCCAGTTTTCCATTTATTGGCATGACAAACTTGTGTGCAGCTGCAGCAATATACTAACATAACTTTCTGTCTCATTTATTATTGAAAGAGTTGATGAAGTAGCCGAATGGTGCCACTGGAAATTAGCTGCTTGAAAGTGCCAAAGGACAGCTGCAATGTGTTGTAGCTCTGTGCAGCTACACAGAGCGGAATCAGATTCTGCAGATGAAACCCTGCCGTATCAATGACTTGACAAGCATTTTGACTCATTCACACACACTCACACACACACACACACACACACACACTCACACACACACACACACACACACACACACACACACACACATACACACACACACACGCACTTGTACACAGGGGTTTTACATCTGTAAACACAGAAATAGATAAATACTGAAGAAGTTCATACAAGTCAGTCTTGCCCAAACATTCTTAAAAATAATGATTGCTTCCATCCAACTATATTTTATTTGTGGCAGACAAAGTCACAAAAAGTAATAAAAAATAGTAGATGTAGACTCCATGAACCTCCATGGATTCCTGGACCATCTTTACATCACTCTAATTTCTCTGGTTATTGATGTTTCTGTGTCTCGTTTTAATATCAGCAGAGCAAGAGGAGAAAACAGTTTCACACAATCTCAATTATACTGTCATTCTCATTTCTCTCTTTATCATGGTCACATGCAAGCACAAACACACACACACACACACACACACACACACACACACACACACACACACACACACACACACACACACTGATGTCATTACTACTGACTACTTACAGACACATCCCCTGTGTCTGTACAGACACAATTTGGGCCCCTGTATAAGTACTAGACTACCAGACTGGACTGGGGGAAGCAAACAGACGCTCTCTACAAGAAGGGCCATCTCTTTTTACTGGGGGGGCTGTAGTGGCCACTGTGGTGGCCAGTGTTTTCCTGTATGCAGTGGTGTGATGGGACAGTGGCCTGTGGGTGGCGGACACCAACAGGCTGAACAGACTGATTTGACAGACAGACATTGTTGGGGCACTGTTAAATAAATAGGTACTAATATGGCACACCCTGGTAGCACTTTCCTCTGTAATATAGCAGTTTGTTGGTTTATATAAAAGCTGGAAATGTAGATGATTACAGTATCTGTCAAAATGTTCCGATGGCTGTAGAAACATGACATAGCCCTGATCACTGTCTTTACATTGCTTTCATCATCTTCAGCTGCTTATCTGTCTTGCAGGTCACAGGTCTGCTGGAGCCTATCCCAACTTATAAACTCGGCACAGAAAGGAATCAAACCCAGAACCTTTTTGCTTGCCTTCTAGCTCTACATTGAATAAAAAATATTTCAACATTACATCAAATTAAAAATAGCTTAGTAAACACGACCCCACTTAATCCCACTAGCTCCAACATCTTGAGTCCTCAACATGCTCCCATGACACAGATAAGATTCCTTAAAAATATTTATGGATCCGTGTCAACAGATTTACTGCAAATACTGAAGCGCAGCAATAATTACTAAATAATAATACTGAATCTATTTAGTAATTATTTCAAATGCACTACAAACTGAAGCCTTTATTAAAAATAAAAGTGGGTGCTTCTGTAATAGCTATCGACCCCTAGCAAATCTATCTTTCATAAGTTAAATAACCAAAAATATTGTTCAGTGAACAAACTGAATAGCTTTCTATCATGAAATAGTTTTTGAGTCAAATTTCACTCAGGTTTTCCACCAAAAAATAACAGCAGTAAAAATTTCTCTTATTAAGGTTGTAAATAAAATGTACATAAACACAGACCTTGAATCTAAACTTCCTCCAACAAAACACACAAAACTGAGATGACAGTGAAAGAAGGACGTTGGCTCCCACATCAAGATTATGAAAAGGAAGCCTTTCATCATCGTAAACATGTAGAACAAAACGTCTGCTATATATTTTATCTAGATAAAAGAAAATCATGCTCACACCCTGCTTTCATTTCCAGTTGGTTAGACTACAGTAATAGTCCTTTCTCATACCATCCATAACAACGGAAGGTGCTACTAAAGGTATAACAAAAATGTCAAACATGTCAAAATTACATGCAATGTTTAATGTGAATCTGCATTACGGTATTGCAGCAAAATTTCATTTATTATTGTATCAGTAAAAACATCAGTCTGTTACAGAAAATAAAGTCAGATTCTTGGGAAAAAATGACCTTCTTTTCAGCATTCTAAAAAGCTGTGTGCTCTGGTGGCATTCAAAATAATCCCATATATGCACTCGAATGAATAGCTCTTAAGTGTAATATGCACAAACTGCTGTCTTCAGTTCAGTCCTTTGGGGTTGCTGGCCATCATAAGGATTTTACAGGTTGTACATGACTGAAAGGAAATGGCCTGTGGTTGAGGAGATGTGGAGAATACAATAAGGGACATCAGCCCAAAAGTGCTAAATAAAACCATTACATTCCTTTGATCTCCAATTATTTGACAACGGTCATTGAACATAAATGTAATAAAATGACTACACTTAGGTAGTTACTATTTTATGGTATTTTCTTGCTATTTAAAAGTGTTGAGCGAGCAACACCACAAAGATATAATGGAGAAAGAGAGAGAAATTGCCTCGAAGCCGGTATTGCTCTTTACAACAGATGTACATATTATGTCCCTTTTTCTGCACTGCAAAATATTATTACCTCTGCTATCATCATTGCAGTTTAAAACCTTTTTCCATGCAGTAGCAAGACCACTCAAGTGTTAGTGAGCTGGTTTTAATATTAAAACACACACATAAACTAGCCTCTCTCTGAAAGAAGCTCAGTCACCGGAGAAACGAAACTGAAAATCCAATTTCTCTTTATAACCTTATTCACCAGAAAAGAACATGGAGTCCTGTAATTCCAGATCCATATGAAATGTTCTTTGCCCTACTGTAGATCCTATCCTTCACTGCTTCCTATAGACATGGGGTATACCAACCCATGCCTTCTGTTTTTATTCATTTACACACCATCCACATTCTCCATCTGGTAAATGGGCCATGGCCAAGCTAATATAGCAGTTTATTTTCATTTTACTGAGTTTGGAACTTATTTCTACAAACAGAGAGAAAATCATATTTCACCAGCCGATCTCAGTCCTGCTTGACATTGATGTATTGCTCTGGTCTGGAGCATTCCTATTCACTTCCCAAGTAATCACATTTAGATTTCAGCGCCTACATACAGGAAGAAAAATCTGAAATGTAAACAGACTACGCAAATACAATTATCCAGCTTTGAGAATGTGCCCAAGAGGGGAGAGGAGCTCACATAAGACAATAGTGTGTGAGACAACCCCAGTAAGAATGTTGGACTACCAGTAATAATGTTGTAGACACCTAGAGCTCAGTCAAAACAGAATGATTACCATGAGCTGTACTGAGGGAGTTCAGGACAATTCTGTTGTTCCTGTTAGGCATGAACAAAATACTGTAGATGTGCTCATTTATTGAGCAACAAGCTAGTCTATTACTAAGCAATAACATAAATTTAGTGATAATAAGCCTATATTTACCTGAAGGAGTACAGAAAAAAAATCGTATTGAATATATTTCATTATATTTGATAACGTTGTTATTTTGATTCTAAATGATATCAAACAGTCTAGAGGATGATAAAATAAGAAATGAATGATAAGGAACAAAGGACAGCATCGTTGACCAATGAGGGATGTTACAGTTATACGAAAGAATCCTTCAAGAATTCACTAAGAATTTTAGGATGAACTTTGTTTTGCTATTTTGATTGACTTTTGAAGAATTATGTAACCTATAAAATGTCAGGAAAACATGCCCACAAGTTCCGGCTAAAAGAAATTATTTTCAAGGACACAGATTCTCCAGCTACAGAAAAAAAGTTAAATTGCACATGTGGATAGACTAAAACCTTCATCACACACATTAAACCATCTAGCAACCATTTTTGAAAGGGAAATGTATAAAAAATAGAAATGTAAAAATCTAATAAACACTTAGAAATTCTTTGAGCAGCTCTTGTGCAGCAGCACTTTAAGATGTGCTCTTTTCTTTTTTTTTAAGAAGTATGAAGTTCCAAAGCATTGAAATATTTTAGCAGCATGTTTGGATTCATTGCAGTGCAAAGAGAGTTGGACTGCAAGCACACACAATGCCGAAAGTAGAAGACAAGCAATATACTTCACTCCCTTAACGTTTCATTTCCGTCACATTCTAGACCACATTTTTCAGGTCCATACACTTGTGATGTCAGCACATATAAAGCTAACATCTCCATTTAGAATGCGGACTTCAAAAAAAAGCCTTAAAACACAGGTTACCACTTAGCAAGTGAAGGACGATCACATCAGATACAACAACTGAGAATCATGCACCAGAGCAGTGAATGTCGGTGTCTACACTGTAATGCAAGTGCAGTCATCAGAAGATAGACCGTAGTCTATTTCTGAGGGCTTAAAAACAACTAATATGCAACGTGATTACAGCAAACTTCAAATGACTTCCATATATTATACATTTAAATGTGAATAACTCGTATTGAGTTTTATTGTAAATTGTTGTGAATAAGGCCTTTTACAAAAAGGAATAAAAATATAGAATGTGTTTGAGCGTGAGAATAAATATGATATACTTTTTTACTATATTTTTTTAATTCCTTGTAGATATGGGAGGCAAATAAAAATGTAACTGCATAATATAAACATTGGAGTGAACTGATACTACAAAATGTGTTTCCTGAGTTAGAATGGGCAAAGGACCAAGGAAATTAAGATGATTTTACACTTCAGGGATTTAAAGCACACCACTATGTTTATGTTGTATTGTATGAAAATCACAACCTGTATTTTGTTCCTCATTAACTTTGAGTGATGACTTTAATTTAATCAGTAACCAAAGTCAGCATCAAAAATACCAGTACCATAAATTTCTCATGTGACATTACTGAAGAATTAAATATTTTATCCAATCAGTAATTAGCGTGTCTGCCATCAGCATTGATTACAGCATTAATCTTCCTCCTCATGGACTGGGACAACCTCAGGATGTGATCCAGTGGGATGGGAGCCCATTCCTCAGTCAGAGATGCCTGAAGTTGTTGGTGCGTCTTGTGGGGGATCTTAGCGCTGTCACACTCACTAACTCAAATAACCCCACATATTTTCAGTGGGGCTTGGCAGTGAGGCTCAAAGTTTTTTTGGCAGGTGTAGGCCTATTATAGGTACCAATGGTCTCTGCCGCTGCAGCAGAGGAGACAGAACCTTGTTAATGTCTGCTTGTTAATGCATATTGTGTGATGGTGGGTGTAGGGCATCCGCTGTCCCAACAACTTGGCCAGTGGACCAGTCTGCATCCAGCAGGTCAAGGGCATTAACCCGGTTACATCGTCTCAGCCGTGGCTTTCTTGGAGATGCCATTTTCTTCCCAATCTGCTTTTAAAGGGGTTGGTTAGTTGAGAGTGGTCATTAGGGATTATGGGATAAAGGCATCAGACTCAAGATGACTCTCAATAATCAGTCAAGCATAACCAAACCTCAGAAGCTAAGAATCACAAAACCTGCCTGACATATAAATACAACCAATGTCAAAATAGTGAAAACTGTCATCTTACATCATGATCAGAAGCCCTTGAGAAATCATTTTCTATAGCAGTGAATTTACTGAATACCAAAGAATATTCCTTTCAGCGTTATCGCAAAGCCCATTTGTATCTCCATTAAGTGTAAATGAGGTGTAAACTTCTATCATCAAAGATTAAACACTCAGAATAAACTCTCTGTTCTGCTTTTTAATGAGTGACAGCAACAAATTTCAACAAAATAACCTGAACTGTCCTCAAAAATAGGGACACAAAGGCTTTAAAGTGACATCTAATAGCTGTATTAATGGTCTGCTTTGTGCTTTCCTTTCATTGTTTGGTAATGAGACACATAGCAAGTGTTTTACAAGAAACCATAGCTGATGTAGAAGTCCTGAGTGATTGCAAATGAGTTCTGGGTGAAGTAATTTGGTAATGGAGTGAACAGCACTGCTGCCTGCTTTCTGTTCTGAGTATAGCCTGAATGTTCTCCCCTTGTTCGCATGAGTTTCCTCCCCACCATCCTCCCACAGTCCATGAACATACAGTATAAGTGAACTGGTGACTCTTTATTGTCACAACTCGAACACGACTGGCGGGAGGAACCCAAGAGCACAACAGGGAAGCAGGCGGGTCAAGTCTCAAAAAGGGTTTAATCGGACAGGCAGGGGGTCAGGTATCGGGTAATCAGTCCAACAGACAGTAGAATCAGACAAATGACAGAGAACGGGCAGAATCCAGAAACCAGGCGAGATCATACACAAGAGACAATCCAAAACCAGGCAGACAGTTCAGATGAGGTGTTGGCAGCAAACAGAGTCTGGAAAACAGGCAGAGTCAATCACAAAAACAGAACGACAAGCAGGATACTAAAGCTGGAAGGTCAGGGCGAACGCTAAACAATCTGGCAGAGAGCTGAGGGCTGAACTGGATATATGTAGAGTGGAGGCAGATTGGGGAGTGGCTGCAGGTGTATGGAGAGCAGGCAGGTGAAGGAAATAAGCTGACTGCAATTGAGGCAGGATTTGAAATAGTACGTTAGAAAAAACAATGACAAATGGAAACTTAATTGTCCGGGGACATGACACTTTATTCCCCCATAGGTGTGAGTGTAAATGGTTGTTTGTGTTGTTATGTGTTGGCCCTGTGATGAAATGGTATCTTGTCCAAGGTGTTCCCCGCCTCCCGCCTAGTGTCATTTGGGGCAGGCTCCAGTGATGAAGTGGTTACAGAAGGAAGGATGCGTGTGCCCGGGTTGTCTCCAGGTTCTATGACTTCCTCCCACCTCCAAAAACATGACACGGTCTTGCCAAATTGTTCGTAGATGAGAATGTGACGATACATGATTGTTTGTCTTTTGTGTGGCCCCACAATGAGCTGGTGTCTCATCCGGCGTGTTCCCCTTCTCAATGGATGGATGGATGAAGCAACCAGATAGATAAATCACTCCTTCAAATTCCCACCGCGGCAATGTTGCCTTCATTAACAAAATCCTTGGTGCATCAACGAGTTTGTTGTGCTACCTGTGCAATACAGTAAATCTCTGATACACAGAATGGCTTGAGATAAACGTGTCTGCTAAGCACTTCTGCTGATTGATAACTCATTTGCCTTTTGTCACAGGAGTAAATTATCCTTGACCAGGCCTGTCTGTTTTTACCATCCAGCACTTCTCTGCATGCTCCTTGGTCTGATAACCAATAATGTCACAACAGTTGCTTCTCATCAACTCTATTAGAGACATTCATGCTGAGTGGCTGCATTGGGAGAGGTTGTGGGGTACCCTTTTAGTTACACAACCGTAATGGACATTAATTAATTCAGCAGAGTAATTTAATGTTTAATGGTGGAAGGACGACTGAGTTTCTCACAGACTTGTGTGTCGATCAATATAATCATATACTGTTTATGCATAAACATACTTTTCAGAAATAAGCAAACCTTTCCTAATTTAAACAAGACAGTCAGAGACTGCAACTCGTGAAGGGTAGGTCAGGGTACCCTGAAAGTAGTACCTGACAAGTGCATAGCTTTGGTAGATCAAAGCACTAGCTTTGATCTATGATCTTACTCACACTGGCCTTTTCCCTCGTCTTTCTACCTTATCCGGTTCTTGAATGTACAAAGTTGAAATTTGACCTTGACCTAGGTCACGGTCATCATCTCATTTTCATCCCCTTTGCCGCCCGAGTAATGTGCTTTTTGTTTCATCTTTCTATCCGCAACGGTTACGAAGATATTTGGTGGACATACGAACGGACGGACGAACACACAAACACTGACAATCACAAGACATCACCGCTTTGAAGCGGGATGTAATTATCCTTCTTTTATGAACGTCTTCAAATGGAAACACTGTCCCCTGCTATCTTTAACACTAAAGGAGGCAGAGAGAGGGAGGTGGTAGGAGGAGACAAAAGGGAGTTGTTGAGTGTCTGCTGATGGGCTAACTCAATTTCAGGGCACACAATGGAGCCAGAGGCTGATTTCCAAGAGGCAAATTGTAATTCTGAGCAGTGTGGCACCTGTCTGGTGTGTTTGTCTCCCGCAATGGTCAGTGTACTCCTGAGAAAGATGCCAGAATCAAGGGAGAGGGCCACATTAAAGTAGGAACTGTGATGGGAGGGATTTGAAAGTGAATCTGTTTCAACTGCATTTGCAAAGCATTGAAATGAAAATGGGCTGGCTTTTATGTCTGCCACTCGAGTCGATTCAGAAGGACACTCAATTGGTTTTGACCAGACTGGAGTGGGGGAAAGGCAGGAGTCGAGTGAATCGACCCAGACAATGATGCTGTTGCCTCGGTGATGAACCAAAGACCCCGATCCCCAGGACTTCTGCTGCCTGTCCTTCTACTCACAAACACAAACACCCCTTCACATCACTGGAGAAGCAAACACCCCCTCACATACACACTTCCTCCACCTCTATTTTTTCTCCATCTTTCAGATTGTGGGTGTACAGTCAGCTGTAGACCTCCACCCTCAATCACCCCGTGCTCCAATTACAAAGCTGTACAGCTTTATAAAGTGGCAGCCTGTCTGAGGACAGCTGAACACATCAACACACACAAATACAAATACACAACTTGTACTGTGTTTGGCAAAACAGTGCATCTAGCCCCATCAACAGAGACACAGTCACATGCTCACCAACTGCTCCCCATTACAGACAGCTAACACCTATACACAAAAAACCCCAACACATATGAGATGCTTCCTGATTCTGTCTGTCACATTTAAGAAAAACAAATAGCTAAAATGAGAAATAGAGCTCATAATAATTATGCAACTTAAGAGTCAATAACAGATTTATGCTTGAAAAAAAAATCAATTTGCCTCATTTGACTCTCAAATTTTCTTTACTTTATACTGCTGTGTCAAATAAATCAAAGTGAAACGACAGAAAAGCACCAGGTTAAAATTTTTGGCACTTCTTAAATCACCATATGTTACATGATTATTACAAAGCATATCCACAGTATATATTATGCATGAAATTCAGCCTTCAAATCCCAGCCTGAGACATTCATTTGACTTCCTCTACTTTTTATCATAACTCATGAAGAATATGGAAACTTATATTATATAATCTAACATAGTTTGTAAATTTGTTCTTTACATACTACATTCAGCAGACGTAGAACAACATTAGTATCCACCTGCACTGATTGCTTTTGTAAGCTATGCTCTCTCTTGTATAGAGGTAAGTGTGTTGCTGACAACAGGGTAGATTGAAAGTGCAATAAGAGGGGACTTTACCTGCATGAAGAAAGAAATATCATTTTGCAAATGTTTGATGCAGTTGTGTAAGTTTGATAGGTGTCGGCATTGCCATTACTATTTGGATAGGTTATCCTTGAGTTAGCAGGCTAATTTTGTAATTACGTAAGTTAAGTTACATGAATGTGTGCAGTGGAGAGTGTTGTTGTCTACCAGCAAGAAGGTTCAGGCTTTGCTTCCTGTCTGTGCGGTGTTTGCATTTTCTCCATGTGTCTGCATGGGATCTCTTTGTGTTCTCCGGCTTCCTCCCACCTCCAAAAACATGTAACTTGACAGTAGGTGTGAATGTGTGCATGACTGGATTGTTTCTCTATGTTGCCTGACATGAGCTGCATAAACCTGTAACCCGGATTCAAATAAGACGCTGACGATGAGACAAATACAGGTTGTCCTCAAGAAAATTAATTAATAAAGTTACGTGAAGAGGTAACCATACTGGGATCAAACCCTGCACTGAACCTGACTTCGTTTTATATGAAACTTTGTTTTATTACCTTCAGTAATATTCACGGAGATGAGATGTGGTGGATTAAGATCAGGACATTTTTTCTAGCCTGACTGACTTTTACAACACCAGTTTTGCATCATTCATGCAGTGGTGGCAATGCCACTGCATCGCCACATCAGGAGCAGTAACAACAAGCTGCAAAATCAGACTGAGAGCAGGAAGACACATCCTGGAAGCGACAAAGTGAGTGAGGCTTTTTTTTTTTTTTTTTTGCTGGAAAAATTTTTCTTTTTTTTATCCAGCTGTGAATTTAGACAGTTTGCATAACAATGACTTTTATTGACATATAGTTTTCATCTTTCTCCCTCTGACCTCTTCTTCAGACTCAGAATTGCACTTCTGACTGTCTCAACAAAACTGAAAATATGTTTTGGTTCATTCACCCCAGCAAATGAGTGACGATGTTTGTCAGATTGCTGCTGTACCTATTGAATAATTATGATTTTTTTTACCTGTGGCTGTTGACATTCTGCAATCAGCTTCTCACAGATTAAAATAATCACTGCAAATCACCAAATTTGCAGTAGTAAAACAAAGTTATACTTTATTATTGTGCTTCATTTGATATGAACTACTGGTGAGAGAACAGGACTGAGTAGGGTCGGAGAAGTGTTTCTATGATGCTTGGCTGCTTGTGTTCAAAAGGTATGTTTCTGGTAATAAAGTGAGATGAGGAGATAGAAGGTGGGGCCATGCATACAGGTGGGCAAGCCTGCAGGAACACCGATTATGAACATTTGTTCTCATCTTCATCTTGATATCGAGAATCAGAGGTGCAAACAACCAGGAGTAATCCATCAGAGACCAAAACGGAATGTCCACCTAACATTGAAATTACAAATGGACGGACTGGACCATCAAAATCATAGAATATACGTTCCAGACATAGATAACTATGCTCTTGTGTCTCTTTACCAGTAGACACCACTAGTGTTCCAATCATTACCGCAGGGCCGGGTTCTCGCTCAAGATATCAGAGGCTGGGCATGCGGTTGCAGTGGTGAATCTGAGAGCTGAGAGAAGTGAAGCATGTCCTGTGGGCCACCAACCACATCATGAGCAAGCAGGGATTCTGTCTGCTGGAGCATGAAGTGGGAGAAGCCACACTTCATGAATCCTACGTATCACAATGCTGCACACAGTGAGGGATGCAAAGCCCCTGGGAGCAAAACAATTGCATTTCTTAAATGCTATGTTGAGCTACACAATATGGTAGGAGCCATACTCCTGCATGACAGCCTACTGACTTTAGGCTGCACAAGGATTAAGCAAACTTGTTTTTGTGAACAACTTCAGAATACTTTAAACCAACATTTCTGAATGTTTGCCTGTATTTGACGGCCACTTTTTGTCGTCTGAGTCCACAAGTACAAATATGCTGTATATAATCTCCTCATTCTTCAGGGTTGGACACGACTCTTGGGTAACCCCATAGCTGCCTTTCCATCCAGTTCACTATCAATATCACATTAATTTAACTGTACCTGTCCACCTATATTTACTGGAAGAGCCCGCAACACCAAGAGGAAAGTGAACTCTCTCTGTGTTCACAAACAACAAATCAAATATGCTGCTCCCTCATTGTAAGAGAATGAATTAAAAGTGATTGTGCTTTGAGATGATTGCAGCATAGCATATTGTGCAAATGCTCTGCTTTTCAATGATTTAATTACAGAACCTCACTTTAAACTGGAGCAGAAAATTTCATCATGCAGATGAGCTAGGAGCTTTGCCAGAGAACAGCATTGCAACTCAAGATCCTGCGTTAATTGCTGCAGCAGCCGACAGATGTGCCTTACGTTTCTGCCCATTTCCTGATTTATTAAAATTAGTTGGACCCCAAAGAACACCAACTGTTGTCTTCCTAAACTAAGTGATTTACGACCACCAAGCAGCATCATGTCATTCTAATTTCAAACATACTCTACCCAATTATAGGGGAAGCTGTCAGTGGCTTGAGGCAGCTGAGCTTGAGTTAAATCACTAAATACAGCTATCATGAACTTCTAATTTGGCTCAAATTAACAAATGTAATGAGGAAGAACGTAAAAATAGTCAGCCTTAAAAAGTTTAATTTGAACTTTCTCTGGCCTCAACACACACCTCCAGTGAAGAAACCGGACATTTCCCCACCATTTGATTCACATAGTTTTGGCTTCCCTGGAGGACTTCTCCTTCAACAAATCAAACTTCAACAGAAAGTTTATGGAGAGCCAGAGCAGTCAGTTTGTTATGTGGATGAAAAGGGGACAGCTTAATGTGCTGCAGAGCCATGTCCCTCCACTGACAGCAACACAAACATTAATCACCAGACTCACTAAGACAATCTGCACTACTGCCCAGAGCCCATAAACACTGAAATAGAACATAGTTACTCTTTTATCGCCTGTGGCATCTGCTTATTTACCTCTCAATACAGACAATCCACCCATACAATCTTTTCAGTTGACACAGGGCAGTAGCTGTTTATCTCATCTCCAATCACACTCTAAATTTTAATAAGTTTTTCAGCAATCCTTCACAGTTGCTACTACTTCCAAAATAGATCTGCTATTCCAATTAATAGGGCATTTAATGAACTCTAAGTCTCAATTGTTTCGCTCAGTGTTGAATCACAGAAGAGAAGCAAGTGGATTTTTCTTATTTATCTGTGAAAGTACAGCAAAATGGTAAACTACTTTGTGTTGATTTTATCAAGTTACACTGCTAACTATTGGCCTGGCATGCATACTTCAGTGTTTTCTGAAGATT
This sequence comes from Antennarius maculatus, assembly GCA_013358685.1. NCBI lineage: Eukaryota > Metazoa > Chordata > Actinopteri > Lophiiformes > Antennariidae > Antennarius > Antennarius maculatus. The sequence continues at coordinate 18,456,671 of CM023610.1, read as the reverse complement.
GCATGCCATGTATGAAGTTTTCTGTTTTCTTTTTACTGATAGTCTCAACATGTTGTCATTCAATGCTGTCCTGTGAACACAGAATAGTTTTAAAATGCAAAGAAAAAACTTTTCATTTTCAGCAAATGCATTACAATTCAACATTATAAAAACCTAAGTTATCATGGTGATATGTAGAGCATAAAAAGTGAGGTGTCACAGTGAGTAATCCTGTCTCTTGGGATATAACCAAGAAATAGAGGTGACAAAAACTCTGAGAATAACAGTTTGAGAATGACTGACAAAGATTGTTGTAGGAACAGGAGATTTAAATCATATCAGTGACAGAGGTGAAAATAATCCTCCGACAAGCTCGGTGAGCAAAAGAAACAAGAAACATGTCTCATTAATAAAGACCATGGGACTGAACTACCTAAAAAGTTTCTTGTCCACAAGACAACAAAAAAAGGTTTTTGAGAAATTCAATCCAAAAGGAAAACCCACCTTGGCCAAAATCAAATGAATCGTTTTTCATTTTGTGAAAGTCACACACTTTTCAAGAGTCAGATGAGATATTCAACACCACTCATAAAAAAGCATGTTTATTTGCAATGTTTATTTGGAACAACAATACAAAAACAAAATTTTGCCAAACAACTAGCACATTAAAAAATATATACAGTATGTCATTTCTATGGAGTGATACAGTCTTCAGTATGTCCATCGGTCATCCACCCTTTACCAGTTTTTCTCTGACGTGTATCTCAGAAAATTCAAATACCAGGGTAACTACATTTTATAATAATTATAATATAACAAACATACAGCTATGACATTTAATACTTTAGATTTTGATTCATTTTTTGGTGTTTCCAAACAAACATGAGTGGAGAATATCTCAGATTACACACTCGGGCATCATCCCACCTCATCCATACTGTGTATTACCTATGTTATGTAACTGTGCATATTTAACATTGTGTTTTTCCTTAGTAATCTAATGTTTTCTGTTTTCTGATAAAAGATTTTTTTTTTCAGTGAGTCTGAAGGTCAACCTGTCCAAAACATTTATCAAACACAGAATGCAGGTTCGTAACTCTAGTCTGGTCAAAGGACTGGAACATATGTACTTTGAAGTGCTTACTGTGCAATTTTGAGATGATTCAGATTGTGCTTTGAAAGGACATGATGTCCCAAACTATGGAGTGAGTACATTAACCACTCAATGACTCAGTGGAGACAAAGCAGTCTACGTGGGCTGTACTTACTTTGGCATTATTATCAGCCCACATTGTTAAAATAAACATGGAGGCATTATGGAGGTAGCAAACAACCTTTTATGCCCCTCGTGCCAACTCAGCATTCATCACTGGCAAGCCAACATGGCTATATTGGCCAGTTAAGATCCAAAATGGCTAAAGGCCAGCATCTGAGCACCGGCCAATTATTTTTATGACGCAGTATTTCTAATTAACAACTCTACAAAAGAGCTAATTATATACGTGATGGTCATTCATTGAAATGGAACAGCACAGATGTTACAACAGCTTTGAATTACAGTTTGTCCTCAATCTCAACCACTTGACAACGGTCTGCAAAACCCACCATATGAAGCACGGAGATGAATGTGTAAGAGGTAAGGGGATGCTCCACTAAACCTACAATATATCATTTTCTCCCTGCTCCCTGTGCAATTTTCACAATGGCAGGGTTTCATCAGGTTTTATATTTTAGACCTATTGATTATCTGCAGAGAGTGGGCTCTGTGACAAAACCTCAACAGGAGGTCTCCATCTGCAGTAACCCATCAACAAACCAACCAAACACACACGCACGCACGCACACACACAGTTTTTCATACAAAGGCAACAAATGAAATTGAACATGTGGTTCTATTGTTTTCTTTTTTCAATCCAAGTTATTGTGAACCTACAAAGTCGGTGATTTGAACATTCAGAGCGGTTCTTCTTGTGATTCCACGTGTTTATTTAAAGGATGCCTGCTGATCGATTCACCCTAGAAGGACCCAGTGTCTGAAATCCTCTCCACCTAATCGATTCTCATCTCCCTGTCCTTCCTGGAGACATGGGGCTGAAACAAGATGCGAACCTTTCTGGTTACACTTCCGGAAACACAGATTCAAATAAGAGTAGGATTCGTTTTAATGTCTAGTACCATCAGAAATTAATTAGAGCCGTCCACTTCGTAAAATGAATATCGACTTCACCTTCAGAGGGAGCAGAAAGTAAATATTCGGACGACAGGCGATCGCCATCTAGTGGCGGGAAATGAAACTGCGTCAACAATAGTCACTGTCGCAAAACACGCAGCGCCAAGACCGGATCGCTTTACGGCAGTGTGTTGAAAACATGACATGGCGTCCTCTTTGATTTGCGGGGAAGTGCAGAGCAGGTAACGAACTGTGAACAAACTGCATTTAGATTTAAAGCATGGCTGTCATGTATGAATGACTGCTTCACTCGCCGTTCTTTACCTGATCGCGTTATTTGACGTAAATGAACACCAACCCACAACTTGAATTTGCTGTCTGTTTTCAGGGTGAGTTCAGTTCTGAACAGAGATGTGAAACAGTGTGGAAAGAAGCACATGTTTGACTCCAATGAAGAGACATGCTGGAACTCAGACCAGGTAGAACTACAGCTGGGTCCTACTGCCATGTCACATATCTATTCTATAATGCTCTATATAACTACTACTTTCTCATTTTCTTCTTGCAATTAAATGCAAGGAAAGATATTTTAATTTTAGATTGTGTAATAGGACACAAACTGCAGCTTTTAAATGGCACTTAACCCCGTTGTTAAACCAAGATTTCAAAATGATTTCTCCACATATTTGTTTTAATGATTCTGTTTCTTTACCCTCGCAATTTCATTCTTCATGTTGCAGCTCTAAGAAGCTAATGGTTTTTATATTGAATTGTTACAGAGAAGCATACTCCAACAGTACAGTTACAATTAAACTGTTTTAGCATGCACAGTTTTTGAGTCACCTATATTTTAATAATTTGCACCAATGTAGTGTGGAAATAGAACACCAATCAAACATTTCCAACTGGTACGTTCATGTCACTCTGTTGACACTGATTTAGCATGAATATTTCTGACAGGGTGAACATCAATGGGTGATTCTAGAGTTCCCCCAGTTTGTCAAGATATCAGAGTTAAAAGTCCAGTTCCAGGGAGGCTTCTCAGCAAAAACATGCAGACTAGAAGGTAAGACCTGCGACGACATTTCCCAAAGATAAACCACCCGACGTGCGTTTGTAATGTTTATTCACTATCTTCTCATTTAATGTGTCCTATTGCAGTTTGTTAGGTCTGACAAGATAAATGATCGACTGCTTGTGTTTTCTGCAGGTTTCTCAAAACATGGAGATTTTACTGAGATTGCCCGTTTTTACCCAGAAGATGACAACTCTCCTCAGATATCCTTCAGTTTTACTATTCAGCAACTGATAAAGGATTTGCGCCAATAGGGTAGCTAAAAATAGATTTTTCAACACATTTACTAGAAACAGTGAGGTAGCTGTAAAAGCTACATTAAATCATTTATTTAATAGCTGTTATTCCTTTAACATACTGTAGATTGAATAGATTGTGTATTAATGTTTAGTGAACAAGACTCAGACTTACAAGCAAAATTGTGTTAAGAAAATTTTATTATGAAAAAGAAATTTATGTTCAGTAATTTGAACATAAATACATTACAATCACTATGTTGCTTCTTGAACTACACCTGTCACTAAAGGAACTCAGTGTTTCCTGTAAGAAATCTAGATGGTTCATAATAAGTATCAGAAAATATTTTCCGAGACATGTTTTTCAATAGAACCATGCTTATCTTGTTCTTGACTCCACACCCACAGCTTTCCCATACAGGAGGCTCCTGTGGTTGACAAAGTAAAAATATTTTTTGAGAATAGCGCTGACTTTTTTGGGAGAATTATAATTTATTCCTTAGATGTCCTGGGAGATAAAGCCTCGTGACCTTTTTTTTTTATTCTCTCATGAGAGAGGAAATGACCCTGAGTCAAGTATAGGATGTAGGATGGTGTGGTGGCACTTGGGAAACATGTCATCTGTGCTGCCACCTCATGAGCTGATGTGAATTTGGCCTTTTTTGGTATGGAGACATTCAGGGATCAGTCATCTCAACTTGGGTTATCTGCAAAACTAAATTTTTTATTGCATGAAGTCAGAATTTGAATTTTAATTGCAGATTCAATGAACTTCTTGTGAGTATGTCCTGTTTTGGGTTTTTTTTTATCTTGTGCCTTTCAGTTCAAGCATCATTCCAGATGAAGACGGTATAAAAATACATTCTTATTCAAACTTATTTTTTCCTGCCCTTCAGCTAAGCAAGATTAACAAAATAATTCCACTGCACAACAGCTGTATCTTGGTCCTTCTTTGTACATAGGTTCTCTGTAAGACAAGTGGAATAAAAAAGTTCGAGAATAACTGTGTAAACGTCTCTGCATATGTACTGGTCTGTCATAGTGACACCGCACCCCCATCACAGTGGTGATGGATGGCTGTAGATCCCAGATCTGCACTGTCACACTGCATTCTTCCATTTTGTCATTTTAACTGGCGGCGTTTTGGTGGCTTGTAGAGTTTCACAATATAGTCCTCCAACACTTTCTGAACTATGAAACAAAAAAGTGCTTATTAAAACACAATTTACATCTTTTCCTCCACAGACATATCACGCATAAGACAATACATACTCTTTTTGTGTCCAAGAGCAACAGCCAGTGCCATTGGACTGTATCCAGTGTCAGACTCTATGGTCATGTCTGCCCCTTTGGCTGCAACAGAGTACATTCAGGACAATGAATAAAGCATCCAACAAGAATTCACAAGATTTTATCAAGATTTCAAGTTATAGAAATGCAATGTACCTAAGAGTGCCTGTACTGATTTGATGTGGTTCCCCCTTACAGCATAAAGAAGAGGTGTCCCACCATTCTGACATTAAAATATGAAGTACACATCAAGGAAAAGTGGTTATAATTCACATTTCAATGGTTAACAGTTTTATATCTGAGTGTTGCCTTGCATAGATTTGTAATGGCATGTTGGACATAGAGGAAGTCATTATGTACCCAGTCATAACTGTTCACGTCTACGCCGTGTTTGAGAAGTGACTCAACAATGTCCACATAACCACCCGAACTGGCCAATGTCAATGCGCTCTCCCGCTCCCGTGCCACTGTTTTGGGGTCTGCACCCTAAAATGAGAATATCACAACAACAGTATGATGGTGCATCTGGTTTCGCATGTCTGTCCAGACAGTCTAATGTTTTTACCTTCTCCAAGAGGAAATCAACCACTGCTTTCTCTCCGAACGCTGCTGCCCACATTAAAGGCGTGAAGCCCCGATCGTCCTGTTTGCTAAGCAGTGAACTGTCTAAAAAATAAAACGGTGACATCACAGCAGCAGGAAGTTTCTGATATGAGGTTTGGGAACGTTTGCATTGGGGTTCACTGATGACCTTATTCCAATATCCAGGTCACTCACCTTTACTCAGATGTGCAGCCAGTTGTGAAACCTCACCTTGGGCTGCCAGCTGGTGTATAGACAAAGCTGATGGAGGTTAAATATTAATGACGTCATAACAGTAAATGTTGTCTCTTGTCATCAGAGCATCTTTGCTGTTACTTACAGTCCAAGGTTGCAGGGCGGACTGAGACCTCATTCCCACGCTGCTTGTTGGTCAGAGTGGCGGAGTGAGTGGACAGACCCTCCCTGTCCACTTCCATGTTCTCTTGAGGTACGGACCCAACCAGATGATCCGCAGCTCTGTCTGTGGAAGCAAGATCACTGTTTAAATGATTGCTTTAGGGATTCAAACATCACACAGAAAAGCATAAAAAATGTCAAGAATGTTATCATACTGAGGAAGCTTTCGTTATAAGACAAAAAGAAAAAAGACGGGTACCATTTGACCTCTTGGTTCTGGACACTGAACGGCAAATAGTGCGAGACGTCTGAATATTTCTGCCATCTGCAACCTTTTTATCACCTCCGGCCTTAACGATTACTCCAATACGAGACATCGGCTTCTAAATAACAAGTATTGACACCAGAATAAAGCAGCCAAACTAATTCTAAAGAAAATTACAAGGTTCGCGCTTCACATCCAGTGTCAGTCAACTTCCTTTTGGTAAAACTGAAAGTAAATTATGTCATATTACGCAACGAATCTTCGTGGTCATCGAAGTTCCCCGAGATACACGAACCCTAACCCTTAGCAATTCAATTCGTTGATCATTTTAAACAAGAGAAATGAAGACTCCGTATCTTCAAGCCGCGTCACGTCATACAGTTTTTTGAGATACAAGAAGGAAGAACTCATCTTCGGTGGTCAGTGTTTCTCTCCGGAATATTATAGCGAGCACAACAACAACAACAACACGGAAGAAACCAAAGTCAGCGGACATAGTCGCTACACCGGTGTGTTTTTGTTTCTAACGGATTAATCAGTCATGGATGACCAGGAGATGCAGTTAAAAGTCAGACGAGGTGAATATTAGTTGAATAAATAAATAAATATGTGCGTTACGTCACCGTTACTCGCTACGCTGTTGTAAATCTAGAAAGCCACCGTGAAGCCATTGCTATGCTAGTATTCCGTTTCCGTCGGAATTTGCCCTTGTATCCTGCTGTGAGATGCTCGCTCTGGTTTTTTTTTGTTTTGTTTTGGGTTTTTGTTAAATGTTTTACTATGAACTGTAAGCTTTGTCTGCTCTTTTGATTCTTTTTAGTGACTGATAAATTCACGGAGAGCATGTACGTCCTGGCAAACGAGCCGTCAGTGGCTCTGTACAGACTGCAGGAACACGTCAGAAGGTCTCTGCCTGAACTTGTGCAGCACAAGGTAATTTACCTCAACGTAAAGCAGGTTGGACTTTAAATAAAAATGTCTAGTTACCTTTAGACATAAGATAGTTATTTAGTAACTGGTAATTTTCTCAGGTGGCCAATATTTCCTTGTCATTCCTTTTAACGTAACCATCTGCATAGACCGATTAAACCTTAGGCATACCAATAAATAAATAAATAACGTTCCTGAATTATACTTGAGTCGTTAATTTTCTTCGTGGGATTTTCTTGCTTTCTTTTTTTTTTTTTTTTAGCACCGCCAAGTTAGTGGTTCAAATTTTTGAAGGATATTTGCATTCGCAGAGTTGTGCTTTCTCATTGTCTTGTTATCTTCCACTTTCTCAGTACAAGGAAAGCAACCACAGAGATTAGGTTGTTCTGTATTCTTGAAGCTTGATACCAGAAACACAGTTTCTGGTACAATACATTTAAACACATGTCCTGAACGTTTAATGGTTATATATTACTTTGTTTTTCATACAGACAGATATGCAAAGCTGGGAAGAGCAGAGTCAAGGATCCATCTACACTGTAGAGTATGCATGCAGGTGAGAAGAAGCAGTATATTTGCAGAATATCCCACTACCAAGACCGTTAATGCTAAAAAATATCAAATGATCTTCTCGGGTTTTCAGTGCTGTGAAGAGCATGACGAATAGCAGCGTGTATTTCAAAAACATTGACAGCCTCCTCCGTCAAGCCATCAACATGAAAGAACAGATCAGCATCTCTCAAGGACGCAGGTATGTGGCAGCAGCAAGATCAGACCACGTCACACTAACATTCAAGCCGTGTTATCGTACATGAAATTATCTGTTTATTTAATTCATTTTGGCTTTAATAGTGTTATTATTCATCGGCTCATGTGATAACACTACCACTGTTCTGTGCTTCGTGTCCCTTTGCTTTCACTTTTCTTCAAATAACATTTGAAAAACAATTTATCAATCTAAAAAGTTAAGTGTTAGAGACTGATGGTTAACATGACACATGTATGATGCTTGGTTGTACGAGTATCAGCCGACTATTATACATTGCTTAATAGAGCTGACTCTATCTTAATATAATGCAGAGAATCTCTGTGTGTCTGACTGTAATTTGCCTTTCGTGAGAAATGCTCATCTGATCTGTTTTAAACTTGGCATTTGAGTCACAGGGGGCCCAAAGAAGAGAATTTTCTACTTTGGTGCAATTTAGATATGCAACACACTCAATATTAATGAATTTCATCACTCTGTATAAAAGTTAATGAAGTAATTGGTAATGACTAGAGCGCCCCATTAAAACGTGATTTATCTGGAGAACAAGTTGCTGCTAAAAATCCCTGCCCTCAATCATCTTAAGAGCTGGAGTGTTTCAGACAAAGACAAAACGAGGTGGTGTTCTGTTAGTACTGCAAACTGGACATGAGTAATTAGAGCAGCACAACTGCACTTACTTCACTTAAATGAGAAAATGGTTTAAACTGTTGTTACAATATGTAAATGACTTCAGGTCATCAGGTCTGTTAGAAGGTGGTTGTAGTTGGTGGGAGCTTCATGTTTTCTGCTTCACTCTTCTATGGTTTTTTTTGTTGTTGTTTCTCATTGACACCTGCATGAAGCTTATCTGATGTGAACCCCCCTCCCAGTCCCCCTGTTCCCGCTCCACATGCCCCTGCCACTTGCTCTTTACCTCTGGATTGAGGTGTCAAAGGTTAGTAGTTCCTCCAGACATGATATAATGAGGCCTCTGTTTGCCATATTATTTCAGAAATGATTCAGAAGAAAATAATTCTGACATAGAACGCTGGGGTGTGAGTTGATCAAACATGCAGGAATATCTGCACACTGACTACTTACAGGATTAGTTTTATTTGTGACAATTCTCATACGAGATCTTCATCAGGCATTAACGTTAACATTGCACAGGAGGTGAGCTGGCACGTCTCCACTGCCAGTTCACAATCCGTCCTTTTTGTCCACACGGGCCTTAAAGCGACCACCCTCCAGTCCCCAGCCCAAGACCTAATGGACTCAGCTAAAGCCACTTCAGAAAAGATTACAATCTGCATTTAAACTACATCTAAAGGTAACAGGTTTTGTGAACATTTTAAATTTGGCTTTGACAACATCTGACTTTCAAACCAGAGTTTGTTTTCTCAAACTAATTTATTTGAATTCACAGGAAATCATTTTGACCAACAAAATAACAAAATACATTCACAAATTATGCACAAGTATTTGGCAGTGAGTCACCATATACGGCAGAACAAAGTATTTACATTATTACGGTGAAAGCTTAACTCTTACAGATTGGTGCTTGGGCAACATTGGTGTGTTGTAATAAGTTTTAAATCAAGTTTATTCTCACAAATCATCACAAATTATGCAAAAGTTGTCCTAAATATGTTTTGAGTAAGATGATACTTGTGTTAGCGTGTCGCTAACTGGTGTCTTTAACCCCAAGTCCAGCTCCTTCATGTCACACAAGAGTAGAGTCCCTTGTGGAAATCCCTGACTTGCGCGCAAGAACACTCCTCATCTCATTGTTGACCCCATTCCAGGGTTTAGCCTGGGCCTGCAATAAACCAGATTCAGTAGACAGAGTCCTGTGCATTCGGGGACAACTGCCACCACTACTGTAGCCATCTTTATCACTAACGTGGGCAAGGGATGCTCCAGGTGGAGAGTACTGCTCCTGTTCTTGTTGTCTCGGGTTGTTACAGTGGGGATAGGAGCTCGGATGCTGGAGGTGAGACTGACTTCGGTGCATTCTTGGTTTGTCCACGCCAATTTTAAGCTCGCATGGTCGAGAAGCAGGCGTGCTGCTCCTCCCGTGGTCGTTCTGGTAGAGGGTATCGATGTGGTCACCATGATAGTACTTGGAACTATGCGAGGCTTTGACCAGAGAGTGGATCACAGCAACCAATAGGATTAAGATCCCAGAAGAGAGAACACAAGCGCTTGCGATGCCTGTCTCCACCTCAAATATGAGGAGCATAAAGATGGACATAGCTGTGAAAAGAGAGAAACAAAGACTTCATTCACACAGAAACTTTGACCACTTTATCATTTGTTTTTGTGTCATTTATCTGTAATGGTCCAAATAACTTCATCATTGTGTGTTGTGTTGCAGCTTTGGTCAATTTTTTTCTTATTTTATATACTTTTCACTGTATGTTTTCCACATCCCAGCAATTTCTTTTACATTTTCTTTAAATATCTTATAAAGACCAACGGCGGTGGCTCAGTGGTAGAGCGCGCGGTAGAGCGAGTCGTCCAATGTTCAGAGATCGGTGGTTCGATTCCCGCTCCCGCCCAAAAAAACACCCGGAGGTGAGCTGACACCTCCCAGCGTCAGCTGACCTCCGGAGCACTGCCAAGGCGCCCTTGAGCAAGGTACCGTCCCCCTTACAAGTTGCTCATTTGGGGCGCACCACAAAGGAGCTGCCTGCCACCCTACCTCCTCTGCATGCGTACAGGCCCCTTGTGTGTTTGTTTGTTCAGGGCCTGTACACACTAACATATGCATGTGATTTGATTGGACTATAGAGTGTGCTCTTAATTTCCCTTCTGGGATTACTAAAGTATATTAAATTAAATTAAATTTTCACTGCTGAATTGTCTTATGTTTATCTCCAGGAAAAAAATTATGGAACCAGGGACACCAAAAGAAGGGGGAGAGAGGCACAATTCTGGGATGTGACGTGAGGTCCTGAGCTGGTGGCGTTTGCGATCTCATGGTCTACTACATTTTGATTAAGACTGAAGTGAGGTCATGAGGGGGATACGTTTTCCTCACATTGGAGTGACTGCCTCCAGTGACCCCCACGGTACAAGCCACTCAGTGGAACAGCACACCAGAGCGCTGCCAGGTTCACCATTGAAAACACTTAAGTCATGGAAGCTGTTCAAAGAATGCATTGTTCTGTTGGACTCGCTGCATAGATTGGAGAGAGATTGCCAGTTTGGCCTCGGATCTCGAAAATCCACTGCATTTCATTTTAAACACTAGTTTTTACATTCCTGAGGGGTTTTTTTTAGCAGGGAGTAAAAATTATGCTTCATGCAAATTCCAAAATCCTAATGTACAAGGAAGACTGCAGTTGTCAACAACAGGTGCACAGCTCTAACCTACATTTCAAGATTAAATATCAGTGTGATCGACTGGGCAACATGTTTTATTTGGAGTAAATCCTGCATCCTACAAAATAGGAATCTTATATGTCGCTTTTCTTCTTACCTGCAAGGTAGACAGAAACTCCAAGGCAGAATAGTCCGATAGCTACATGTCGTACAGCTTTGCTATCCAACAGGAACCAGTCAGCTCTGCAGAAACAAATGTCTCGTATTCAGTGTCATGCCAGTTTATACATTAACACTACTAATGTAACTTTCTGGTCAGTAATTAAATGAAAACATAAGCACGGTGTCTGTGTTGTCTTTAATTTCAGCTAATTGTACCGGGGGTTTTTTTCTATCCAGATTAAGATATTCAAAGTGTTGTTTTTTCGTTCCCTGTCTGATAAATTCATATATTGTCACTGTCAGTCCTAAAATATTTCATAGGTGACTATTAGGGTGCACCAGTTTATTTTGTAATGTTCAATATAATTCTCTTTTTCCCTCTACAAACGGGGAGGTCTGGGGTGGGCTGTTTGATTTGTAAAGCGATGTGGGAAAGGGCCAGCTCCAGGCTGTGTGAGGGTTGCATAATGAGAGGAAGGCCATTGTTTCGGGGGGATTCATAAGAGCCGAGCGGCGGGGGTCATCCAACAACATAGCAGTGCGGGCCTCTGCCCTCTGACACATGAGGAATGCACATTTGTGCTTCTGAAATGATGTTGTATTTTAATGAATCTTGAAATTAGTTGTCAAGGACAAAAAGTTTGTGTTGCCTCAGGCTGAATTAAATGTTAATTTTTAACTCACAGCAACAGTGTTGTGGGAAATATCACACACAGTGCCATAGTTCAGAAATGGTAATTACTTTATATCTTTTTGAATGGTAATAAATCTGCATTGTTATTGAGCTTGTATTTCATGGTGGTGTTTACTCATGTCTGGTATTAAAGTTTGTCACATATTCCTTTCGTCATTTATAAATATAAGTAAAATGCACCTAAAGTTGCATGATATCATTAATTAGACAGTGTTGAATTGCATTACTTTACACTGGGACCTTTATTTGCCTGGTGGAAAATAATGGTGACACATAGTGTAACAGTAAGACCGGTGCACCTGAGTGAGTTGTGCAAAGGTGGGTTTTGCTCCTAACTTTTAATTAGAAAAAGTTCATTTCTAATTAACATACCTGTCGCTGTAATGTAATCAAAATTAACTGCATCGCATGCGGGACAAATACCTCTCAGTATCCTGATCTCCTCTGCAGACTTCTGTTGAGAAATAGCTGTGAAGGAGACAAACCACCGCAGAGCTGAGATGGAGGGTAAGGGACAGGGCCGACAGCACCGTGGAGACCGGCAGCAGGACGGCCCAGACGGGAGCGGGGACGACCGAGGAGGCGGAGGAGGGAGACTCCTTCACAGCCGTCCGTTGAGACTGAAGCTGGAAAATCAAAATGACCGATAAAACGGACATGATGGCCGATAAAATCCCAAGTAGAGACAACACTATAAGTGACCGCTGGCTGTATTTGAGTGACATTTTTTTTAAATCCCAAATTCCAGATTTCTCCAGAGAACAGCTCGACTCTCCCGGTCTGACTTTCAGTCAGATCCAAAGATCCTAAACTCCCGTGAAGTACGCAGGCATTGCTGTGTCAATGTAACGTTTCCTTCCAACATAGATTTTTGCTGTTGTTCTCCTGTGGTGATGGAGGGCGCCGCTGGCCGGGTCCGGGCATGTGATGTGTTTTAAATCCCCAGATTATAAACTTCTCGACAACAACGGACTTTAACTCCGGGACACTCGGAAACAATGCGCCGACACGCTCCTGAGGGAGGCAGAGCCCACCAACTCGACACGGAACATCCTGGCAGCACAAAATACAGAAAACATTGTAATCCCCACCAGCAGTTGATATCACAGGCTCTAAAATAAAACGTTTTATTATTATTATTATTATTATTATTATTATTATTATTTGTGCATCGCATGGGACTTCTGCAATGGAAAAACACCCGAAATAAAGCTTATAAAGTATCTCCTTATAACAATATGTAATTAGATTAGCCTACTTCTCAGACTTACTCTGATAGCCTGTCATCACAAAGTGATTAAAAGATTACAGTGACTCTTTTAGCAGGCTATTTGAATACCGTCTCACGAAAAGAAGAAACAAAAGAAAATGAACTTTTTAAGATGTCTCTGAATAAACTAGAATTCAAATGAGTGTGTGTTCAAGTTTGAAGTTTCAAGTTAGTGTTAAAATTTACATTTAAATGGTTAAAAAGTAATACTGTGATTAAATTATTGCTATTGTTATATTTAATGGGCTATCTGATTATGTTTACCACTACACAAAAATAATAACCGATATTTCATTGCATGGCAGAGTTGAAAGAAAAATCTGTCCCTTAAGTCCTGAAGATGTCCTTGTGTGCGAGAACATGGCAGGTGTACATTACATCTAATTTTGAAGGAATCACCTTTGCTCCTTGTAGGGTGGCTCTTTTTTTTCTAAGTCTCAGAATCTAATCAATTTTTCACTAGTTGCCTCGGAAACATAAGCGGTTTTCATGCGAAACACCTCTTTTAATGCATGTATTTATTTCTCAGTCACCTAAACTGTCACGTATTCCTCAATGCGCGCTGAAGCCCTTTAATAAAATCAGCTTCTATCACACTCGGATATCTGGATACAGATCCCAGCAAGTGCACAACTTGCGCAAAATGGGCGGGGTCTGCACATCACGCGGTGTGTTTTGTTAAGGTACCTGCGTGCTCTAACAGGAAGTGAATGTTCGTCTAAATGTAAAATATGACATGTTCCTGTTCCTACTTCGTACTGACAATTTACCGACTTTTATGTGGCACAAAGCATTAATATTTTCTACTTTGTAGCTTTATTTCTTTTTAAACACTCTCGTATAAACTGCCTCTTGTTCCGATTGTGTTTAAATTTTTATCTACAGTGTGTTTTATTTTGAAGGATTCAAGCAGTCGTCAAAGATGGTGTACTAATACACCTTCAGCAGTACTCAATGTACGCATTCAGAGTGGTATACGATCATTAATTGAAGGCAATAAATAAATATAAATAAATAAATAAATAACGCAAGCAATAACATTTCATTAATCATTTACAGTCCATTTGTTAACCCTGTCAGGGTTAATGAGTTCCTCTGTGTGTTACAAAGTCCTACTGAGAATTTAGTGCTCGGTTATTTTGTTTTGGGGTTTTTTTGTTTGTTTGTTTGTTTGTTTTTTTGTTTTGTGTGTGTGTGTGTGGGTGGGGGGGGCAAAGGTATAGAGCTGTAGGTTTGATTTCTGATTCTGTTGAGATGTAGATAAGTGTACTGTATGGAATAGAACACAGTGTAGATCACACATGCATACTGAGCACAGAGAGGAATAATATGTATTTCAACCTAGCTGCAAACGATTCACTCTGTATTTACAGGGTTTGCTGTATTCTCTATTGGCTTGATGTGCAAGTGAGTCCTGGAGGTAAAGTCTGTGGCCGTCTGCAGGGATGTTGCTAACTATTGCATCAGATGCACAGTCTGAGCTATCGCATGGGGAATCCTGTGCCTTGATATGTTTGTCAGTGTGTGAGAGAGAAATAGATTTGTTGTCCTCTCTTCCACTGATGATCAGTGCATGAATTCACAACATGGTATTTTTAGGAGTCTAATGTTTCATATCACCAAAATAGTCAATAGTGTAGTGAATAATGTGGTGGGCTTTTTTTTTTTAATGATGATGACAAATTCCATTTCAATGTAATTTTCCAATAATATAGTGAAACAAATCTCAGGCATTACATGAATATTATCAGGGTAGAAAACAAGAAAAAATTCTGTTGTACGGCACTGCCTAGATTCAATCTATAATATTATTTTTATTATTATAAAACTCTGAAGTTTACTATTGCATAGGTTTACTTCTAAAACAAATTAAGTTAGCCAGTCTAAAAAGGAAAAGTTATGTGACCTGTAGCATGGGGTCACACATTAGCAGTGTTTTGTATTAAAAGGTCACAAACCATAAGGTTAGGGAGTCACTGCACTGGTCCAAATACAGTAGTTATTAAACATCATTCTATTTCTTGTTACCATGGTTCAGTCACATGCTCTCATCATAACAGTTTGTGATCAGACCCCCTGACTGCTTTACTCTTATTTCATACATCATTTAATTATAATCAGCCTGAGGAGACACACAAACCTATTTACATTCCTGTTGCTTTAAAGAATGTTGTAAAATGCTTAATGAACAGCATTAGTCACAACAAGTGATAATCCCAAGGAGTAAATTGAATCACAAGAGTATTTTGGCCTCACCTCAATTCTTAATCATTCCTGTAGTTTGAGCTCATTTAAGGCAACCCAAAAGGTTATTAGCAAATGAGCAATGACGCCAGAAGTGGTTTCCAAAGTATAGTTTGAGTACCCATCAGGGGCCTACAGCGACCTTTAGATGGTCTGTATTAAAATGAATTTTTTTCTACGTTATTTTACCATCCTTGAGAGAGAGAGAGGTGGGGGGGGTTCCATCGTTCTCAATTAGCTCCTGATACTCTGGACAGATATTTCTGCCAAGGTCAAAAATACGTGTACAGTACATGATACATTAATAGATTTGGATCTGCTCCACAAATCGTGTCGGGATCATCTTGATGTGTTTGTAAAATCATAGACGATCACTTAAATTCCATTTTTCTCATCTTATTTATTGCAATATTGCGGGTGAATCCATCACGACCCCTGCAAATTACAATATTATTACATTACATTAAAATTCACACAAACAAAACAGGCAAAAGTGAAAACATAACTTCCTTTGTGGAGGTGAAAACTTTAATGACAACATTGAGTGTGAGCCTCAATGTGCAATCCTGGCTCGTTCTCACCACAGGTTGTCAATAGTGACAGACAAGCCACAAATAGCCTAAACTACCCCTCTAAATTCACCAATACATGTTCAAGATGCCACTTAAGTGATCATCTAATTCAGGGATAATGACACTGCCGAATTCTTATATTTCCCATTTTCAACCACTTGTAATAGTCCATTTCTTGTGCTAGCATAATGCTAGCTTTCTGCCTCATAGCTGAACCAATGGATTGTCCTAACTGTAGTCAAAATATCTCCATTTGCGTAGCCTGCTTGGAAATATGATTTGTAATAAACTTAGTTTTAAATGCAAAACCTATAAAAAAATATAACCTCCACAACTCCAAGCAGCTCTGACTGAGTGGATGACACTGGATGACATCACTCATGCCAGCCCATGATTAGGACAAACCAATAACTCATTGCATAAATGTTGTGTATGCAAATTGTGTTATCATTGCTTTTGTTACTTATTAAGATAATCATTATAGTGTCATGAAGACTAAAACACTGGATGTTAACCAACTAAATAACATTGCAAGAGAAACAAGATCAGAAGCCAGTGACCTTCAACCCCTCAGGCTGCACTGCATTAAAAAGCAGTGCAGCCTGAGGGGTTGAATGTGTTTCATTGATTTTACTACATGAACTCAGCATAACTTTGGAAAACTGTTGTCGGGAAAAAGTTCATTGCTGTGTCTACAAATATAAGTTAAGGCATGCGAAGTGTCCCTTGGACTGACGAATGGTTTTTGGAAAGTAAGCACATCATGTCCTCTGAGATAAAGAGGAAAAGGACCATGCAGGCTGTTATTTATGCTCAAAAATCACTCTGTGTAATGGTATTGAGATTGTTAGTGTACAGTACATGACATGGATAACCTAACTGTAAGTTTGGGAACATCATCTGCTGCCATAGAGAGTACATCTTTTTTAGGGAAAACTCTGCTTATGCTGGAAAAATAATGGATAATGGACATTTTGCTGATTTATGACTGCTTGACTTTCCAGCAAAAGAGTCCAAATACTAGTTTGGTCTCCAGAACTGTTCCTTTTTGACAATATGTGGTGATTATGAACATCTAACTGATTAGAATCTGAGAAGGGATAGAACACAGTTTGAAAACTTCATTAAGTACTTTCCTCACTTCCCAACAGTTTCCTGAGTGCTATTTAAAGAAAGAATGATATAATACAACAGTAAACGTGACCCTGTCACAACTTTGTGCATTTTTAAAAGAAAAAGAAAATCAGTTTGAACAACAATTACAGGACTAAAAAAATTATAAACTTCTAAGTTCTGCTCATTATTTTCAGCATGTATAACAATGGCATAAAATGTTTCAACACATTTTGTAATCTAGGTTGCAGATTTTATTCTGCCCAGTATCCCAATCTGCTCGCAGGCTGTCACGGAGAAAACACGTTCCTTATTTTCAGTACGCGCGCAAAAATATTCTGCTGTCACGTGCTCCAAGTCTGGAGTATAAATATCAAACACACTTAAAAAAAAAAAAGCGCTCCTTTGGGACATAACGTTAAGTGTTTGATATCGGCTCTGTCGTGTAACTCTAGACCTAAATGCAGCTCATGTAGTTGAACTTGAGCTGCGATCTGCTGACTGCGCGCTGGAGGCAGAGACGCGCGTCCAATGGCGGCGGAGGAGGCGGTGTGCGGTGACGGGGAGGCGGGCTGCAGCAGCCAGCTGTTGGAAACCAGCGTTCCTGAGTCATCCGCTACTGCCGAACCTCAACAGGTGAATAACTCGACATCCCGAAGCAGGTCTAGGAGTCATCTGTGTTTTTTGATCGTTTTTCGGTCTGACGGGTGAAAGGTAAACAGAGAAACGCAACATCAAGATCAGGTGAGATCAGATGCCGGTCATGTTTTGAAGCGTTGAGTTTTCTAGTATTTTTGCGGTGAAGACAAGTGAAGTTTCTTGTGTGATATTAGTGGTGACACGGCTGTAAATGAAATACCTGTTGTTATGTCACTGAAATCAGCCTATTATGAGGTTATATTAAAAAGAGATGCTAGGCAACTCAGGGACAGACGGGCTATTCTTAAACAGTCTATTTTGAATGACGTAGTCACTTTATTAGGAATAATTATTCCAAACTTGTTTTAAGGTATGTGTTTTTTTATAGATTTTTATTTTTGCCACAGAGCAGCTTACCGTCAAACCTGAATCTGCCTCCTTTGGATTGAGATCATTGAATGAACTCAGCACAGCAGACTGGATGCATGTTTCTCTTCATTACAACCTGTTGCCTGTTCAGTCATTTAACTTCTCAACGCAAAGTGAAAGATAGACTTGGCACAGCCCATGCTTTAAGAATGGGACCCTTGTTTTTCGCTACAGATCTGATGCTTGCTCTCATCAGTAGCCGGTTTTCATAAAGTTATGTATCTTCTTGTAAAAACAACCTTGTGAAGAATTAAAAATTTATTTTTTTGGCCTCTATTCAATGATTGGTCAAATGTTTGGCTCGTGTCTGAAGTACTGTAGCTGGCTATTCTGGCTCTATCAAAAATATCAATGGAATTCAATTATCTCCTGTTAAAATTAGACAAATATTTCCTCACCATTACTCTGCAAAGGCCTGGTGAGGGCAGGAACTGTCTGACCCCGAAGATGACACACACGGACAGAAACACACATGTGTTTGTCCCGATCATGTTTTATGGTAATAAATGTCACTCCTCAGTTTTTTATACAAATCTTATTTAAATTTAACAATTCCTTTAAAACAATAACTTTTTAGTTAAACAGCTTAATCCATTGCACATTTTTTTTTTTTTTTTTTGCATTTTTGACCATTCATTTTGGGGGATGCATGTATGAATTAATGCAAATTTGACTGCAGCACTCTATTTTTTTAGATGCAGTTTGATGGGAATAACAACACCAAAAACAATCCTCCATATTGGTTCTGTTAGATTTCATTTGTCCCGCTGCATTGCAACTCTTGCATTGAAACCCTGCTGAGAGAGTGAAGCAAATAGGTTATTGTCACAATAATTTCCCTGCAATTTAGTAATGGAAAATTATAACACCAACTTTAGCCATTGATCTGGTCACTATATTCAGTCATATCAACCACCCACACTGAAAACGAGCCTGTGTGATATAGAAAATGTGATTGTATGTTTCAGATATCTGTTTTGTCACCACAGAGTGAATATTTTCTTTGGTGAATGTTCCAAAACGTGTTAACTCTGTTTTTTTTTTTGTTTGTTTGTTTTTTTAACTTTAAAGTTGTGGCACTGTGAATGACTCATGGAAAGAAAACCATCAAAACAAAACCCTCAAAGCTCTAGAAATGACCTACTTATTTTTTCCTTTTCAATCATGCACATGGTTCACTGCAGCAACAAAAAAGAAAAACTTCCAAGGTGCGCCACATTCATGAGCATCATCGCAACCAATCAAGCTTTTATAATGATCATTTGTGTTGATGCACAAGCCTTTAGTTTTCTCTATATGGGAATTGTTGTCCCAGTGAGATCCCCAGTGATCACCCAGAGCCTCCCTAGGTGTGCTGGTGCCTGCTGTGCTTTTGTCCCCAGTTTCCACGAGCTGACACTGCTGCAGTCTTTCCTTCCAGAAGCCCAAGTGTACAAATATGGACTTAATTCACTATTAAAATACAAGCAGACATTCGGTTTAATGTTTTTACAGTACTATGGAGGCTCGTTGGCTGGATGAACAGGATCACATAAACAATCTGTGATTTAACTGAGCTATTCTAAGTGATGATTGCCCGTGGAGATGAAGGTCACAGACTGTAGGTTTGTGCTACTTCTGCAGGTGGTGGTGTGTTCACTGACCTCAAATGGCCGTCGTCATACAGTGAAACGCCCAAAAGTACACATATGTCAGCCAGACAGGCTTTTCCTACCTATCTCAACCGTTTTGCCTCCAACAAACTTCCTAAACCTCATGCAGTTCTCTAGCCAACTCCTCTCTGTTTAGCTGGAGGTGTAGCTATATTTACGCAATTAATCATGTGGGCTGGCTGGGGCAATGATAATTTGGTTATACAGTATCTATGAGAAGAGGAACCTTGTGTCTTGAGATAAAGATCTTTGTGGTCTGCTTAGACTAGAGCATAGGCCCCGCTCTCCCTCCTCTTACCACTAAGATGTCTCGAGAAACGGTTGCATTACCTCATTTCTAGTCCAAAAAATAAACAGGAACATTCTTTACTGTATTCATCTTGTTGGTAAAACCAATACTGCTTTCTTTGTCATTTAACAACAATGTACCCAGTTTTATAATAGAAGTAATCACGCAGTCAGGTTCATCGTCAGCCATCATTGTTGAGGTGTCTTGTCTGTACAGTGTATTGGACACAGTGGATATCACAGGGCTTTATAAGGTAATAATAAGGGCAAAGAGGTGGATTCTTCTACAAATGCCTCAAATGCCTGTGTGCCAAGTTCACGTTGAGGGACAGCGGGCAATTTAGGGGTCGTGAGAACACAGGCGCCATATCCGCTCAGGCACCATCAGGAGAGGACAGGGTACTAAATATAGGGACGTCCAATACATGTCCAGGATTTAGGGGAAAAACCAGCAAAATTCCTCTGGGCTTCGGAAAACCACTGCATGGTGAGGTCAGAGGAGTCAGACCATTGCTTAATGTAGTCGTTTGACTGATATCACCCACACACAGAGCAAATTTATGTATGCATTGATTTATGAATGTGCAGATATGTCTCGTGGTGTTTGTCTCCATAGTGTAAAGATTGAAACCGATCCTCTGATTTTATCATCTGATGTCCAGCGCTGTATGATTCTGCAAAGGCAGGGAAAGCATGAGGGAGTTTCTGAAACCAAGAGAAACAGAAAAATAGCAGGTGTGAGTTTCAGAACGGACATTCTCAGGCAAACCATAATCTATCCATCCCTTTGACTTCTGCCTCTTCAGAAATCTGCTTTTTTTTTCTGGCCTTGGCTGTGCATGAGAGAGGAGTGGGTGGCCCTCGGCTTCAGCCATCTTTGAAAAAACACATCGTTCCCTCTCTACTGTTTGGGATTAGCTATTGCTTGATGAACCTTTTAAAATGAGCTGTATTTTTAACCCTGTCTCTTGGGGCTGTGTTGCTGGCCTGGGGGTAACCCAGACTGTGAGGGTGTCAGACTGTGTGGACTGCTGGCTCGGCAAGGGACGCTCTAACTTTAGACCACATCGCCTAATGATGGTAAAAATACACCCTGCCACAAACAAGGGGTAACGGACTCCAGCGTCACTTAAAACAAATGAATGACTTTTCCCACCAGAATTGTACGAGTGTATTTACATGAGAAAATTTTTTTTATGGTCGCTGCATAAATTGAGGCTTTGGTGCTCAGGAACTGGTTCTCACACAACCTGTATTTCTTTAGAACAATGATGAAAAATCATGATCTCAAGCTTTGATTCTTCATGCTGAATTTTGCTAATGTTGCACAGCCATGTTTTGTTTTGTTTTTACTGTTTTACAGAGTAAAAAAATGGGACGAAGGAAAATACAGATTTCTCGTATTCTGGACCAGAGGAACAGGCAGGTGGGTTTATTTCCTGTACTTATTAAGATTACATTAAAATCATAAGCTTTTTTGTCCAACAGTAGGTCTGCTTAAGTAAATTCAGGATAATACATAGACAGTAATACTTAAACATGAAGAGAATGCATGAAATGCAACAGATAAGCAAACTAGAAATGTGAATGTAATGGTTTATTTCCCATGTCAGATCTTTGAGTATGTCTCGGTGAAAATGTTTGACTTTTGACTCTTTTCCTTGTCTGGATTGAAGGTCTGAGAATGAATAGTATTAGACTTCTGACTTCTGAGACAAACTTTTGATTTTGGAAAGTGATCAGCTGTGTGCTTTTTCCCATTCCATAGAAGCAATGACTCTCTCTCTCTCTCTCTCTCTCTATATATATATATATATATATATATATATATACACACACACACACACACACACACACACACACACACACACACACACACACACACACACACACACACACACACACACACACACACACCAGTCACAGCTGGTCTAAATGCTTTCTTTTCATGAAATATTAAAGTCCATTTGAAACATTTTAATGTTTTTTTAGATAGATAGATTATAGATAGATATACTTTATGTATCCCAAACTGGGAAATTAAAAAAATTTTAAATTTAGATCTAAATCCTTACGATCAAAAACATCTTTTAAATTGTCATCAAGTGGCTGATGTTAAAACTTAACTAGTCTCGTCGTGTTTTCCATGCCATAGGTGACTTTCACCAAGCGTAAGTTTGGCTTGATGAAGAAGGCGTACGAGCTGAGCGTGCTCTGTGACTGTGAGATTGCCTTGATCATCTTCAACAGCACCAACCGTCTGTTCCAATACGCCAGCACGGACATGGACAAAGTGCTCCTTAAGTATACAGAGTACAGTGAGCCTCATGAGAGTCGCACCAACACAGACATACTGGAGGTACTCCCCATGCTGCTAGTGAAAGAATCAGTAGATTCTATAGCTTGATGTAGAAATATGGTTGTAAATACACAAACAATAAAAGCCGTCATATGTGACCCGTGCTATGATTGAGCATTCCATTTCTATGTGCACCATCTGTCCTCAGACTCTGCGGAGGAAAGGCCTCGGCCTCGAAGGCTCAGAGATCGACAGTGAAGAGAGCATGCAGGTGGCCGTGGATAAATATCCTCTCAGTGAGGGTATGGATCTCTCAGCTCGCCAGCGATTCCACGTCAGTCCTCACACACGGCTACTATCGCACATTTACCACACACTTAACTGACTTTTTAAAATTCTTTTAATTCTCATCACATTGATAAACTCAAACTTGACTGGGTATTTTCCAACACTTGATACTTACTTCCAATTTGTTTGAATTAAATAAATGTGTTATCATTGTATGGATTCAATGGATTATGGATTTTACTTTTCAGTCTCCATCACTTCTCCCATTGGAAGCCCAGTTGTTGGTGTCTGCCGGCTGTGAGAATGGCTTCCCAGACTCCTCTGCATCCAGCATGCCCCCCTACAGACCTCCTGGTTTGAAATCTCTGAGCTCCAGACCTGGTGCTGCTAGTCCTGCTGCACCACATGCATTCATGTCTCAACATCCAGGTGAGTGGAGCCACTTCATGATCTTACTTTTATCATCATTACACAGTAAAAGATTTGATGGAGGTTGTATGCATCGATGAACATGGATGCCACAAATTTTACATTGTATATCATTAAAGTCATTCTACAAAACCTTCAAATAAGGTTCTGTCTTATTTATTACAATATCAATGACTATTGAAAGGCTGTGAAAAATATAAAAAGTACTAGTAATGTTTTACATTGGTAGTTGGCAGCTGCAAACCATAGACGCAGCTGCAGAGAACTCACAGGATGTGTGTGTGTGTGTGTGTGTGTGTGTGTGTGTGTGTGTGTGTGTGTGTGTGTGTGTGTGTGTGAAACTGGTCCCCCACTAGGGTAACAGTGGCTGTAACCAGCTCTGTGGTTTCTGTATAGAATGACTCACACCTGCTAGTCATGCTGCTCTCTCCTGCAGGTTGTAACTATTTGGACTGCCGTTAACAGTCAGGTGGTTATAAGTGTATCATTTCTCTTTTCCTAATGAGTGTAAAATATTCATTCATTCATCTTCCGAACCGCTTATCCGCCGTAGCGGGTCACGGGGAGCTGGAGCCTATCCCAGCTGTCTTAGGGCGTGAGGCGGGGCAAACTCCAGGCTGGACGCCAGTGCACCGTGGAGCCACACAAAGACAGAAACCACACACGCTCACACTCACACATTACGTGCAATTTGGAACGGCAAATTAACCTGAAGTGCATGTTTTTGCAAGGGGGTGGAAGCCGGAGAACACGGAGAAAAAGAGAAGTTGATTTTTAATCACAGTCATACAGAGAAACGGGAGGTGTTGAATGTGTCACAAAGAATTAATTATTACTCTGTGGCTGAAACAAGCTCGGATCTCCTTTGACTTCCTGCTCCTGTCTTTTGCTGTGTAGGTCTTGGCTACTCTGTGTTCTCCCACAGCAGCCTCAGTCGAGCTCTGGACATGAAAAGCCCCCCTCCTCTGAACCTGGGTGGTGACAATGTAAGGGCAGATGCTATTAACCAGTGCATGGGGGCCACACGTGTTAACCACAGCTCTGCAGTAAGTCACTATATCGTGGAATATTAATGTGTCGCCGATTAGACCTGCAATAATGCTATGTTCCTATTTTATGTAATACATTTTAGGTTATGTTACTTTACAATCTTACATCTTTCCAGTTTAACCGTTGCTCCTTCCTTGTCCATCAGAGAGGAGTCTTGTACCAGAGCATGCACACCGGCAGCTCCATGGTAGCCATGGGCAAAGCAGGGCTGCTGGGTCACAGTTTGGGAGGTTATGGTCTGCCTTCTCCTGCAGCCTCTGGTATGTCTGCTATATACAGTATATAGATATCATATTTTCTATGGTAAATTACTGTAATACAAATAGGGTTTAATATGAGTACTGAACTAAAACCATGGTGAAAAAGCACTTAAGGAGTAGTTCAAGGTTGTGGGAAATCTGTGTTTTTGCTTTTCTTCTAATAATCACACTGGAAAATAAATGTCATTGTTGTATCTGTCTGTTAAAAACGATGGTATGGTCAGCAGCTGGTTATCATAGAGATAGGAAACAAGCTAGAGTGGCTCTTTCCAAAGGAAACAACATTTGCGTTCAGCATATCTGTGTAATCTGTGGTTTAGTGCAGGCCTATTTGAGTCTTTACTGGATGTCTGACAGCCTCACAATGACATCAAGATGCAATATGAAAGATATTGGTTTGTTTTAGCTATCTGTTTCACTGTTTCCAGTCTTTGCACTAAGCTGAGCTATATGAGAGTTCTATATTTAGAATATTTTTTTTGCCAAAATGTCAAACTACATTATTATAGTGAAGATATTCTGTTCAGTCAATCTGTAATTGTGGTTAAATTCTCTTCATGTCTTTCTTTCTAGAGTACAGTCAACCTGGTTTTTATCACTCTGTTAGTCTTCAGCGAGGAGCAATGAACCCCTGGCAGTCAGCGCAGTCGCCTCAGGAGCCCCACGGGCCTCATATAAGCACAGGGTCAGAACAGTAATACGCAATAAGACACCTGTATGAATGAAATGTAGAATTGCAGCAGACCAGCTAATCCACACACTTTTCTTTGCCTGCAGCAACAATTTTTTTTATTCACTTCTGCTGCGTAATGTTTTGATTCATCCAATCTTCACCAGAAGGAACATTTTTTATATTTACAACTCATAATTACGTATCATAGTCCTACACACCAGGTTGCCATATATGTGTCCTCTGAGGACAAGAGCGTTAGTGTTGATCACAAGTCCAACGCTCAAATGCAAACTTCACTGATAAGCACACAGAATAACAAAAATGAAAAGGAAGGAAATTATAAAATATTCATACAGATGTAAATTATCAAATAAATTAAACAGTGTAATGAAAAAAATGGACAAAAACACGGAAGATCAAAGACAAATGGCAAGGAAAAAAAGGTGCAATAGTAAATTACAAATATCAAAAAAAACAATCTAAAAATATCTTTGAAAAAATGGGGAAATCAACACCCTTGAATTTGATAAAGAGAATTTCCACATCATGACACCTGAAATCATTCTCTGTGAATGGATTCTCAAACTCAGGCTCTTGTATTAGACACATTTTCTTAACTGGGTTTCTTTCACTTCCTGTTGTTTATATTGAGTGAATAGATCTATCCTCATTATAAATGTTACATCTGTGATCCTGAAGGATATCAAATGTTATATTTCAGAAGGTCTTTTCACTGATGGTAGCAGTAGTATTACCTATATTTGTTGATCCTAACTGTGTCATCCAGCTACATCTGATGCGGTTCCCTGTTTTTGTGTCCAGGATGCCCAGTGGAGGGTGCTCCTTCCCCTCCCAGTCTTGCTCCCCACATTCTCCACATTTGCTCTCCCTCAACCTCAGCATCAAATCGGAGCGCAGCTCTCCTGAGCACATGCCTCTGTCCACCTCCCCTCCTCAGCACCACCTCAGGCAGCCCTCTCCAATGAGCAACCCCGATTCTGCTCGCCATACCCCTCTAGAAGCTCCACTAGCCAATGAGCCAAAGGAATTTGCTGAAGCTGGTTACCAGCAGGATGAAGATCAAGGGGGGAAGTTACAGATGAATGATGGGTGGCAGAGATAGCTGGGTGCTGCAGTGTCCATCTCCAATGCCGTCTCCTATGCAATCAGCTATCTTGATCAAAACCAGTTCTCTGTTTCTTTCACACACACACACACACACACACACACACACACACACACACACACACACACACACACACACACACACACACACACACACACACACACACACACACACACACACACACACACACACACAAAACACCGATGAAAGCTCAATGGGGTTGATCGTTCCTCATGATCCCAGAGACGTAACGTCTCTCTTCGTCTCCTCACACAGAGCTGGTCTCTCCTGAGTGATGGAGAATTTTTCTGCATCATTTAATTGCTCCCTCGAGGACACACAGACTTTTTTTGTTTGGTTAGCAGTAGTTTTCTGTGTGAAGCTAATGTCAGTATGTGTGATGGTTTTGTTGTGTGGTTTAACTGAGCGAAGGGACAGCAACATGCTGGGACCAGCTGAATTTTTTTAAACTTCAAAATTGCTCTAGCCTGTAGCTTTTAAGCGTTTTGATGGCGTTGGTTATTTTAAAGAATCAGTTTCCATTTATTTCAAGCAGCTCTATTAGCTCCAAATGAATTTAAAATAGCATTTTCTAATGGAAAAAAAAAGCCATTGGAAACAGATTGATCAGCACATCTATTTAGGGGTCAGGATAGACGGAAGGAGTCATTGCATCAAACTAAAAGCTGCTTCAGTGAACGTCTGGACATAGTGTTTCAATACAGACTTGAAAATATACCATTTAAAATTCTGGGCATCTTCTAGTCTCAGAGTTGATGAGGGTTTCATTGGGAAATTGTAAAATGGCTTATTTCTTTATTTAATTGTAGTTATGTTATTCCTCTACATAAGTCTACTTTCATCTGTTTACTCCACCAAAACGTAAAGTTATGGCATTCAACTAGAGACCAAAGTGTTTTAACATTGTGCCTAAGTATTGCAATCAAAGATATGACATTTGTCTACATTTGGGCCTAATTTAATTTAAACAGTTTTAATTTTTCTCTGAAGGGCTTCATTTAGTAACTGCATATTGTAGATATTATTGAGCTTTACTGCAATTGTTGTTTCATAATATTTTGGATTATATGTGATACTGTAAGGAACAAGTCTGAATATTTATTGGATATATGATAAAAACTCACATATTGCAGTTTTTTTATTTAGGAATATTTGGTTTTATTATATCTCTAAGTTTGCACTGCATCTTTGTGCACTCAATGTGTGTTTTAGTTTGTCATTTACAGATTTGACTCTGTGAATAACAATATACTGTATATTAAAGTTTGAATGAAGTTCTCTTTTTGTCCACGTGGGGTCGTCATATGTCACTCTATGGAGGTGGCTGGAAAAAGCAAAAGCATCTATGTGTGAAACAGATACAGTGGTTCCTCCTGAAAACATTTTTACAAAGGCATCACGACACGTCAGACATTCAGTGGAATTAGGTCTTTTTCAGTTTTTAAATGCAGCTAATATCAGTACAAAAAAACCCCCAAATAAACAGAACTATCAGTGTTCTGATGTTCTGGATTCAGTTTTTATGTTTGCTCAATGCATTGCTCACAGAGACAGATTTTTATTTGACATTTCTCATGGTACCTTTTAAATAAAACCAATTTGATTAGCACATTTTATCTCAATCTGTTTTTCATAGTCTTTCTTTTGAGACAGAAAGTAGATTCTGCAACTGCCGTTATTCCATGTACACAGAAATGAAGACAGAAGATATTGTCCGTCTGCTGTGCAGCTATCAAGCTTTCATGTGTCCTTTTAGTTGTTGGGTTTTTTTTTTATTATTCACCATTCCATCATTTGAAGCCACTCACTCCTTTATTATCATGTCTGGCCCCTGTCAGAGAACTCACCATGAAGCCACCAAACAAGAAGAAAAAAGAATGGATGTCTTAAAAGCCTGGAGACATAAATTTCATTAAAAAAAACAACAACATTCAACACAAAAAGGCTGGTTGTCTCATTCAAACTATACCAGAAAACGTTCTTATGTCACCACTGTGCAGCATTTAATGCTAAAGAAACTCTGGTCCATCTCTCTCCCCGTCAAACAAATCCAAAAGTGATTATCTGGGGGGGGGGTCACGTCTGGTCTGCTCCCTTGACACCAGGCCGTCCTGGTCTATAGGACGTCTGGGTCCTGTTTGCACATTTCCACACATCCTAGTTTGTCTAGCCAACAGAGACCACCATGCTGCCTGACTGACGACGGCCCGCTGCAATTCAAACTCCAGCTGAAGGGGTTGGAGGCCCCCGACAAGATGCAAATGATCGATGTGACTTTATTGATGTCAGTGTTGTCAGCTCATTAGAATGGACACTCACAGGATCAGAAGGGGAACACAACTCCACCGGGCTACACAGGGAGGGATGATCACACGTGTCTGACTCATAGGTTCAAGTTTTCAATAATCAAATCTTTCCCATGGAAATGATAATATCTATGAGGTGTGATTGTTAACCCTTACCCTACTGTACACACTCTGGTCACCAGTGGTTTTGTAGTGGTTGAGATCCTCTAATGAAACGTGTTCTGGTGTACATATAGACAGTGGGGTGTCTTCAGACCAGACATTAAAGTCACAAAATCACCTCAACTCTTATGTCACATTAACAGGACTTCGGATTGCAGTTTTGAATAAAAAGATTATTTTCTAAAGCAAACACAAAATGATTTCTTCCCAGACTCTGGAAGAGCATCAGGTTCATAGTAATTAACGGTGGTTAAAGAATGATCTTTGCGAGAGGCTGAAGATCAGAGGTCAGGACCTAGACCAACGGCGAGACACTCCATTGTCATGCATGACGTCTTTTGTCGGAGTAGGTTTTTATAAAGAAAATGTTTCAGCAGCAGCATCTCCCACACTCCTCAGGGGAAGAAAATTAAGTGAGAACATTAAGCTGACATGAGCCTGAAAAGAATGTTTTATTGAATCACACAAACAAAATATTTAAAGCTCTAAGTTTGAACAACATGCATTCAGAAAATCTCAAAATAGGCAACATTTTCATATGAACTTCACAGTATCATGACTTCAGAGGCTCTGATTCAAATACACCTTCTAACTAAAAATACGAAAAAAAAAAAAAAAAAATCCAAGCCAAGCTGATTCAAAGTAGACTAATTAAACTTAAGTTTAACAAGTGACTGCAAAACTACTAAAAGCTGATGTCAGTTAAGACACAAATAAAGATGCTGCCAGTGCGTAATGTTTGACAATAAAAACACTTTTATGTAACTTTAAATATGAAGATCCCTGAGCTCCCAGGCACTTAGGAAATCTGTAGGAAACTCTAAAGATACAACAACTCTTCAGTCCAGCCATTCTTGATTCACCTTAAAACTGAATGTGATTCCATAGAATGGATTAAAACTCTACTAAATGCTAGCAATCAAAATTTTACAGCAGAAAATGTTTAAAAAAAATATTTAGCACTCTTGAATCGGTTCTTTCAGGGACAATAAAGTCCCCGACAAAAATAACATGTACTCAGTGAATAAGCACTAGTGCTTATCCTGGTACCAGTAAAACATCTCATACGCAGCATTTAAACAAAGCTCTGTTCTGAGTAGCAGACATGTTTGAAAAATGTTCCAGTCAAGCAGCTGGAAGATGAACTGGGGTCTGCATCATAAGCAATAACTAATCAGAACACAGGAAAACTGGGTCATTTCTGCAAAATCCTAACATAACAGTTTTACCCTTATACAGTGAAGGGTCATAAATATATATTTTCATAGAGCAGTGGAATCACTTTAGTATGAGAATTTTTTTTTTTTTTGGTTCAGCCATGTGTCAGTTGTGGGTTCGACCCAGGTCAGATAACCCAGATTTACTGGGATGTTTAAAACCAGCAGCAACAGCTGAAGGTGGTCAGACACTGACAGCTGCTTCAGTTTGGAGTCTTGTTTCCTCTGGGGTTAATGTATGTGCTGATGACATACCTTCTACACTTCAGGTCATTCATTTCATTCTTGTGACCCGTCTAAAAGCCACATCTGCATCAACAGCAGGAGGGGAAACCAAGTTTATCGTTCATAATAGTTTCACTGTGAGAACCAGAATCCTTTCTCCACTGACAGTGATAGAATTTTTTTTTTCTATTTATAGCTTTAGAGGACTATTATTTCTCCCTTTCTACAGCTTTCCATCCTGTTCTTCTGTGATTATACTGCATATACTTCACCTCACTTTTTTACTTCAATATTAATTACTGTACTTCACTGTCGCTGTATGTTATATATAATTTAATCAGTTCCTACTTCTCTTGAACTTACCCATAAACCTTAGGTTAACTTAACTGGTGAAAATGATACTTGTAATTAAAATTTGCCAACAACTCTGTGGAGTAAGGTAAACCAAAGAGAGAGAGCAGTTGGAATATGCCTGGTGACACAAGCCCCAGTTCTCTCTATGTTTGTGTTATTGATACCAGTATCCTGCTGGTAGCCAAAAGTCGAGAGGGCAACAAAGTGGCCAATACTGCAACAGACGGCACCCAACATTTGTCCTCTGAACACACCAAAGACAAGGTGCATCCTGTCTATACTCAAGAGTTTTTGATTCAACATTCCTTTTGCCGTCTGCAGCTTTCCTTTGATGTGCATAGCAGGCTGGGTTGCATTGCAGGAACAACTGTAAGACGCTCCTCGTTCAGTTCTGCATAAGATACTGGTGGAAGTAAACGCCAAACAGCGAGCTGAGGACCTGGCAGGCGGCGACCCACCAGGTGAGGAAGGCAAAGAAACCTCGGAAGAAAATTGGAGTGAGGACAGTCCGCAGCGCTGCGAAGGTGTCTGACAGTCGTGCTACGGTGGCCTGGATGTCCTCCTCCATGTTGTCCACTCCTTCTTCATCTTCATCGAGAGCGCCGGGCAGGACAGGCGCTGCCACAGGCATCACAACTGCTGGGGTCACTCCAGGAGTCTCCTCCATTGAAGTTCCCCAGGAGAAGTCCCCTGAGAATGGTAGAGATCAATCATTATAGATGTAGATGGTTAATCGATCAGTCATAAGAAAATTGTGGACAAATTTGAAAATCAATGATGAGGTGAAGCCGCGAGTGTTGATGTGCAAATGTGCGAGGACGCACGGTATAACAGAAGTATTGGTCTCCTAATCTGAATTAAGAAAAGGAAGAATTATGCTTCCAAAAATATTAAACTTCCTAATGTTAGGTGAAAAAATTAAAAACACATGCAGGTGCCGTATGTACTTGCCCCTAAAGGCAGCCATCATGACGGTGGTGGTGGAGGTATTCTACTTACCAAGTGCCTTAAGCGCCAACGTGGAGAAGAGGATGAGAAAAATAGGAACCAGATATTGGAGTGTAACTACAGTCAGGTAGCAAAAGATACGAGTCATCTGAAAAACATGAAACTTATTCTCAGCTTGATTTTCCATTAACCAGTAAACATTTTCTCATAAAAAAAAAAAAAAAAGCACTCAAGCACTCTTCAGCATCCAAACAACTGACCTTCCTCTGAATGTCAATGGCAGCGATACGTCCTGCCTCCTTCTTCATCTGCTCGACCCACTTCTGGGCCAGATTGAGGTAGGCCTGCATGTGGTAGCGAGTCAGAGCGAGCCGCAGCACACAGGACGCCACGATGATCCACAGGCGCATGCTGTCGAACGTGTCGCTGGAAACCCTACAGGTGTGAGGTGATCAAACAACATCAGGTAGCGATTGCTAGGTTTCATTAATAACAGATGTTTTCATCATGGATTAGAGATGAGTTGTAATGGATAAGGTGAGTAAATATGTGTGTGCACTCACAATGTGACAGAGGTCTTCCCAAGTGGTGCATTAGCCAGAAAGTCCCTTGCCATTGGTTTTACCCACAGAACCAAGATGATGACTGGTGAAAGGAAACTCATATGCAGCAGCAACCTGCAGAAAACATACAGGACTGGACTGAGAGAGCTAACTTTTGTTGATTAAGTGTTTTTGTTGTCCACTTGTGAACCCTTACTGGATGAGTGGGCGGTCTGAGTACATCTGCACAGCATCCAGATGAGTCTGAGACAGTCGCAGGCCAGGGAAAGCCAGGAGAGAACCAATGTAAGCACTGACCGCAGCCAGACCAAGCTTCACTGTCAGCTTGGTTACTGGGATTCTGAAAGGTTTCAAACAACCAAATGTAATTCTGCATTTCAGATGTGTGCCTCAGGTCTTTTTTGTGGGTTATGCATATTATTTACAACTGAGTAACAATGCAGTCAAAAGTTGTCGTCGATGAGACGATTACTTACGACCAGTCAGCGTAGCCCTGCTGTTTGGCAAAAATCTCCAAATTGTCAAAGAGGCTGGAAAATCCTGACTCCAGACCAAACTCTAGGTAGTCTTCTCTGACAACCAGCACCAGCATAGCCAAGAGCAAAGACATGAAGCCAAAGGCAAGGCACACTGAACGTTCCCCACCCTCTTCAGAGCGGAAGTAGTGGCTCATCAGCGTATGGAGGGTCTTTCTGAAGGTGCAGGGTTAAATGAAAACAACCAAGTGGAAAACAAAATTCATCCTGTACAAGGCCCTTCATATATGTTAAAGGGGTTCATGTATTCATTTGTTTTCAAATAGAAAAATTCTCGTCATGGACATTTTGCAATTTATATACATCTTGATTATGACATTTTACAATGACTTAAGGATACAGGCCAAAGAGCACAGTCAGGACACACCAGATTGCTCCAATATTCACCTCTTTCCTGGCATCGACAACACTGTAGTAACACTCAGTGAACAGAAAGACACCTGTTGCATAGACAGCAAAATCTACCAGCCACTGGTATTCCAGGAAATACCGGAGCACTGAAATTTGAGACAAGAAAAAAAAGGATTTGTTTGTTCTCTACCTATCAAAAATACAGTTAATATAAACCATAAGAAAGCAGAGATAATCAAAAATTGTAAATACTGTGAACAGGGAGGTTAGGACTAAGTCAACAATTCAGCTTGAACAGTTGCTGTACTTGTACAATGTCACTGCGGCATAAAGTCATGTTTGCTTTACCAAGAGCGTCGATGGCGTTGATTGGAGCTTTCTGCAGGTGAAGGTTGATGTCTCTGGGTACAGTGAGAGGCTTGCTCTCCCCATTCTGTCTCCTAGAAATAAACAAAGAAGATATGCAGGCATTGTAAACAGATAAAATAATAGTTCAATTGACTTTACAAGAAGACAGACAGAAACACCAGAGTCTTTTTCTTTCTTTTCTCAGAAGAAAAGTCCAGCAACAGCAAAAACAATCAACCTGTGTGGCTTCACTTCAAAGTGAAGAGATCTTTACTACTGCAACCAACAAGAGCTGCAAGAGGTTAAGCCAACACATGTTTGTTTTCTACCAGACACATTGAAAATATGACAATGGATTTTGATGAAAATATGTATGGACAATCTCAGTTCAAGAGCAAGTTCATCCATTCATTCATTCATTTTGAGATGGATCTGGTCAGATTCTGATCATGTTTTCACTGTGCAATGTTTTCCCTTGACATGAATACTGTAAACACAACAAGCCAATCACATAAAAATACCCAGATATGACATTTCACCAACCTTTTTCAACTGAATTGAAATCCAGATTATAATCCGCATTTGGCTCAATTAAAAACACAAGAAAATTGCTAAATTTAAATTTGACCTAAAAAAAGATCTGTATCATGGGAGTTTGGCATACACGAACACACACACACAATTTTTCAACAACTCCTCTGTTCACCAAATGTGCGTTATGGCCTGGGTGAAAAGGTAAAGACAATTGTATTATTTCAAAGTGAGACAAAACAGAATGCTCCTTTCATAGTCCTGCTCAGTGATAACTGTTAAAAGCTTCTTTGTGGACATAACCCGGAACTCTGTTCCAACTGTTTAGGACTTAGTGACAATAGCGTTGGAAAGGGTACGCACTCTCTGGGTGCTTTCTATTTATATTTGTTTCCAACCAAGTTCTTCCATAGATAGTATTACTTGGATGGGACTCCTGTGTCAAACCCTAGCAACCCCCACCTGTCCCTCCTGTTCGGTTTAGGCATCTGCTTCCCAGCCAGTGCACACAGCTCCTCTTCTGACGGGTGTTTGAAACGAAACAAACTGTAAATGAGGGAAGGAAGACGTAAACATATATTATGAGTACAATGTAAAATTAGATTGTAAGCGGTACGTTACCTCCCATTGCAGAGGAGCCAGCGTGCAAATGAACAATGGGGAGCCATCCGCTGCATAATGCTAGCAGCCAGCAAGCTAACCACCAGCTGAACTCCCATCAGCGCCTATGAGATCACACACTTTCAGGGATTAAATTTGCACATGAGAATGGTTGACATCTTGTGTCAGTACGAAATGAATGAAATAAATGACCAAAAGTTCTTTGTCTACCAAAGTGTCAGTCAGTCAGAACAAAAATACAGATCCAAGAAACTCTCCATCTAAGATCCCAATAACAAAAGTGAATTCAAATATCTTAGGCTACATCTAAAACAAAGTCACAAACCGTGCTAAATGTAACAAGAAATCTAGGTCGACAATTTTAAATACAATTTGCGTTGAACACTGCAAAATGAATCAATGCTTGTAAATGACTGGTGCTAAATTTAGCTCAAGTTTACCATCTGTCACCGTTACTGCTAGTACAGTACTAACAAGCTAGCTAGCTAGATAGCAATGGCACCCTCGATCTCGCAGCAACCATTGCCTAGTAGCAGGAGCTCGCTGGCGATGTTTATAAAAGGCTGTTACGACTGGTAAATTTACGCCACTGGGACGCAAACTAAATTACCATCTGTTCTCTGGTAAGATGTGGTCAAAACCACAGGGGCTGCTGCCGGGGCCTCTTCACATGCATGAAAGTCTGAACAGCTGAACCGACTGACATGTGAAGCAGCTGAATGTCCCGGATGTAGTAGTGGAGACGCGTGCTGCCTTCAGGGTAACTCGTCAATGTGAAACTTCAACGCTAACGTCAGTGTTGTTTCAACATAGAAGGAGAAATGAAGCAAAATTCCCCGAAATTCACCAAGTTGTTATTTCACCAGATGTGCCATTCCTATTTCTAAAACGCCTATACTGTACCTCCATATAGAGGAGAACACGCTTTCACATTTAATAGGATTTGTGGAGGTTTGTCCAGTGCTTTCTGTTGTTCTATAATCAACATCTTTAAAAGTTCATCCGCTTGATGATGCCAGGATTCATATTTGATGAAAATTTCATGTAATTCCCTTCTGTTAAACAAACAAACAAAAACAACTCGAAACAATTACATAAAATTCTTGGCAGACGTAATTAACATATCTTATTTTGTGATTCATTAATATTACTTGTCAGTTCAAATTTTGTGCAGTTGTGTTTCATAGGTTCATTCCCTCTCTGATACAGCTGCACCTGGACTATCAACGCATGTCAGATAAATGTGGCAGGTAACAAGATGAAACTATCTCAAAGAGCAGATATGAATACAGCTTGAGGCCAAAAGCCACCTCTTATATAGGCGACATCATGAACTAACAATAAACAAGATTTTGACGTAGTGGTCCACCTGATAAGGATTTGCAGCAGAGACAGTGACTGTTCATTATTTCCATGTTGTCTCCAAGAGACAGTGAGGTTATGGCATCATCTCTGTTCTTGTATGGCCTTGCATTCTCAACAGATTTATCATCCATTGAGCTTTTAAATGATCTGGATTGGTCACACCAAAAACTGACAGCTCTTTGGAAAAAGACAAAGGTTGCATCTGTACCTGCACTTGTCACCTGCTTTTTCTTTTAAGCTATATATTTGAGACTGGTCTTTCATTGTGATAAAATGCATGCATAGAAAATATATCAGAAAAATACTAAGCAGATATTAAGCAGCCAAAAAAGAAATCTTAATTTCACCAAGAAGCTCCCACTCCTCATCTCTAATTAAAATGTTAAACTGTGTCGGTCTTAGTTGCTTGTTCTTCCTCAACACCCCTAAACACCTCTGTGAAACCCTCCTAATGATAATCTCCATGCTGCATGCTTCCACCATCATGCATCTTTACATTTCATTGGATGGAAACAAACATTATGCAAATGGAACAGCTTAAAGTCTCAGATATGCTTCTCAGCTTACTCTCAACTTTGGCATTAAAACACATCAGGGACAGGAAGAGCCAAACAGGACTCACGCTACTAGATGTAATCATGAAGCTTTATTTTTATCTTCACATGGATAAAAATGAAGGCATACTTTAAATAAAAATCATGTTTATCTTGGAACTTGAAGTCTTTGGAACTCTGTACTGTTTTGTTGTGTGATCTCTGTCCTTATAAATGATGAGGTGGTTGGGGAGCTCAGGGTGCACAGATGCATCCTCCATGTGTGGTATGCTTGGTCACTCTCTCTATGTCTGTCTCTCTCTCTCTCACACACACAAACACACACAAACACACACACACACACACACTGCTCTGCACATGCATTATAATGTCAGCTCATCCTCTGTAAAGAAGAGGCCCATATGCCTCCAACAGTGCAGAATGTTTCCAACAGAATGCCGCCTACAGGATTGGTTCCAAAACCAATCGGCAACTTGAAATCTCTGATTAGCATGTGCGTTCGTGTTATTTGGGTGGTCTGCTGAAATTGATTGAATTCCTACTTTCTGCTAATTGGTGGCAGCCCTTCTGCCGAGGATGTATCTGATCCCTGTCCAAGGGAATATTCAAGCGACAGCATGACATTTCAATGAGAGCTGTGAATTTGATCAAATGAAGCTTTGTGCGATGAAGCAGTAGCATCTCTAGTGAGCGTAAATGCACCACCAGTCAGGCATCTGTAAACATAAATCACATAAAATCAGTCGTTCGGCTCAATATTCAGCTGATTTTTATGAATCTGGATTTGTAACTTAAGCTTATGCCCTCAGGCAATTAGCTTGTGAGATTCGAGCAAAGGGAAATGGAGAGATCACATTTTAATTAGGATTTCTCTTCGGCATATTACCTTGAAGGAAGTAAAGGTTTTTCTCTAACCATTTGCTGGACTGTTAGCTGATTTATTTCTTAGCTGAATGCCACCATTTTTCCATTGATCTCAGTATAGATTACAGAATGCTTAATAAAATATACTGTACATTCACCACCGGTGTCAAACGTTTGACATCCTGTGAAAAGAAATGCCACTGTCTGGGTGGAAAAACACTTCCATAATCATCATCTTTGACACAAATGCTAATCCCTCTGCATGTTAGCCATCTGTGGCTGAAGTGGTGAAGCAGAAATTACTGAGGAAAATGGACACAAATAAAATGCAAATTTGCTACAGACTATAAGTGGCTCCCCACACTCTGCTCAACTCAGGGGGCCTCTCGGTTCCCACAGCACTTCCCTACTTTCTCCCAGGGAGCTGCTGGGATACTAGCGGTTGCTTCTGAGCCCGCAGCAGGATCACAGCCCTCCCATTGGCTTGTCTTTGTTTGCCCTCATGCAAGGTATTCATTGTCTGATTTGAATATATGCAAATGTTGCAATGGTGCCCCGTCAAAGGAAACTCCCACTACCACTACTACTGTGTCTGCACGCCTTCTCATCCCCCTTTGTTTTCCCCGCTCTTTTCTTTTTGTCTCAGTCCTAACTGCTGCCTCCTTTGCCGTGTGGTGGGATAGCTGTGGGAACCAGGTCCATTTTGTCACAGGGTATTATTTAAAAGCAGAGGGAGACTCATAACTGTCAATTACCAGACATGGACATACATTAGATCACAAGGTAGAAGGAAAAGAGCTCAAAAGGTGGATCACTGTATTTCACCTGATCAATCATCTGTCTTGGTGTCTTGGTGTATTCACTCCAACCAAATAACATGCTCAGATATGGAGATGTCCTTCTCATCAAAGTGTGCCGCGTGGCAAGCAAATGCTTTTCATATCTTCAATGATAGTAACTTTTTG
This sequence comes from Antennarius maculatus, assembly GCA_013358685.1. Taxonomy (NCBI): domain Eukaryota; kingdom Metazoa; phylum Chordata; class Actinopteri; order Lophiiformes; family Antennariidae; genus Antennarius; species Antennarius maculatus. The sequence goes on along the minus strand of CM023610.1, from coordinate 18,418,593 downwards.
AAATAGTTTTTTTGTGTGGTTTAACCCTGCAAAATATTTTTTTTTACAGCAGGTGTATTTGTCTTAGCAGGAAAAGCAGATGCTTGGATGTAGCTCTGTTCTGACAGTGAGTCACAATTTGCAATTGTAGAACTCTGACTTGGAGCATGTCACTGTAATTCGGCCATCAATTTTTTAAAATTTATTTTGCAACTGTTCTTTTTCAGCTTCATCAATGTGTCTTCAGTTAAAACACTCCGTTCACACAATGAATGATCAAGTATTTCTGAAGTTATTCACCTCGATTTGAGATGTAACGTAATAGCTCCAGTTCTTTCTTTACATTTATCACAGATCAGGCAAACACAGGCTGATGATGTCTAAGCAATAACACACACACACACACACACACACACACACACACAGACACACACACACACACACACACACACACACACACACACACACACACACACACACACACACACACACACACACACACACACACACAGAATAATGTATACATACACAAAACAGACTGTTTACGGGCTTTGTGTCTGTATAATGACTGATTTATCTGGCTTCACATTCAAACAGGAGACAATTAGCTCGGCTGTATTCTGCAGCAACACGTTAAGCTGTTACTTTGACTTGCCCTCACACAGATTTTGGATTTGGATGACATGAATCATTGCACATTTAGACTGTTATTACACTGCTAATTCTGTTTGTAGCATAGATGATCCCATGCTTGATCCAGCAGTCAGGATGCACAGATGGGTGACATGCTCGTAGCAGCATACACAAATGTGATTTGGCACATAAGGTTATTTCTTTCTTGACAAAATATATATTTCGATGTTTTTATTTAAGGGACATATTAGACATCTGCCATTTATCTAAAAAATATTAAATTTCTCCATTTTTTAACCTTCATTTCCTTGTTAGTGTGTGTGTGCGTGTGTGTGTGTGTGCTCGTCATCCTCATACTTCACAAGTTCCTTGTATTTTTGACCCCGCTGAAAGGAAAGTTGTAGGTTTCTGGTGTAAAAAGTGGAATGATTAAACAAGTTTTAAAATTAATTTATACATTTCTCTGTATTCACTAAAACACTAAACCTAAAGGCTTATGTGCTTTTACACACACACACACACACACACACACACACACACACACACACACATATACTGCGTATATATATATATATATATATATATATATATATATATATATATATATATATATATATATATATATATATATATATATATTCGTAAGCTTAATTTTTTAAGAGAGAAGTGTTTGCAGACCTCCCCCCTCTCCTCTGTGCATTAACGTGTTTTGAATGACAATCGCGTTGACAAGTTCAGGCGCTGCTGGCGCTGCGCTTGAACTTGACCGGTGGAATTGCCTGGGAAAAGAAACGCGACTTTGGCCCTTTGCACCTCTCCTTTATGGAGTGGAGGCTGTTAAGGCTGATGTCAGTCCTCATTAACATAAACTTCAGCCTGTTCCCAATTACACCGGCAAAGCAGCAAGAACACCAGTCTGTTTTCACGTGGCGGGGAATGAACCAACATCTCTCTCTTATGCTGAGCATCACAAGTACAAACGTAAGTAAGTTACTAACTTATGTCCTGTCTATCATTCTGAAGACACTCTTATTATTATTATTATTATTATTATTATTATTATTATTATTATTATTATTATTATTATTATTATTATTATTATTATTATTATTATTTTAGTTGTTGTGCTTTCTCTTCTTCTTTGATGCCTATACTTTTTTCTACTGAAAACTGAGGTTTGGCTTTTGAATTCTATACATGTTGCATATATCATGAGTCTGTTTCAGTCCATTTTAGCCATTTTCCTTCATATCCATGATACTCGTTAATATAGGAGCTGCGATAGTTAAACCTGTCTACTAAATTCGTCTCACACCTCCACCTGTAGACGTCACCATACGAGAAATGTTCGTATGCCTCATGAAGGAGCCTGGGGGTTTGTTCCAAGCTCAGGTGATTCCTTTTTGATACAATAATGCGTAAATCTTCTTTAAGCCTTGCAATAAGATAGCTGAGCATTTCTGCTGTGTCTCTATGTGCAGTATTGAATTGTGTGGTCGTTGGCCTATATGTAGCTGGAACTCAGCAGTAAATTCTTCTTACTTGTTTAAGAATATCACACCTATTTTTTGGTTGGTGGAGTAAAAGAAAACTGGGGTCTGATCAGCATATTGCAAAAACACCATACGTCTTTTAAAGTGTATCATTTTGTTATTTTTATAAATGGGCTACGAAGACTTATAAAAAAGTCAAAGAAAAGGCTCCCATTTTCAGAGGGCAGGATGTCATGAGCAAAATTCCCAGTGGAATGTGTTTTTATGGCATCAACTGGTCGTTTGTGTTGAATGAGAAGCACAATACTGATCAAGATTGACAAAGAAGTTTTAATGAAAATGTCTGCTGTTCTATTCTTTTGGTTTGTAGATCAAATTCTAGTTGCTACAAGAGAGAAATACACCACTTTGAAATAATTTTCTAAAGTTTCCTCACACTTCAACCTAATTATGAATTTCAGATAGAGACCTAAATTTTTATACATGATTTAGAAGACAGATTATTTCAATGGATTATTTAGAATTCTTATCATAACTCACCTCAGTAACCACCATCATTACAAAGCAGAATCTCACTGAGCTGCCATTAAGTGCTAATTTGGGGACATGACAGGTCGGAAGACAAATTTTTGCTCCCTGTTGGTTTCCATGTGTGACCTCTGACCCGTTCTTGTCCCCGTGTCAGGTCACAGCCCTGACAATCCTCAGAAGTGGCCACTTGACTTGGTCAGTTATGAGCAATTGAACCAACAGGGCTCAGTGTGGTCATGCGTGATGACATAATAATCACAAATCTGACAGAAATTAAGAGGTTTATCTGTAATGCGGATTAGAAAATTTAGTATTAGAATGTTTGTACTTAAATGATGTATGTCTGGACTTACTGCTGTGTAACCCAATAAATGTGGAAAAATAATTATCTCTGAGTGAACAATTCTGACTGTTAATTCTATTTTTTTTATTAATACATGAAACCCAGGCTGTTTCAATAAGAATTTAATTTTAGTTACATTACTTTAATAATTTTAAAATTGCGTTGTCTCTTTAATGAAAATGGTTATTGTATGAGTGCTACTAAGACTATAGTCAAGATTATCTATGTAAGTTAATAAATAAATATATAAAGGCTTCCCACCATATTAAATAAAAATAAAAGTATTGAACGCATTTCCACTTTTAGACGGTAACATGAGCAGTTGTACTTGAGCATCATTTAATTCTAATTAATAAATACAAACCAATGAAAACGTCATGACAAACAGAGTTAATGCTCTTTATTCAATAAATGTTCGCTGAATTAATCGTTCAGATCCGTGTCCAATATTCAAGTTTATTGACTATAAAGACCACAATATTCTCTACATTCCTGTTTTTTTAAACATTTTATATATTGAACACATTTCTGCAACATTATAATAATAACTTTGTAACATTGTCCGAAGCAAAGTGACAAAATATTATTACATTTTTACCCGTTTCTGCAAATAAAAAAAGATACCAAAAATATTTAATAATAAATTAATCCTTTGGCTATACGTTTGCCATAAATCATAGTTCTTCATCTAAAGTTCTATTAGAAATTTAAGTTATTTATCTATTCAAATCCCAGAAATATCCGCAAGAATTAGTCCGAGATCAGAGAAAACCAAAATATTTTTGGATGATAGATGGCTTTTCTCAATAACCTACAATAAAACTACATGATTCACTGGCGACATGGTTTCGAACCTATATCAACACAAGACTAGAATATTAAGATTTCTTGAAAATTGTTTTTTGTTTGTTTGCTTGCTTGTCTGTTTTAAATTGTAAAAACAAAAACGCTTCCGTGATTAAAAACATACAAATAAATAAAAGACACCACAACATCACTTCCCATGAATCTGTTAATATTTGACATGTCCTTTGTTTTTGTATTTTTTGTTTTGTGTTCCTTTTGTTGTTATGTATAAAGCCAAAAGCTCGTTAATCACGTTTTTAACCGATCTGTACCTTAGACGGAGATTTCCTCTATTTAGCATCATCATGTCGGTCTGCAATACTATCCGATAATGGAGGAACACTTATGACAGTGAACAATTATTTATGTTCATACTTATATGTCTGTTTGCTGTTTACCTGGTCGTGTTTTTAAGATTTCAGCTGCAGCTGTTAAACCCGCATCTGACAGGCCTCGGCTTCCTCCATTCAATCCGTTTTATCCTCAAAGCTAAAACGTCTTAATAAACTAATCTGCATCTTCAGTTTGTGTTTTTACAATATTTTTGTCCTGAGTTTTAAGGCATAGTGGAGTTTTTAATATGTTGTAGATTTAACACTGCTGCTCACAGCTCCCGCAGGCCTGAGAGTCAGTAGCGATTTGCGGCCGATAGATGTCGCTATTTATCTCAAAAATTACAGTCGTTTTCACTTCCCGTGTCATGCCATTCATTTACAGGCAAAAGGAAATATTTCAGTGTTGCCTCCAGTAAAATTCTTTGTGTATAATATATCGTACTTAATGTTACACAGGACAACTGCATGAGTGAAAGTGTCCCAACTCTGCAATCTTTACTCTATGTGAATACACGTATCTACAGCTCAGCTAGCAGTGGGTTGATTATTATTATTATTATTATTATTATTATTATTATTATTATTATTATTATTATTATTATTATTATTATTATTATTATTATTATTTCCTCTTTTTTTGACAATTAAATAGTAAACATGGGTCAGCAGATATAATAAAAGTATTTAAATTTTCTTATTATTATTTTTCAGACTAGAAGGTCCTTCCCTATTAATCTCGAAGAGTGGAATTGTAACTTTAATTCAGTTCTAAATATTATTATTATTATTATTATTATTATTATTATTATTATTATTATTATTATTATTGTTTTATGTTATTATGTTCAAGTCTGGTGTCATTTGCAGCAGGCTTGTTTCATGGTCAGGTCTTCCTTAAATTCCAACAAATTATCCACTTATAATGAATGCTTATTATCCTTTAGGGAGAAAATTAGGTTATATTTCTTTTAAACAACCAGTTAAGCCACTAAAAGTTTACCAATAAATGTTACTGATGTTACTAAGTAAATCCTAACCAGTCTCTGCCGTGGATTCCACGCAGAAGCGCATTGGGTAACATATCTAGAATTAACCTATAGGCTACGTCTGACGTCAATACGCAAAATTACGTTCATTTCAAGATCTAGATTTTCTTTCTTTTTTTCTGCCGGCTAACGCAACATTGTACGGTCTGATCCTGTTTATAGCACATTAAAATAAAATTTGTAAAATTATTATCATGTATTTATTTTGCTGTCTTTATGGTTAAGATTTGGCACACGAATGCCCAGCATGCGCTCTGTTACGCACAGAGAGTAGTTGGACGTCGCTCCACCTAAAGCAACGTGACCCAGAAGCACCGTGGAAGTATCTTGCGCTGCCGAGGCTGCGGCAGCAGCATGACCCACTCACGCTGTGTGGCCATTTGGTCGTCTTCATCTCTCACACTCACAAATCGTTTTTGTGTTACACCTTACGTCGGCACCGTACCCAGACTCACATGAAAGCTACAATATTTAAATTCCGCTGGTTCTGTTCTGTCATCTGGTTGGCTCAGGTGCTTCAGTTCAGCAAGGTGCAGGTTTGGGGCTCTCTGATCGTTCGAGGTCTCCCCCCTTTGCCCACTTCATTGACAAGAACTGACTATCTTTCCGAAGCCAGCAGGATTTCATTGTGTCGCTGACAGTCAGGGACGGGGGTGTGTGTGTGTGTGACTGTGGGGGTGTGGAGTGTGTATTCGGTCATACAACACCCTCTGCCAAGCACCACGCTTGCTGTGATTTGCTTTAAGATCACGCGGCGCAAAGCATTTGACGCATTATTTGCCTCCGCCCGACAAACCCAAATTTTGGGGTTGCTGCATTTGCCCCCCGAATATCCTCCACAGACGATCAGCTACACAAGCGGCATGTCGCTCACCTCGTCTATCAAATGCTGCCTTAAACAGAACTGTGTGAGTCTGAGGAGGGAGACGCGTCGTTTAAATAGAACAATGGGCGCTACGGTCAATGCAATGGGGTGCGAAATGTGTTTGAGTTTCGGTACACACTGTCCACAGTTTCCTGTGTGTGTGTGTGTGTGTGTGTGTGTGTGTGTGTGTGTGTGTGTGTGTGCGCGCGCGCGCGCGCGTGTGCGCGCGCGCTTGCGTCTATGCGAGCGAGAGAGCGAGGGAGCGAGAGAGACTGAGAGGAGGGGACCAGCGACGCAACAGCTCCGCGCACACTGTCAACCAAAGGCTGTCGTGGAGATGCTGTTGGGATGCGGAATCGGATGCTGGCCGCTTAACGTCCACGTTCTCGGCCTCGATGTGTTTCCGAGTCCCAGTTAAATATTTTTCTAAATCAAAATTCAACACATCTGTGGGTTGGACCGACTCATCGTGAAGGTTTACGCAGCATTTGGGTTTCTACGGATTCCTGACTCTTAGTTTGAGGCCACCTGAGAGGTGATGGTAGAAACTTTGATACTGAATGGACATGAACCGGAGGTCTGGAATTTATTCCAAGCTTGTAAGTATGAATCTTAAATGATTGATTTTTTAAAAAAATCTTATTTTAGTATTGAACAGGCATTTAGCTAAGCTGAATTTGAAACAAAAATTATGAAGCAGAAAATTAATTTAGCAATAATAATAATAATAATCATAATAACAATAATAGTAATAATAATAATTGTTATTATTATTATTATTTTCAAGGAGGCAACCACAAAACCACAAAGTAAAAGTAATCGGTAACAATACAACTTTAAGTAAGGTTGACAAACAAGTAAATTTAGTTTTTTCTAATTCGAGTGGGTCCTAAAATGATGAGTGGCAGCAACCTGTTCCATCCCATGTTAGTGGGGACCATTCACTGAGCGCTGATGAGGCGGGCTGAGTTGCCCCAGAGCCGGCGTTTATTAAGCAAACAGTTGTGTGATTGTTAGCAGAGCCTGGGAAAATGTTCCCTTGGCTGGGAGGTGGAGGGACTTGACGCCAGAGCCTCTTGTTAAGAAGACTTGTGTGCTCCCAGACAGCATTGTGATGCTAATGACCACCAGCACGTTGTTGAACTTGATGTTGACTTTTTTCTTTTTTTTTTTTCTAAGGACAATTTTTTTCGTCTTTCTTTTTCTTTTCTTTTCTCTTTTTTTCGGTCACTTATTTGAGAGAAAATCCTTCGAAGCTGCAGTGTGAAATGAATTAATCAGGCCTTTACAGCTGACAATGTACAATAGAGAGCCATTAAATTCAATGTTGGAGTTTATTTTACTAAACCTACTCAAAAGAGCGAAATAACACACATGAATTATTTCACAGATTTATATTTGATGGATTTAATATATTTAAAATTAATAGATATGTCAAGTTATTATTTTTTTATTCTAGAGTTACAGGCAAAAGTTTGGTAAGTCCAAACTTTCTATTGATTCTGTAAATATTTATTTATAATATAATTAATAATAACATCTATACTTGTATTATTATGATGTTTCAAAATATTTTATATTTAAAATAAATTGACAGAATTGTAGCTTTATATAACAAGGATTTCTTTCTTTTTTCTTTCTTTTTCTTTCTTTCTTTCCTTCTTTCTTTCACTGGGCAACAGGTGAACGGTAGGCCTATAATCCTAATTAAAATGACAGCTATGTTATATCTCCATTCCAAAAACGTAATTTCATGTGTCACAAAAAATTACACATAAACTCTAAAACTAATTAACTTAAAATTTAGTTCAAATTATCTTTTGGGTTTAACTATCAAAACACTGACCAATGTCAACATGCTGCTAATATCATCAGCTGTGAAATCGAACAGTGAATGAAATTTTATTGGATATAAATTTTGAATATTCGGATTCAAACCGTGTTTATTTTCGGGAATGACCTTTTGTCATTTCTCGAGAAAATATTTCCTTTGTTTCTTAACAAAGGGGAAGTGTTCCAGCTGAATCGCTTAAGACTAATATTGGAATTATTTTTCTCCACGGTCAAATCTTACGCAATTCCAAGTCTGACAAGTCTTTCTATTAGGGTTAATTAGATTTAGACAGGTCTAAATGTGCATGAATAAACCGAGCAGCGCTGTGGATTCATTCTGTTGGTTTCAGCACCAAGGACAGAGACTCTATTCTTCAGGTGCTGAGCTTGTGTCGCTCCTCTTTAGTGCAGTAGCTCCAGTGGGCGACAGCTCACGTCCAGCGTTTCTACAGGTACATTTTAGTCACTGCGAGATGCACATTTATTCATTTAGATTTTATTTTTATTTATGAAGACGTAAAGAAACCGAAAAACTCGATTAATTTGACGATAAAATAGATCTGTTTGATATCATCAAGCCCACACACGTGAATGCAGCGTGTCTTAACAAAAACATGGCAGAGTTCAGGCCAGTTTAATTACTTGTAATTCCGTCGAATTTGTTTATTTATTTATTTTAATATTTCAAAGACTAAAACGGAAAAAACATGATCAGACAGCAGCAATGTAAATTAGTGAACTGCTCAGTCAGTGTAAGGTGTGAAGCTCGCTGCTCACCTGACCGTCAGGACGTCTGACGTGACGCAGTCAGGGGGCGTGGCCAGATGAGTTCACGGGCAGCCGATGAATAGCTGATCTGTGAATCTGTGTTAATGTACAGTACAATAAGCCAACACGCACTCACACCCGCGCATTACTCATACGCACACAACGTGACACAAATAACACACACACACACACACACACACACACACACACACACACACACACACACACACACACACACACACACACACACACACACACACAGTGATCGCGATGAAACAATGCATTAATCTCATTATATACATATATATACACACATGTATATATATATACATACATATTTTTAAATATTAGTTTTTTTCTTTGGCAAATTCATATTTTACTGTATGAAATGAAATTTAAGATAATTAAGAAAGTTAATTTCAATGTGCAATTTTTTAAATTAATGCAAAGCTAGAAGAGCTTCAGTTTAGATAGGAGTCTTATATTAACAAAGATGAAACATATTTGTCATCTGTAAAAGTCAACAGCCTACAGCCAGAGAGAAATACACAGCCTAGGATTTTTCAGCAATGCTCCCTGGCTTATGATATTAGTTTATTATTATAAGACACATGAGGAAAACATGTGACACATTTATGTGTAAATATATCTACTCACATGCACACACACACACACACACACACACACACACACACACACACACACACACACACACACACACACACACACATACGCATGCGTGCACAAGTTATTAAAATGTTTTCATCTCTATCGTCAGATAGAACGATACCAAATACATGTCATGTTGATTCATATTATTTATATGTTTATGTCTCAAATACACACACACACATACACACACACACACACACACACACACACACACACACACACACACAGACACTATGTAATATTATGTAAGCTATTGAAGAAAACACATATGAATAAACTGTGAATTGTGTGAGCTCCCATGCACTTAACACATAATGCTGAAGAAACATTAGCATGGTCCCAGAGCCCATTGTGTAGTGTTGTAGTGCTGTATGTTGTAGCGCTATAGTGTTGTTAAGCGTACAGTCAGGTATTATATGCAAAAGTCACTTTCTTCCATTTCCCTGTTGAGACTGTCTGTGTAGGTTCTCAGTCATCCAGGTCACGGTCATCCTAAAGCCCCTAATTTGATTTAATGCCCTAGATCTGCACCATTCCTGTGGCTATTGTTTCAGTCTGTGACTTCATTTAGGGCACACAACTATAGGGATATTTATTTGAATATCATAAATATTGTGTTTATTGTCCACTTTCAGTACTGAGTGAAATATGGTGTTTTTTGTTTGTTTGATTTTTTTGTTTTGTTTTGTTTTTTGTCTTTGAATGACTGAAGGCGTCTAGAAGATAAAAGAAATGTCACCTCATTCCTCATCAAGCTCAGGACTCAGTGGATTTTGGAGAAAGCCTTCACATTAGATCCAACATACTTCCAGGGGCGATAGCTGTATTTGGTTTATGATCCTTGATAACATTTACAATCCTGTATCATGAAGTCAACGCGCTCTGAACTATATATTTATCTTCTACCTTCTTCTCTCCTCGCTTGTCCGTCATGTCCAACCAGTATCTCTGTTGCTCACCCATGTGTGGGCCAATGAGTGTACCTAATTCCGTCAACACGGCGCATCTCCTCTGGCAGTCTGACCCGGAGGCCCCCCCGGCGGCCCTCCCGCCTCCTGCGACCCACATCTGACACTCAGATAGCCGAGACGTTTTTCTCACTCTACCATTTTCTCCTTTTCGGCATTTTCTGCATTGGACATTAAAACCTCGATTATTCCTCCAAGGATACACATGTATGGACCCCCCGCGTAAAATGGGCTTTGTCTTTGCGCGTTTGCCGGCACATGGTCGAGGGGACGCGGAGCGTCTCGGCTGGTCAGAGGACGAGACTGATCGTGAGAGACATCATGGATTAAGAGTCAAAGACTGTTGCATCTTGATTAATGAGTTCTTCTTATTAACCAAGAGCATCTTGTTTTCGTTATGGCAGTGGGAAAAGTCTGAATATGTGAGTAAGATGTTTGCTTTCAATTCGAAAAAGAAATCAGCGTTTTAGTGATATTTATAAGCATCTTTTAAGAAATAAATACGGCTAAATTAAGTAATCGCCTTTAATAAGCTTTATCTTGTGGTATGATATCAAATGAGTTCCAACCTATAGCTTCTCCGCATAATTGTTTGTGCTGACAGATATGAGACGCACTTAACAATATAGCAGCTTACAGTTTATAATGCACTCATGTTCATCTCTCGTTAATGTTCAGACCTATAATCTGTTTATTGATTATAAAGGATTGTGAAGGTTAGTTTGTCCTGCCTAAACTTGTCAGCTTGTCACTTTTATCCAAAGTAGACCAACACCCAGAGAGGCAGGTTGATCATGTAGTTGGCATTTAACTGGAAGGTCCTCTACTGTAGGAGCCAAGGGCTTTGGTAGTTTGTCATGCTTCAAACCATTCATGAATTAATCCACTCAAAACGGAAACTATGGTGTATGGTCCGAAACGGGTCGATGTGAGCTGGCATTTCAAACGGCAATAAGCTGGTTGTTGTCAGGGCCTGTTAGTTAGACAATGGAGGCATCATCTCAGCTCAGCTCACACTGAACGTGATATTTGTAGGTAAATGCATTCTGCATTAGGGTTGTCAGTGCCATGTGACCTTCTACTCTTTCATACCGGCCCATTGATGACCAGCGAATGTGTCATCATCCCCCATTAGCGGGATGACTTCACCTTCAAGACTCACACGTGTAGTGTGAGGAAGTTCAGCTGTGGTTGTGAAGAATGTAAGCAATGACGTGCACCCTTAGAAATGTAGGAATGCTTTAAGAGGGGCTACTTTTGTTTAGAATAATGCACTTTATTGCCACATTGATGATGATGATGATGATGATGATGAACTGAATGAGGTCATGCTGAGATATCTTGCCCACGCTCAAATCAAAGCCCGTGTTCGAGCATCCTTTGAATGTGTGCTTTTTATACATACTATATACACATATATATATAAAGACATATAAGCGTAAAAACCCCAATACAGAAGGATACCTGTAGTATAGAAGTATGTGCATGCGCACCGTCATGTGTGAATATTAGAGATGGATAGAGAGGATTATGGAGCGCAGAAGAAGAGAGAGGGACGGAGAGAGAGGCGTGCGCAGGCAGGCGGAATGCTCCATGTGACCACAACACAAGCAGCTCCGGCGGCGGCCCCTTTAAGAGACGTGGGTTAGTTTTTCTCTTTGGTTATCTAGCTGTATGAGTTTATGTAATATCATAAAGCTAGAGAACCGAATGTATAAACTAATTCTGCAGTCGTCACGGCGAGGCGAGTCGCAACCTGGACCCGATGAGGAGGGGTGGAGGCGGCGGGGGCTGCCGGATGGATTGATGCAGCCTCCACGGAGGACTGGAAGCCCGCGGCATCGTCCGAGCACCGAGAAACGCCTCCCGCTTCTTTGGACGTGTGACGGAGCAGAGAACACCAACATCAGCCCTTAAAAATGGATTTACAGGGCTCTGTTTCTATCGCAGGGGATGCGTGGATTAAGAGTGGTTAGCGACCGGAGACAGGCTCCATTCATGGAGTGATGATGGTGATGATGGTGATGATGATGATGAGGATGAGGAGGACTCGGCAGTGGTGCTTCTGCTGTTAGTCTTTATGGAATATAACTGCCCTTTAGTCACGATACTATCTCAAACAGGCATGTTTGACATGTTTCCTGATGATTGTGTTGCTGGTTGGATGCTGATAGCCAGAGATGGAATGACGTGGAAGGGTTGAAGCTGGGAAACATCTGATTGGACGACTCTTGGGAGTCACGTGTTCCACCAGTGGTCCCTATATCCCCTTGCTAGTGGCCTATCTATGTGCTGAAATGGAAAGAGCTTCAAGAATCAAATCTATTGCACCTGCAGAAACATTTATGTAGCTTTGCGAGAAAAAAAAAGAAAAAAAAAAGGTGTTGCTTCATTTTGTTGATGTGCAGCACACTGTGTTAACAGCTGCAGTAGGAATCGTTCTTCTAGCAGGTTCGTACTCAGGGTTCTTGCATCTGATACTGCACAGCAGGTGCAGCAAAGATCAGGAAAATGTATAGCAGGTGATCGAAGTAATACGTCAA
>CM023610.1:18380738-18400738 GCA_013358685.1 Antennarius maculatus | reverse complement strand
GCAGATGCTCATCTATCCAGGAGTGACACTCATTGCATCTTCTTTCTATTCATAACAGCAATTAAGGGGTAGCACGTCTATATGTCTGCTTGTTTCACCCACAAAGAACACATGTTACTGTATGAACATTTGTTACCGTTGTTCAAATGGGAGATGTGAGGATGTTTGATTTCACACGTGACCCCCTCTCATGTATATTGAAGGACTTCATGTGTAGGAAGCAACAATCTGCTCGTTTGCAGTACATCAGGTGGGGTCTGCCATCTCAATCACTTTCTCTTAAAGAAAGAATCACATACATAAATATGCCTTGGAATACTGTACACCCCCCCCCCACACACACACACACACACTGTCTCCTACTTCTTTCTATCCCCATTCGGGCTCATCTTGCCATCACCTCTTCAGCTCCGCCATCCCCAGAGAAACCAATTCAGACTCCTGCTCCACACCGTCATGGCATGTTGGCCAAGGGAGATGGAGTCCTTTCAGGTTCCTGCCTAACACCTCCTTCCCTCCTCCTCCCCCATCACTGTTACCCCCGCTGCATCTCAACATTTCCTCAACATGCCTGGTGTATCAGCAGGGTAGCCAGACAGCATGATAGGACTGCTCCTGAGAATCGGTTGGAGTTATTCTGCACATTGTGTGACCTTTAAAAGTTTCTCAAAAATTGCTTGTGTGTGTGTGTGTGTGTGTGTGTGTGTGTGTGTGTGTGTGTGTGTGTGTGTGTGTGTGTGTGTGTGTGTTTGCGCTGCCACTCTAAGTCTGCCATTGCACGGTTATACTGTCAGATTAGTAAGAATATCTGACAGAAATGAAACCTGCACGCCTGCATTATATGTTTAAACAGACCGACTGTGAGGTTTATCAGTAATAGGTTATCGCTAATGGCAAAACCAAACACCCACTGCCCACCCGCCGCTTCCTAAAGTTGACAATCTGCTTTTAACACCCTGCTGTTTTCTGGGACTTTTTTTTTTTTTTTAATAGGCTGTCTGGATTTGTATACATAAAGCGATCTGCTAGGCTGTTCTTAGAAGTTGATTTGAATTATACTCTCTGCATTATGCGGCTTGATGGGAAATAAATCTCTTCAAATATGGATGGAAGGAGGTGGAGAATGTGTGTTGGGGGGTGGTGGGGGGGGGTTAGGCAGGCACTGAGTGAGTATGACTGGTGGCGTATGTTAACATAAATTAAGGTCGATCTGCAAAATGTCAGAGAGAAGGAAAGACAAAATCCACTTTGGAAAAAACAAAAGAGAATAAAGGGAGCTTTTGGCGAAATTTTGTTTCCTGCACAAATACATATAAACAAATTGTTTTTGTTGCCTTTTTTACATTTGCACTGCTAGCTTTATTTCTTTAGTCAGTTAGCTGGTTTTCTTTTTCTTTACCTCCTCAAAGCTCAGAGGCCTCTGGCATCTCAATGCGTGCCGGCTGAATGGCGGGGTGGCCGTATTAAAGGTTGGCTGTGATGGCGGGATGACGAACAGCGCACAGGAGGGAAGGCTGAGGGTCCGCTGAAAGGCAGCAAGCTGCACAGTGAATGGAAGAGGGGGGGGGGGGGAGAAGGAGGTAGGAGGGCATTAGCGGCAGCAGCAGATTGGGGGTGGTGGGGGCCTCCGCTGCTTCAATGCAACGGCCAGAGCAGCTGTGAAAAGAGGTCTCCTCTTTTTCCCACGCCCAGTACGACGCAGAAACCCTGCTTCAGCCTGCCAGGGTCAAGTCACATTTATACACTGGGCCTGTGGACTCGCACAATGCATACACACAGCTCATTTATTTTATGTATGCACACAGACAGACACACACTTGTGTGCACAGAGAGAGCAGGGAGCCTCTCGTACGGAGATGGAGGTGAGGGTCGCTGAAGAGAGAATGAGTATTTCGACACTGATTTCTCTCTCGCTGGCACCATTTGTTTCACCTTGAGTCTTTAAATTGATGAGCTAAGATGACATCCCTGAGTATAAACAGGGATCTCTCTGAAAGTTTTTGGCCTTTCAACTTGTACAGCCTTGAACATGAAGTTTCTTACCCTGGCTGCTGATAGAATTTACCCCTTAGACACTTGTGAACGTCCCAAATTTCCCTCCATGTGCTTCACATGTCTGCTGGTGTCTGAATTCTGTCCATCCATCAACCCACTCAGCCCCCCCCCCTTTTTTTTTTTTTTACTTCTTACACATTTCAGCCACCATTTACAAACTATAATCATATTCTAGGAGGGGGATGTAAATGCTTTGTCCTGACAGACCCCCACCCTGCCCTCCACCACCACCACCACCACCACCCCAGTGCCAGATGCCCTCCAGTATTGTGCGGGTGCTGGGGCCAGACAGGCAAGCAGCCCCCTTCCTCTGTCTGTCTCTCTCCCCTCACTATGATGTCACCCTACTTGCCTGTCTGTCTGTCTGTCTGTCAGTCAGGGCCTTGAGGTTCAAGGAGGGGTTCAGCTTTGGGGGGGTGTATGTGTGGTGGGGTGGGGGTGGTGGAAGACTTTTGCAGGCTTTGTGTGTTTGTAAGGGAGCGTCTGGCCTGAGAGGTCAGCGAATGGACTTGAGCATGAAGTGAGTGTGTGTCTGCGTGTGTGAGTGGTTGTTGTTGTTTTTTTTGACGTTTCTCCTTGTGATTATAAAGAAACATAGAATTCAGATCCGGCCTGTTTTGTGTTTTGTTATAGTTCAGTTAGTTAAACTCATGGTTTTGCCACACAAAAGGTCTGGAATGGGGTTAAGAGTTATTCAATAGTTCATTATGGAGGCCATCAAGCACTTCCATGACTGCACAGACATGGTGAAATCAGGAAAGATGGCATTATGGCGTTGACATTATAAATATTCATAATTTATATTCAGTACTCTCATCAGTACTGTAATAGTACTAAGATGAATGAGACCAATACGACTAGATGGAGACTTTGTCTATAAAAGAAAACTGAAAGACTGCTTGTTTTTAGCATATGTGACATCAAGACAAGTTTAATGTATCCATGTGACCATTGATAATTTGTGACACAAGAGGAAGACACAAAAGACTCCTTCCTCATGTGTTTAAAAAAAAAAAATTCTCCATGTCTGTTGTCTGCAGATTTCAGGTTTTTACACCACATATCTGTTAGTTAAATATCAGATTGGCTTCCAAACTAGTTGTGCTGTTACACACCATCCTGTAAGTCAACGTGTTGAGTTGAATTTAAGATGAGCAAAGAGAAGTCTTCCCCTTCCACAGATGAGAGTGAAACGTCTCCATCGGAGTAACCATCAAAAAGATTTAAAACATGGTTTGTCTAATTTTAAAGCTCTTTTAAGAATAATCTTTGGTACGGCTGTGGCCACTTGACATCAGCACTTTGATTCCTACATGACGGCATGAATGTGCTTATGCTATATGTCCTCTGTGGACAGGTGTTTCATGTAATGCTATGTTCTGGTTGATGTAGTTTTACTGTATGTTGTCTTGTTTAAAACCTTTGTGTGTGGCCTTCTTGATCAGAGATCATTAATCTCAAACAGACAAATCTGTAAAAAAAAAAAAAAGAAAAAGGATTAAATGAGGATTTATAATTAAATAAATGAATAAATTAATAAAGGGATCATCTGCATCCCGCCCATCCTCATCCATTTTACATGTTTCATTATCATCAGCTCAATAACTCATAGTCCGTTAATTTACAGAGACATGTGGCAGGAGCGGAGATGTTCTGGCCTTTTGCTGTCAATCTAATATATTGCAAGTTTTTTTTTAAAAAAAGACTCCTGAGGTGATTTTATGGAGTGCTGATATTTTCTTCTGACAGCAGTAATGTGGTGTTTGTTGTTTACTATCAAAAACAGACAACAAGCACGTCTTCCAACGAGCAAACATGCATCAGACCAGACAAGGACCCACACCTTTGTCACTCATTCCCCCCATATGCAATTTTTTTCTATCTTTAGCTTTAATACTGGAACTCTCTCTCTCTCTCTCTTTCTGTCTCTGGCTGTGTGAAGAGGTGATAGCATTGGGAGACAATGGGAAAGACTCACTTAATTAGCTGGATGAGAAGATGCATTGTGGCAATTACTGAGCACAAAGGGAGGGGAAGGTATGCCTCTCTGATGTGCTACTGTGTGTATTTGCCTTGCTGCTGTAGCCTGGAGTGCAGGCAGGCCTTTATAGACAAGAGTGAAAGAGTAACAATGGAAGACAGGATGTACTCCACATGTAGAGCCATTTCCAGTCCTTTTACAAACAGGGACAATAGCAGCTGCAGTCTGTTAATGGCTGGAAACTCAGTGTTCCCTCTACAGATGGAGCCTGAAATTTACAGGTTGCGTGGTTCATGCAAACAAACTTCCCAGTTGTGTTCATTGTATGCGTATGCGTTGTAATACTTTGGTACCACCAATAATGATGTACACAATGTAGGGATTACTTTATGTATGCTAATAAATCACTAGTCAGTATATAAAGTTAACAACAATAGCTGACTATTTTTATTTTCAAATGATTGGCAGATTATTTTCTATTGTCCTCTAATACCTATATTGTCACAGCAGACCTTAAAGATTTAGATTCTTTTACATTAACAAGATGTTTGTATGAAGTTTTTCTATTTTGTAGTCTGGATGATGGAATGGAGGAAAATGTGGAAGTAATTGATTAAAATATTCTCATCTCAAAGCAGATCAGAAAGACCTCATAAAATCTGTCAGGGATGGTGTTTCATCCAACTGATAGTGGCTCCTCATTCTACTCGGTGGCTACAACTGATGAAATCTGCAAGTGGCATTTTCTTTGGTTGTTTCACACGTATTTACGTCCACCTGAAATCAAGGTGTCATTGTTTCATAATTTAATAAGAATTTACAATGAATCTGCCATATTTAATTGGATAAATATTCACATTTTAGAATGTTTTCAGCAATTGCGAAATAATGTGCAGTAGATGTTAAATCTGTTGTCAGAATACTTTCCCTTTGTTTTGAGTCAATTGACACGTTGCCTTAATAAATTATGATTCTAATAATCAAAGAATTGTTGTAATCAATCTAAAATTGTTTTACCTCTTGAAACAACTTTTTTGTTTCCAGGTCGAATAAAATCCTTGCTGGTATTAATATTTCTCTAGTATGACATTGACTATTTTATCTTAAGCTAATATTAAAGCCGCTGTGGCCAAAGGAAGCATTCAACCGCTTATCATGTGGAAATGCAACGTCGTGCGCAACAGTTGTTCTCATTGATGAATTTGAATTAATCTACTGAGAATCAGTACGAGAATGAATAATAAGATGCAAAAATAACAAGGTGTCGCTGCTTATGAACTGTGCCGATTGACAAAGTGTTACTTTAGTGCTCACGTTTGACCCCTTTGTGAAACGTACAGGGACTAGTTTTGTATTTTGCTCTTACTCATTTATTCCTCCTTCTCATTCCCAATCGCCTGCATGTGTGTTCATCCCACTTTGTATTTCTGTTTGGCAGTGAGCGGACCACTGCCTGGTGCCACTGTGTGTTGTGTGCGTGTAGAGTTGGGTATGGCAGAGAGTATCCTCCTCTGGTGGAATGGCCTGCGGGGATTTCTTTCATGAAGTCAGATAACATCCCAGTGACCCCCTCTTCCCTTTTTTATAAGAGTTCTTTAACCTTGATAAATGAAGTAGAGGCGGGGAGGCATGGGGGGGGAGGAAAAGTTGCTGGCTGTAGTGGGGAATGAGGGTGTGATGGAGGGAAGAGAGAGAGAGGGAGACACCAACTCCCTGGCCGGCTTGCTCTCAGGATCAATAACGTTCGGAGAGCTGCTGAGCTCTCCTGTCTGGCAGCTCTACCATAGGGGATGGAAGGAAGGGGGAGGATAGGAGGGAAAGCAAGAAAAGGAGAGTTGAGAAAGCCTCTCTATCTCTCTCTTGACACCTTTTTTTGAGAGGAGAAGCAATGGAGACAGACACGATGTAAGACGTAAGGACGGAGAGGTGAAGATGAGCGTAGATTGGAGGGGACTTTGGACCAATGCACCTATCCAGCTGTTACATGCCACCCACCTGCCAACCTGCCCGCTGGGAAAACACACATGCACACACAGGCACAAGCACACACACGCACACACACACACACACACACACACACACACACACACACACACACACACACACACACACACACACACGCATGCACTGTGGTCTCCTTTCACGGAGCCACAAGGTTACAGAGTGTCGATACAAACGCACACAGCCCTTCAACAAATGGGATTTGGCATGTTCAATCAACAGTGCTGCCAAATCCCTGTTGTTAAGTATTGCAGAGCCATATCTGTCTGCAGCGGGCCTGAGCAATACTCCCAAGGTCCGCTAACTGTCCCCTAAATATCCTCTATTAAAGTCCTCTGTAATAGAATTATCCGCTCTATTTGTCATTGGATTTGAATAGGTGTGTGCGCTGTGGACAAATAGGAAGTAGAGAGGTAGGTTCCACACTGTGCACCTGTCATAAAAAGACCTCTTCCACCAGTGTCTACAGGTCATGGTCACCTGAGCTCTCTTCCTTTCTTCTTCCTCCCACTCTTACTTCATTTCCTTGCTTGGAGTTTAAGTGGCTGGTCCATCGGCCATCTCTCGTGGCCTTTTTCCTGTCCTCTCTTAGACCTGATCCTTTCATCTTCCCCCTCCTAATCCTGTGATAGAGAAACCTTCTCTTCACCCCTCCACTGCTTCCCATTGCTCTCTTTTTTTTTTAATCTCTGTGCCTCTTCTTATTTTAGCGTGTCCCTGTGTTCGTTGTTCAGCTTTCTTCCCCTTTTATTTTCTCTTTTTTATCCTTCCTTTTATCACCGCTGCCTCTACTTCCTCTCAGCCTCCTACTCTCTGTCTTCCGCATCACCCGTCTCCCTCCTTCTCACACTCTCCTCTGTCCTTAATTAAGTTAGTGATCAGTTGACTGCCCCTATCATTGGTAGAGAGCAGGTTGGTCCTCCCATCCCAGGAGGGGGGTGCATTGTCTGTACTGGTTTACCAGAGTAATCCCCCCTCCAGGGACAAAGGGCAGTACCCTCACTACCTCAACCACCCCTGAAGGGCATTAGCCCCCTGATGAGACCCATGCCCTACCCCGTCTGACAACTTAGCATACCACTGCTAGCTCTGTCTTGAAACACCAGAGAAGTTCATGAAGGTTTGAGGTGTGTATTAACAGGATTTTTATTTTCATCATCACCGTGCATACACACGCTTATAAGCACAGTCTCATGCACGTTCACACTGGGAACAAGTAGACAAGGTTGCTATGGGAACGGTTGGTCAGAGTTTACCAGAGGGGAACCAAACAAAGTACTGTTGTGTGTGGAAACAGCAGCGCTACTGTGTGTGTGTGTGTGTGTGTGTGTGTGTGTGTGTGTGTGTGTGTGTGTGTGTGTGTGTGTGTGTGTGTGTGTGTGTGTGTGTGTGTGCTAATAGGGTTTGGTATGATGTGTCGTGATGAGATGAGTGTGAATGAGGCCATGCATACGATGTTCTTTAATATCTCTGTCCTTAAAGCTGCTTTTACTACCTTCACAAAACCAGTGGGGTGGTCAGAGGGCGGCAGACATTCAGTACCTGCATACAGGAATTTGATTATAGGTCAATGAACTTGGGGCAACGTAGTATTGTCTTTTCTGTTTAAGTGTCCACGTATTGTCATCATCCAGTTTGCATTGATTAAAGCAGAGGTTTTATTTCTTTGGCATCATCTTAGAGCCATAACTAACCATAACTATTTCTTAATGATTAATTTTCACAGTTTCCTGAATCCTATGTGATGACATAATTTATTCTTCATGAAACAATTGATTTTGAACAATCCATTTGATATTGGGTTGTTTTTTTTTAAAAAAACAATTCATTATAACTGACAGATAGCTTTGGACTACACAATCACCTGTTCCTTCTGAGGAGGAGCTCAGAATATGAACCTGTGTGTTGTTACAATAAGTGCAGAACTGACAAGTGGTGAGCTGCACATATTTTCATGGGGAACTCCATTTAAAAAAAACTATTTAATTTGAAAAAGTAATGAAACAGACAAACATATCAGATCTGTGTGGACTGATGATAGTTTTTTAATGCACAACATAAAGGAATATTCCCTGCATTAGCTCCACTAACAGCTCAGGTACACACAGTAGCCTAGTGGATGAAAGCGTGCAATAATTCACAATCAACATTGATGATTTATTGGAAAATAAGTTAACATTCCCTCTACGTTTGGTAGGAAACCTAAGTCTAAGAAACAGCCAGCATCACCCGTCGCCTACTGTGCTGGTTTAGCAGTCTCAGGTTCTTTTTCCATTTGAATTATATCTCCACCACCCTCTTTTCCTCCTCTCTGCTGGAAAAGTAGGTCTCGTGCAGTTGAATGTCACCTCATCCGAATCACAAACAGCAGCACCTGCCACAGTTCTCATTTTCCACCATTTCCCCTTTCCATACTCTTCTCTGCTCTCTCGCTCTCTGTGAGGCGTAGGAAGTAAATGCATCTAAACTCTAAAGCGGCACACAAACCCACCACCATGCTTTCCTCGCTCTGTCTGAGTCCCCACCCACTTTACTGCCTCTTTAACCCTGCACTCGGCTGCTTGAGTAATATTTATTGCAACGGTTTCTTTTAGTCTTACTCCGTCCTTTTACTTTTACCCCTCGAAACAAACAAGTCCAATGCCATGAGGCAACCCCCCACAACCCCCTCTGATGCCAGCACCTCCACTCCTCCTTCTCCACCCCCACGTTCCTTCTACCCCGTGCTCCTTCACCACTGACAGATAGACAAACGTACTGTTCTCTCTTTCTTTGCCTTTCACCTCCCAGACCTCCCTCCATCCATCCTGCTGGACGGGTACAATGCAGGCGCTCTATCCTGCGGCATAGGGAATGCAAGCCTTTACTAACAATATCACCAAGGCTGCCTGAATGCCGCCAAGTCCCATTGTGCTCTGTCAGAGGGGAGTTAACACCCATGTCTGAGCCCAATGAATAGTATTATTGTGTCTGAGACATGCACCTCACCCCCATCCATGTCCCCCTAACTCAACTCGCCTCCCTCTCTCAAACTTGCCTCTCTTGTCCCAACAGCAGCACCCCACCCCACCCCCCATCCAACATCACTCTCACACTCCCTTTACTCTTTCTTAAACAGACAGCTCTACCTTCCAAAGCCCACGACTCTAAACCTACGCACTTTACTTCTCTTTTCCCCTGGCAGTCAGCCCATCGGTTTCAAGGTTTTTTTTTTGAGCCCAAAGAGAGATGGACAGAAGGGCTGTCACGGCTCTGCAGTGGCTGCGGCTGAGATATTTCGCCTATCGTATGGATGGTGTGACGCTGTGTAATGTGGGGTCGTGGGGGTTGAATTTGGCCACGGCTGTTCTTCTGTAGAGGAACACAATGGAACCATGAATCCTCAAAGAATTGTCCCCCCAACTGCTATTATCATAAGAAGAGGGCTGCTCGACCCATTTGAATAATTCTAAATGATACAAAAGCTGAGATGTTTTCTTTGACAAAGTTTCTATGGAGCACCACTGGTCTGGGCAAAACATTTCCATTCCTTCAGACTCTCAAACAGCAACGGGGTGAGGGTGAGGCGGTTTAAAATATCACATCATTTTTAAATTGTTGCTTTTTATCACTATTAAAGCAAAAGAAATGTAACTCTGTGGGCCTGTGCAGCTGAGGGAGAGCAAAAAAGGGCGGCAGTTTAAGAGGAACTTTTCCTGCAAATATTTCTAATTTATTCTTCTGATACAGTGGTGATTTTTATAATGGCCCACTCTCGCAGTATTTTGCTATCAGCAGCATATCAGAATGTAATAGTTGAGAGTACCTTTGGCAGATATTATCTCTCTGCCTGACACACTTAACTCTCAGGCTTCCAAACCTACCAGTTTCTGCTCTCCAAGGTTAGCAGGTTCACATTACCGAACAGGAGAGGATGCCAGAATTATCACCCCTGACTTATCGCTGATCAAAGACCAAGATTGACATTCAGAATGGGTAAAATGCTAAAAGTTAAGATTAACTTGTTTTTTTGTTTTTTTTTCTCTGTCTCCGGTTGTTTGTGTACAGCGAGAAGATGAGGAGGAGGCGGTGGAGGAGGAAAAAGAGAAGCAGAGTGGGTGGAAGGATGGAAGGAAAGAAGGATAGAAGCAGTTCGAGGAGGTGGTTTCGAAGCGGGTGAACCCAGAGCAGGTGAACACAGCTGTGGATCGCCATAGGCTCTCTGGCTGCCTTCTTCCTGTGGCCCTGGCGCTGCATACAGGGGTCCTAGGGAGCCTGTAGGGGCCAGCCAAAGATGCGGCATTGTGGGCAGACTAGGCCATGCAAGCCAGGAGAGAGGCAGGTGAGGCGGGTGAGCCAGGCTCTCATCCCCGCCGGCAAGGAGCCTCCACAGCAGAGCGGAGCAGCGTGGAGCAGCAGAAATCGATACAGAGGAGAGAGGCTAGCAGAGGTTGCCCAGCACTGCCTGCAGGCCTTGGAGCCCAGGGACCAAACACCACCACTGCTCCCAGCCCCTCTCTCAATCTCTCCTTCTATCATCCTCCAACAGTCCCAGCACCAGCCAGGGCCAGGGCCCTCACCCTGCAACCGCCCCACACATAGTGTGTGTGTCGGTAGGTGCACATGTTGTTAAACAGAGAGAAAAAGGAGAGGAAGAGACAGAGGGAAGGAGAGAGAGAGACTCTTTGTGTGTGGTTCAGCCAGAGGGGTTTTACTGGCCCAATACCACTTGATAAAACTTTGTCAGAAACACAGAGACGGGAAGGGAGGGAGAAAATGGATGAAGAATAAGACAGGACGTGGAAGGTCTCTTTTCTTAACTGTTTGAATAAGGATGCTTTCCATGACGATACACAAGACGCTTCTGCTTCATCTCGCTTCCAAGCACACAGTGCACAATATTCCTAACATCTCATGAGCCAGGATGAAAGAACAATTTGAACTTTTTCTCTCATCCACTGCATCAGACATTACTTGTCTTTTCGCCTTAGATTTTCCTCTCCTCTCTACAGCAGGTCCCATCAGAGGATATGGCAGTGCAGTATTGATCCATAAGGTGGAAAAGAGGAAGGCGGGCCTGGGCTTTCATACCTTTTTCGCTCCCAGTGTGTGTGTGTGTGTGTGTGTGTGTGTGTGTGTGTGTGTGTGTGTGTGTGTGTGTGTGTGTGTGTGTGTGTGTGTGTGTGTGTAGGTGTGTGTGTGTGTGTGTGTGTGTGTGTGTGTGTGTGTGTGTGTGTGTGTGTGAAAATGCCAGCTGAAGTCCACTTAATGCTGTGCAGCAGGGATCCCATGGCAGCACCAGTGAATGGCTACTAATTGAATGAGAAATGAAAAGGACAGTAGCTATACCTGTTCAGCGCCCCCCTCCCAACCCGCCCCCACTCCTCTTGTCTGATGCTCCTCAGTTTTTCATCTGATGCTTCCCCCCTTCACGTTCACAAAAGTCCTTCTCTGCACAAAGAGCGCGGCTCCTAAGATGTTTTAGCAAATTGATGATGACTGATGGAAAAGCCCTCAGAGAAAGTGTTCTCAGCCGCTGCCTGAAGACGAGATAGAAGCGGTCACACCACCATCAGAAGCTGTGCTGCGCTCACACACGGACTTAGAAGGATGTCGCTGGACAGATGGACTTTTTCCAAGCATCACGCATGAACAAAAACGTCACGAATCACAAGTCTTGGTGAGTAGAATAGACTGCTTTTATTGGGGTAAAAGTGTGTTTGGTGTTGAGCTGAGCGTACATTCCCACTCCTGGATAAATGTCTTATAATAAGATGTAATTTCTGCTCAATGGTGCATGTTATTCAACCCAACGCAGACACGTGAATATTGTCGTTGATCCCCCACCAGGAGCCCCGGGCTGTGATCGTACTGTCACTGTGTGTTGGAGGACTTTTTTGTTGTTTCCTCTACCAGGAAGGATTTTAAATCACAAAAACCTCCCGCCTGCCAATCTCCTTGCTCAGAGAAAGAGAGAGAGAGAGAGAGAGAGAGAGAGAGAGACGGGCGCCCCCATACACCTCAGCCTGGCAGCGACCCATGCTTACAAAATGGCCGATTTCTGTCTGCCAGCTGTCTCCCTCAGCCAAGATGGCGCTCTGTCGCTTTTTAATGCCCACTGTTTGCCATCTGCACTCTAATTGCTAACGGCTATGCAAATATCGTGTAATTGCATTTGCATATGCTTGATTCTGAACGACTCCCCCCTTCAGCTGTAAATAATAGCGAGAGCGTAAAAATGGGAAACAGTCCTGTGCGTTTGCTGATTGAATACGCGGCGGGGACAATTAACCCCGTTGCTGCCCTCCTCTACTGTTCTTTAAGCTCACCTTATGCAAATCATCAGTAGCGCGTTCTTGCTTTTTGATGCTGCCTGAGAAATGTAGCGTCCCTGTCTTCTTCTGAGTGGATCATCGGGTGACGCTCATGTGTCTTCTCATTGTGCCATATGTGACATCTGTGGTTGGCTGTATTACCAGGGTTCCCTACCTCCTCTGACAGGCAAAGCCCACACTGTAAAGGGGAGCAGGAGTGAGGGAGAGGCATAACATAATGAACTCATTAGCATGCTCACCACTCCCTGCTATAGGGCCCTGGTGCGCTGCCGCGCCGTGGGACCCACGGGTGTACGCCCTTCTCACAGCACTCAGCATGCAACATTGTGTTCTCTCCACACAATGCAGCGCTTCATAGAGGCTTTATTACGCCTTGTCAAAGCATAGGGGGATCAGGGGTATCAGTGCAGAAGCAGCAGGATACGGGACGTGTGCGTGGAACATGAGATGCATTGGTGCCTTATGGTATTAATGTGATTTTAGCTCTGCTGAAGGTTCCTTTGTTGTTGCTGTTGACATGCACGTTTATGTTTGTTTGTGTGTATCTTTTTTGCAATCACCGATTTTCATTTTGAACTCAGGTGGAATATTTGGTCATTTTTACCTCCTAATTTTTGAGGAGAGTAACTGTCTATGTACCAAATATGGTTCTGTGACCCTCTATGGAGACCTGCTGCATTGCATCTATTGTCGGTCTTAAATAGTGTAGCCTTGAACTTCACAGCAGGGACGGCAGAACAACACACACGTAAGATTTGTCCTTCAAGAAGAGCTCATGACAAGAAGCCAATACATCTAGTTTCTTACTAAGCATCAGATCACTAGCTATGTTTTGTCCTTGAAATCTGTGCGTGGATTTGGAAATAAATTATCGTGGTAACCACCGCTGTCATTTACCCTTCTGTAAAAGGCTGGTTCACCACTGCTATCATCTTCTATATCAGATTCGGGCAGGTTTAATCAAGCTCCTCTGTGTAATCAGCCCATGCTGACGCTGATGAGGCTGAAGTAGAGAGCAGGTTAGTGCAAAGAGGCCACTTCAGCCGTGGTGAGCCTAGAGGGTCTGCAGCCCACTGTATCCTATTGTGGAGGTAAATGGCAGTGAGAACACAGGCGGGCTCGAATCTGCTTTCATGGTTTGGTGAAGCAAGATACACAACTTATTTTATGTGTTGTTTTTATCTAATTTTATCTACATTACTGAGTATTGGGAAAGAAGCGTCAGGATTTGGAAAATCACATCAACAAGAAGAGAAGAGGATGCTTTTGAATGTGGAAGTGTGGGGTCAGCATCGGAGGGTGATGAGTGAGAAGGATAGACGAAAAGAAGGTTTTATGAACAATAAATAGTTGTTTGTTAAATGGTGGGAACTTGTTTTAGTCCCTATTTACATATTTAAGTCAAACACAGATACTTTTTAGAAGAACATAATGCCTGTGTGTGTGCGTGTGTGTGTGTGTGTGTGTGTGTGTGTGTGTGTGTGTGTGTGTGTGTGTGTGTGTGTGTGTGTGTGTGTGTGTGTTTGAGACATAAACATGTAAATGACAAGAATCAGAATGACGTAATTGGTATCATTCTGTCCGATGATGGAGTAGAAAAAGCTTTTAATAACTTATTCTAATAAAATTGCTCCATAATTAAAAAGATTCATTTAGCCTCACATCACCACAAGAAGATTAAATAAACCACTTGAGGACATATTCACCATCATGGTATGGTTTGAGTGTGGACTCTTCATTTGGGTGTGTGATTGTCATCCAGTCTGCTGCAGCTTTTCTTATTTAGAGTGCCCACCGCTTTTTATTTGCTTAGGTATTGATTGAATGTGTTCCACCCACTGAAGTAATAGTTGCTGAAAGCATTTACAGCCAACGCTCAATTCATCTTGGCCCGTTCCTCATGTCTTTCTTTCTTTGTTGAGACCAAACAAATAAGTGATTGGCTCACACTTTGCTTTCAGATGTAAAGTGGCATTTGAATAACTTCTGTATATATTTAAAAAAAAAAAAAAAAAAAAAAAAAAACGGGGTAAATTGGTTGCTTTTGATTTGCTTTTTTTGAGCAAACTTCTCCCTTATGTCTTCTCCCTCCTTACATCATGTTAACTATTCAACTTGAACTTGAATAATTCATTTTGACATTTTGTATTTTGGTCATTCCAGTCATCCTGACAGTAAAAATGAAACGATTTGATATTTATTACCAAATAATACTTTTTATGCTTCTGTAAATAACACCAACACTTTATGTCAAGATGCATTTGTTGACTACAATAAATTCGGTGAATGGATACTCAACCAAATTCCTCATGTGGAACCACCATCCTCTGGAAGTAATTCCTGATTCAAGTGTGGCTGCTGCTGCTGTTCCCTCAGAGCTGCAACACTGAGCCCCAAGTCTGATTATAGACTCAAGGAAAAACAGTCAGGCATTTATCCAAGTCACTGATTATGTCATTTCAACAGGCTGCAAACACTCAGACGAGCTAGACAGCTCTGAGGGGAGAATTATGAAGCCAGAGTGGAATGGAAGCTGTATGAAAAGGAAATGAAAATGGAGTAATGCGGTATGTGTGATTAAACTGCCTGCTCGCCAGCAAAAGGCCACGCTGCTGTAGCACAGGCCTGAGATTTGACCATAATGAAAATGTGAAGGTGGGGGGGTTTGAATCCCCTGAATGACGCGTGTAAGCACACACACACACACACACACACACACACACACACACACACACACACACACACACACACACACACACACACACAAACACACAAACACACACTTACTTATACATTATACTGTAACCCAGTAGTGCTCAGTCTGAATGCTTCATAAGATGGAGCTATTGAGAGACTGCAGATGCAATTCAGAATGTAAAACAGAAAAATAATATTTTATAGTAGGAAGGAAAAGCTTCCCGTTTGAAAATAAAACATTGGATGAATGTCTCCCAAGTAATTCACATGAGCCACAGATAATCTGGTAATTGGGGCGACAGACAGAATCATAGTGGCAACATGAAAATTCAGTCATGCCACTTGGATTTAGAGACATCCTCCCAGTCATCAAGCGTGGGAACAGCCTGAATGATGAGGCGGTGAGGGTTCCGTGCAGTCAAAGGGGTGGGGGTGGGGGGGTGGGGTTAGTTCATGGCCAGACTCCCCAGCTGCACCGACGTCCATTCAGAAACAGGTTAGGAAGAACCTCAGGGGTCAAGGTCAGGGGGATGGCGGTGGGAGGAGGGGGGGGGTATCAGGGCAGTGCTGTCTGTGTGTGCGGTTCATCTGCTGTTCATCCCCTGGCTGGCTGGCTGGCTGTCTGTAAGCTACCTCTGTGTTTGCTTATTTTATAAGCTGCTTCTTATTGCTTTGCTCCAGGGACAACTTGAGCTGAGTAGCAGCAGAACCCAACCCCCTTCAGTCAGCCTCTGGCCAGTCTCCAGCCCGCCCTGAGCCAAATTGAGCCAGAAATCAGTCCTGCAGCCCAGTCAACCTTCTGGTCAAACAACCCCCAGCCTAACACAGTCAAACCCAGTCAGACAGCTTGACAGGCCCTTGTCTGTCTCAGTCTGGTGCCTCCTGTAATTTAACATGTCGACATGGGGCTTTATCATACTTGCACACCGTGGTCACAAATGAATGTTGAATGCTTCAGCTGGATACGCACATCATACATCATCGCATTTCAAAAATCACATATCGGCTCTGATACAGGGCACCATGTCTTCCCCTGGGCCATTTGCTAATTTCTTAAGTTGCCTCAGTGTGTGTGTGTGTATGTGTGTGTGTGTGTGTGTGTGTGTCACATTTCCTTGATGAAGCTGGCCATCAATAGCAATCCTCTTTAACGGTGAAGTGCTGCTGGTCACTGTATCATTGCCTTTTCATCAAATCATCCGAGAGGCAAGTGCATAAGTTGCGGCACATTGCGCCTCTTGGAAATGAATGGTGTAAGCCCTTTAAGAGGAGGGACTGCAGCATATGGGGAGAGGAGAGGAACAAGAGTGGATGGAGAAGGAAATGAGGAAAAACAGAGGACAGGAAGAGATGGGAGAAAAAGGGGAGTGATGGAGAGGAGAGGAGCGGAGACGCGAGCTAACCCACCCTGCGGTAGCCTGCCTCCTTTCTTCATTGGGGACTTCTGCTTCATTAGACTGTCTGAAAGAAAGACCCGCTTTCCCTCATCACCTCAATAGACTAGTCCCCCTTCTCTTCCATAGCCTGGAGGGTTCTCCTATAAAAACCCACCTCCCTTACCCCCTATTTTCCTCCTCATTTCTCCGTCTCCTAATCATCTCAACTCGTGTTGAAATCAAGCTTAGTAACGGCAGGTTTGTGAGCCCCTCTGGTTTGCCGCCTCCACCCCATCCAACCCCCTCCCTCCACCTCCTATCATCCTCCGATCCCCACCAGCACCCCCTTCTCTGCTCATTCATTCACCTTGGTCAGACACACAACCCACCCACTGCTTAAATCCCTATCAGCATGTCAAGTAAATGTCTGCCCAGCTGGGGTGGATACACACATACACACATGAACACATGCTGAAATATAAATGCACTGCACACACAATCTTTTGCTTGCTTCTGGGGTTTAGCCTTCCTCCCTGCTGACCCTTTTCACCCGTGTTTTGCTCTCTTCCCCTTCTCGCTGCTTCTCTTCCCCCCTCTGCCTCTCCCCGGGCAACGATCTGACAGGATGGTTTGGCTAGCTGACTATATCTGCAAGAGGTTTATCACAGGGCTTCAACAGGGCTCTTTCTGTGTCCTATACCCATTTTTTTTCTCAAAATTACAGTGCTTTCTCCAAAAGCTGCTTTGTACCTCAGGCCACTCTCACCTTTACATCCCATCCGTTTGATTAAAAGTTGCAAGAATCCTATCTTATGAATTTGTTACAGTGAAATCTGGTCAGTTTATCTCTGAGTGAAATCTGGGGCTGAAATATCTTTGTTGTGTGATGTGAAATAAGGTCTAGTATCTGCACGATTTGGAAGTCACTCTCCAACCCAATACATAAATATATTTTCTGAAGAAGGATACAAAAAAATTTCACCCAGGATCATTCGTCAGTTGTAGGTTTCCCTTTACAACAGTTTCAAGATAAAGTTGGTTTAATACATCCTAGCATTCTTGTACACTATCTGCCTGTTTCACCATTATGTATAACATCATGATTAAGACATTTAGTATACGTGGACATCAGATTTTTCTGGTTTATCTTTTATGTGTTCACACATTTGTTCTAGATTGTGTTTCTTTTAGCATCTTTATTCAGACAAAGTGATTTTTCTGATGTTTTTCTAAATTGCCAAAGATTTATTTTTGATCCAATCTCCTACCTGTCTCCATCTCAGTTTGTCAGAACAATTTATGCCATTGGTGCTTTTTTTTTTTTGTATATACTGCTGATGTCATTAACATAAACGAGAACAAGGAGCACTGAGCTTGTCGCACACGTTAAAAAAACAAACAGCTCCCCTGTTTCTTCTCAGAATAAAGTTTATTCTGAAAAGAAACAGGGGAGCTGTTTGTTTTCTCGTTTTATCGCCCTACCCCTCCCCGTCGCACTACATTTCAATCATTACTCTGATTTTTGGGGACAATGACGAGCGTGGTGCATTCTCAGCAGAGCCTCCGTGTGAACATCGCACAATCTGTATGTAAATGTATTCAGATGCGCTCTCGGCCCAGTAGACCATGCTTTCTGCTGGGTGGTGATGGAGGCTGTTCATTTCCTCCTGTAGTAGACGAGCAGGCTGAGAAATGTGCAACACAGCTGGTGAAACACACACAGCGAAGTGGACCCCTGCCAATGTGCCTGAGAAACCCCTATTAAATGCTATATTTATATTGGGGCTGTGATTTACAAATGTGCATTTTCTTGCCTTTAGGCATATGCACCCCCTATACGCTCTGCTTTTTCATCAGGCACGCAGCAGACAGCCGTACAATTGCAAGGATGGGTTCCTTGCTGCATGTGCGCAGCAAAATGGGATGGGGAGGGGGAGCAAGGGAGCGAGTAGAGGAGGTGTGTGTGTGTGTGTGTGTGTGTGTGTGTGTGTGTGTGTGTGTGTGTGTGTGTGTGTGTGTGTGTGTGTGTGTGTGTGTGTGTGAGAGAGAGAGAGAGAGAGTGTGCATTTTCATCCTAGTGGTAGCTCTGCAGCTCAGTGTTTGTCTCATATTAAGATTTCACCTGAAAGCGTTCACACACACACACACACACACACACACACACACACACACACACACACACACACACACACACACACACTGTTCCTTTGTATATGGCTGTGCTCTTCAGCTCTGATCTCCAATGTTCTGAACTTGACTCTCAAGTGATTCAAATCATGTTATTAATTTCACTGTCATCCTGTTTGTCACACACACACACACACACACACACACACACACACACACACACACACACACACACACACGCACACGTTATCATGCACAAACCTATTGTTTCCGCAGCATGGTGTCTGTAGTCCTGTGGGTAAAGGTGTGTTGTGACTGTATCAGGACACTGTAAGTTGGTGCAGTTTGTCACTGACCTGGTTCTGCTTTATGCAACTACTGCAGACTTCAGCCCTCAGATGATCAGATGCAGAGAGAGGAGATGCATAATGTTAGACAGAATTGTCTTTCTTTTGATGAAGCAAAGAAATATTATAACCGGATTTTAGGTTTAACTCCTGCTTTTGTTCATGTTAATTTCATATCATCCAAAACCAAATAATAAATTCATTTGACAATGTTTTGTGCTTGCACTGATTTAAGTTTTATTTCCCATTACACCCCAAAACAACCTCTTCTCATTCTGAGGCCCCCTCACTGTCTCCTTTCTTTTTTTTTCTTTCTCCTTTTGGTGCAGAAAAAAAGCAGGAGCTGCAGTTTGCTTAGCTGAGTCCATGAAGAGGTGTTTTAAAGAGTTGTGTTAACAGACTAACAAAGCTCTAAATGTGCCCCCCACTGAGTGGGGGTGGTTCCCATTGGG
This sequence comes from Antennarius maculatus, assembly GCA_013358685.1. Classification (NCBI taxonomy): domain Eukaryota; kingdom Metazoa; phylum Chordata; class Actinopteri; order Lophiiformes; family Antennariidae; genus Antennarius; species Antennarius maculatus. The sequence continues at coordinate 18,381,388 of CM023610.1, read as the reverse complement.
ATGTAGCGTGGTGCTCCATTGGTAGGCCTCTATCTGGCCTCTCATTCAGCCTAACGCTCAGTCACGGCCACTTATGGTAGGAGGGAAAATCACACAATTCAGCCAAGGTCTGATCCAATGACATGTTTTTTTAATGAGGTGGCTCTATGTCTTTGTTTGGGCACCAAATTCAAGTCTAGACCTGCACGAGTTCTGATGAATAAGATGCACAGCCAGGCCAGGCATAACTCACGAGAGAAGCACAAAAGAGCTTGGCCTCTGTTGAGCCGGTGAATCACTGGTTTACACTATTTCTCACCATTTGAGAGATCAGATAGTTTGACTTTTTCTTCATTTTTTTCCATTGTCAACTGCATAAATCTCATTAAGAAATATGGAGTAAAAGGTATAAATGTGATGATGAACATTCTCTAAATTTATTTCCAGTCGAATAAAGTGGCTGTCATTCCTCACCTCCCTTTTTCCCCCCAAGGGTCATAAACAGAAAGAATTCTTTCTTTTTCATTTTCACCAGCACAAGTGTCTTTTTCAGAAAATGCCACATCATATATCACCCATATATGTCCACGTGTCGTACAGTGTGTGTACAGCTGTGAGTATGCCAGGCGCTCACTGGTTTGTATGTTCAGAGGTGAGGACTGTCGTTTAAA